>JAMKYM010000108.1:270000-336614 GCA_026541065.1 Canavalia ensiformis | reverse complement strand
GGTCTTCATTGCCGGGCGAAATGGGAAGACCATTCGAGGTCGCTTCATCTCGTTTCAACACAGAAGCCAAGAAGTCCATATGGGATGTGGTGTCTTCGTGTCTCTCTTGAAGAATATGAGCGGTGATCCATACGAACAACACGGTAGGCAACAAATCAATCTTGTTCTCTTATTCATGACAGAAGTTCTGTGATACGATAAACATCACAACAGAGTGATCACGGATTTCTCGCCTCTATCTCTTTGGCTAAGAAGATATCGATCGCGCTCAAAATCGACGAAGTCGTCTATGGGTGGAAGAGTACTAGCCCATGTATGGTAAGGGCTAACACATCCATGTATGTGGCCCACTGGTTGTTGTCGGCCAAGTGTTGCATATACTTTTCCTAAATTCTCTAGTGAACCCTGACTTGGCCTTTTGTCCGATAACTTGCCAAATGTTCCCCGATCTGTTATCCCTGGCCCTGTCGGTAGCCTTGAAAGAGGAATGATGTTCTGAGTGTTGATACGGTCCGGTTCCCTCCAATGGCAGATCTAAAATCTGCTGCGAACTCTTCTAGAAGTGGGAGCCAATTAAAGTCCGAGAACGGTGAAACACCTGAGCGGCGGATCATAATATTGCACCATGGCAAAGAAGGGCTCCTTCGCACTTGACGCTTTGGGGTGCCTCGCATGTTGCCATAGCTTTTGGTGAAGGCCATTTGCCGGGATACCTTTTAAACTTGTTCGCAAGCACTTCTGAACTGCCAAGTTTGCTATTTCTTGACGCTAATCGTCTCTTCTTCTTCAACCGTTCGTATTCCACATTAATTTCCATTTCACCCTCTTTTTACGATAGTCATCGAGAATCCGGTCCTCGAAAGAAAAAGATACAACAAATATGTTAGACTCTAAGAATGATGTTAATGCATGGTATGAAGACAATAGATATGGTTACTACTTATTATCCTCCCTCCCTCTTTTTCCTTTGGTTTTTTCTTTTATTTCTCATTTGATTTCTTTTTTTGGAAAGATTTTTTTCTCTCACTTTCTTTGCCCATTTTCTTTTCTTTTTCTTCTCTCTCCTCTTTCTCTCTTTTGTCCATTTTTCTTTCTTTCTTTCTCTCTCTCTTTTATCTACTTTTCTTCTCTCCTTTTTCTCTCTTTTGCCCATTTTTCTTTCTTTTTCTTCTCTCTCCTCTTTCTCTCTTTTGTCCCATTTTCTTTCTTTTCTTCTCCTTCCTCTTTTGTCCACTTTTTCTTCTCTCTCCTCTTTTCTCTTTTTGTCCATTTTTCTTTTTAAATTTAGAGTTCTACAACCGCAAAATAAAATCTTACGAGAATCGACATCGTGTAAATAGGGCGTGCCCCTCCTTGTGTCTTAGAGAGGTGACTGTCCTATGGATCTAGGGCATTTAATGCATGGACCTTTCCAAGGTAGGTTGTAATCCTAGGTATGAAGGTCACTAGAGCCAAGTTCACCATAATGCTTGCCACAACAGAGAGAAGTAGCCACTAGTTATGGGGCATTACGAATAGGACGACTCTATTTGCTGGATTTTCATGATAGCCATACGGGATTTAAGCCCAGATGACACCACTAGGATCCTCAACTCACAGGCAGCACTCAGACACCGGTATAGGGCCCCACTCATGAAAAAAAAATGTAATGCATGGAGAGGGCACTTTTATTTTTGGATACCTAATTGGGGGAATTTGTACATAAGACATATAGCAATTTATTGTTATCTATCCTAGGGTGTAGAAAGAGCAAACAATAAAGCAAGAATAAATCCAACAAATAAATAACATGCAATGATTAAATCATATACATAAACGAAAAGGGATCAAATATAAAATACACTCAAATAAACTGGTTTGACTCTCTAGTGTCCCGGTCATGGAGTCGCGTGATCCACGTAAATCAGTAATTCCGACGAGACGACGAACTCGCTAAAATTTTGAAAATGAATTGTTTTTGATGATGTGGAGTCGCCACCAAATTTTTAATTAAGGAAAATATTTGGAAAAACCCCGACTCGAGAATGAGCTTCTAAGTGCGAGTCTTACAAGCAAAGGAAGGTGTTAGGCACCCTACTCGCCGTTTCGAAGAACGGTACCCTTAAAGCTGAGTGTGTGATTTTGAAAATTGTTTGGATCCCTTTAATGTGAAAAATAATTTGATGAGATTAGCCTGACAGACTTGATCCTCGCTCTCCTACGTATTCCCTAGTAATGGGAAACTCAAGGCTTACGTAGTTCTGGTTTGTGAAGGTTTGACCTTCAAAAAGTGTTTTGAAAGAATGTTGAAAATTTTGAAATTTGAAAAGAAGTTTTCTTTTTTGGGATGGATCTTCATCCACTCATGCACAAGACCAGCGGCTAAGGCAAGACAGGACCTATAGATCGTAAATGTTGGAACAGTTAGTAAACCGCTGTTCTCTTATTTAAAGCCCGTTGCGTGAGACCTAGAATCCCAAAATATCAAAAAAAGATATATTTCTTTAATTTGAAAAGGACCTCAAGTCCACTCATGCACAAGGCCCGAGGCGGCTAAGGCAGCACAAGGACCTATACGAACTACTAAATTGAACAACAGGGTGAACCACCTTTCAGGTTCCCATTTAGGAGCCCATTGCGTGAGACTTAAAAAATCCAAAAGTATCAAAAAAGATTATCTAAAAAATTTTGAGATAGAAATAATTTGTAAAAGGATATTAATCTTTGTATAAAAGAAAGTTTGAAACAAAAAAGAAGATTCTTTTCATTTTTGACCTTTAGAGGCAATTAGGAATTTGAAGTGTTTTGTGATTTATTTTAGAATATTTCAATTTTTCAAATTTTTATTGCTTTTATTTTTTAAATTTTTATGCATTTTTTGGATTTTTTATTGACTTTTTATTAATTTTTATGAATTTTCTGTTTTTATTAAATCTGGAATTTTATTAATTTTTTGGAATTTAAATAATTTTTTATTAATTTCTTAATTTTCGTAAATTTTTTGCTAATTTTCTGAATTTCTGTAATTTTTTTTAATTTTTGGATTTTTTATTATTTTTTATTAATTTTCAGAATTTTATTATTTTTCTTAATTTTTGTTTTCTCATTTTCTCGTTTTCTGTTTTTATCTTTATTTGTTTTTCCTGTTTTCATTTGCATTTTTTCTTTCTTTAGTTAATTTTTATTATTATTATTTTTTGATTTCCTTTCGTCTCCCCCTTTTTTTTATTAATTAATTTTGATTTAGGACCAATTTACAAATTCATTTTTATTTTTATTTTTCAAAAAAACTTCCGTTGTCTGTTTCTGTTTGTCTGTTGTCTGTTTTCTGTCAGATTTTAATTTTGTATTGATTTTGAATTCAAATCTTTTCTTTAATTACAATTCTACTTCGTTTTGAATTTATTTTATACATTAATTACTTTAAAACGAGTCTCGGACATAATTGGGTGTTTATATCAATGACATCGTATTATAACCCACGTGGCACTTAACATGCCAACCTTGCACGTCGTTACATCAAAACTGACAGAGGGACCAATTTACAAGACAAAACATTAAATAGGGAACCAACGAAAAAAAATTTTAAGTGAAGAACCAATTTATAAGGTCATAAATAAGGTAAGGATTAACTAATCCCTTTACTCTAATCTTTAATATCTATTATTCAATAACATAAATATTTTAAAAAATACCAAGATATGCTTTAATTAATATTTTATTATAAATAAATGAAAGGTTGGCAATATAAAAAATAATTTTTTCTAACAAAAGAATTGTGAAAAATGTTAGAGTATTTCCCCCAAAATACAAAGGAAAATCTCATATCTTTATAATGTCCCACCAAATCTTTCAAAATATTTCTGAAAAAGAAATCATATACTTTAGGAGATAAGCAAAATTTTAGTATTTTTATTTTTATTTTACCTAAATAAAATTACCTTTTAATACATATGATAGGATCACATCTAGGATCGTCCTTATTATTATACTCACCCTTCATCTGACATATATAATATATTTTCCTCTCTCAACGTGCACATTTTTCGTTATGCAAAGCGGAACTTCGCCGGGCTTTATATGAACACTCAAAATTTGAATTCATAGTTCTTTCTTTAGTTGATACTGTTATTTATTGTTAATTTAGCCAACTAGGTAATTAATTAGTTTATTATCGATCCATGTATTGTATTTATGCATGTAATTTCTCAGCACGGACTTGCATCAGGTAGCATTTGTCTAACCGTAGCACTTGCACTATTTTTTTTCTGCCGTTATCATTTAAAAATGTTTACTTCTTAACGTCGACAAACAGAATTTGGGAACCTAATAAACATATGGTGGAAAATCTATGACCAGATCGAAGTCATTTCAGAAATTTCTAAGGCATGCATTTGATGTTTTTCTATACAAATTCTCAGAATCCAAATAAAAAAGTGATAATTTATTATTTATCAACAAACATGATGAACTTGATGTAAAGATATTAGCAAAAAATAAGTTTTTGTTTATCCGGTTTTAAATCCCTGGCTAATGTCTCCACATCACGTTCATCACGTTTGTTGACAAATAATAAATGATGACTTTTTTGTTTGGATTATGAGAATTTGTGTAGACAAATATCAAATGCGTGCCCTAAAAATTTCTGAAATGACTTCGATCTGGTCATAGATTTCCCACCATGTGATTATTAGGTTCCCAAATTCTGTTTGTCGACGTTAAGAAGTAAACATTTTTAAATGGTAACGGCAGAAAAAAAATAGGAGTAATTAAAACTGTCATTGGAACCCCAGGGTTATATCTATGTCACCTATTACAATGGAAATTCAGCATTAGGAGTAATTTTTGTGCGAACAGTGTGCTAACAAATCAAAAGTTTAGGATATAAATTAAATAAAAAAATAACAGAGTGTGCACTTCAATTAATTAATCCTGTCTCGAACTTTTCATTACACAATTCATTCACTAAATTAATCATATTAATATCAATGAAAACATCAAACCCGTTTGAGTGATTAGTAAGCAATAAATGTGTTTGCAAAATCAAATATTAATTAAGCCTCCTAAAAATGAACTAGGTGTACAAAGTTTAATCAGCACAAAATATTCACACTTATGCTTTGTTTTATCACATGAAAAATAGGTAAAAGAAAACAGAAAAAAAAAAGAAAAATAAAAATAAATTATTTAAATAAGTAAAAAATATAAAAAAATTATTACTTTTGTTTGGAAATTTGGAAGATGAAAAAAGAGAAAAATATTAATAATATAAATTTTTAAAAAATAAAAATTATTTTTTAAAAATTTTAATTTTTTTATTATATTTTTTATTATTATAATATTTATTTATTTTTATTTATTTAAAAATATATAACGATTTTAATAGTTTAAAATAAAAAAATGTTCTCCTCCTCCAAACTTTTTTGCCTAAACTAAATAGGAGAAATAAAAATTACATAGATATTACAAAAAAATATTTTTTTTTCTTGTTTTCTTGCGTAAATAAACATAGAAAATTTATATCTTTTTTTTTCTTTCTCTCTTTCCTTCTTACTTGAATCTTCATCCAAACAGATCATTAATTACGTAGGATATTCGATCCTTTATCAAATCACCTATTTCTCTCATTCTAACCATACGTGCTTCCATCTCTAACCTTTAGTTTTAAAAATAAAAACACACACATAAATTAGCAATACTAATTTATATTTCAAATACAACTAACAATAGTTATTCTTTTCTTAAAAAGAAAAAACATATTAGTTATTCGGGTTTGAATATACACCATATATTTAGTAGAGAAAATTTTATTTCATTATATACATTTACATATAGCTCTTGTTATCAGAGAGACCAACAAACACACTTTTAAAGGATCCAATTCTATTATTAGTTAGTTATAACTACTATAATTGCTATAACCAATTGATAACTTTGCTTGTATATAAATATCCATGTATATCATGATAAGATCATACAATTAATTCATTTTTATGTAAATGATTTATTATATCTCTGAACTTATAGCTCTCTATATTTGTATTTCACCTTGATGGTATTAAAGCTCCAACCAGGGCTTTGCAAAGATAATCCCCTTTTTCTTTATTATTGTTGATATAATGATAAAAGTCTAATTTTTTAAGAATCCAAATCATCATTATGAGAAACACAGATGCTACAACATCAAATCAATTCTCAACATTGGTAGAGGGTACTACGCAAAACCCATTAAGCCCATTTTATGTACATGCTAAAAAATCCTTTAGCACTTATGGTTAATCCTTCTCTTAGTAGTAACTATCATTCTTAGCCAAAATCTTTCAAAAGATCCATGATATCTAAAAAAATTCAAGTTATTGGATGGAAGTATATCCATGTCAAACAAGTTCGATCCAATGTTTGAGCCATAGGAGCACTGTAACAACTAGATAGTCTTATGACTTCTAAACTCTGTATCCCAACAAATCGTATAGAGTATCATATACATGGAATCTTTTGTAGAAATCTAGCAAGACTTGAAGGAACATTTTGTGCAAGGAAACCTGATAAGAATCTTAAAATTACAATATGAGTTATATTATTTCAAGAAATATTCTTTCTTAATTTCTAGATACTACATTGAGTTGAAAGTCATTTAGAAGGAACTTGAGCACTATAGACCTATCATAGACTATATTTGTCCCATCAAATGTTAATGTGAGGCTACAAAAAATCTCAAAAGATACCACAAACAAGATTGTATTATTCGTTTCTTGGCTAGATTGAACAAACATTTTGTAATTATGAAGTCATAAATCCTAAATTCTTAACCCTCTTCCTTCCATAAATATGGTATTCTCTATGGTCTTATAATATGAATAATAGAATGGAATGCTTCCACTAGAAGATAACCAGATCATGGTTAATGCTACAAAAAGAAGAACTTTCAAGAAAGGACGTTGAGTATACAAAGAAAAAGTCCTAAAGGTATGTATGTATTTTGGTAAAAATGGTTATATTGTTAAGGTTTGCTACAAGAAATGTGGATTTCTGCTAGGACACAAGTTCAAAGGCACAACCAATGTGAATTCAATAGTTGGAAATGGTTTCGACACAAAGAAGCAGGATAATTGTGTTAAAAGAGAGATGACTCCTACATATAATGCCAATCAGGTGTACTTAGAGCCAAAGGACAACAATCAAGGTAATCACATTATTTATTCCATTACTTCATGAGTCAGTACTTAGATCCTATACATGGGTAGGATAGATCATATATGAACCAATATACAATCCTTCAAAACATACCAATCTCTACCCAATCCTTTAAAGGTTATATTGCATAATGGTAGCATGGTAGCGGAAGAAATTATTAGGGAAATATAGTTGAATCCTTTTTTTAATTTGGACAATGTCCTATCTTGTACTTACCATATTTTCAGTTAAATATGATATATATATTTCCAAACTTTTGAACACATCAAGTTACACAGTTACTTTCACATCTAATGGATGTTGTATTTAGGGTCTGAACAACATAACAATTAGTCTGGGTGAGCTTCATGACAGACTCTATTTCTAGACACAAAGGAACCCAAGATCCATCAAACAAAGAAGACCATAGACATAAGAGAAGTTTGATCTTCTTTACTTTTGGCATTTGCAACTTGACATCTTTCACCCAAGAGACTAGATATTATGAAACAATCTTACCCTAATATAAGTGTTAAACATGATATAATGTGTCATATATGTCAATTAGCTAAGAAAAGCATTTATCTTTCAATTCTAGTATGAATAAAGTCGTAGTTGTTTTTGAATTACTACATATAGATATATGGGGTCTTTTATGTACAACCTTTATTAATGGTTTTCACTATTTTCTAACCATAGTTGATGATTATAGTATATTCATGTGGATGGTTCTCATGAAACTTAAATTATAAACTCAATCACGAATATTCTGCTTTATTCTGATGGTTGAGGATCAATTTAACAAGAAGGTTAAAATAGTCTGATATGATAACGAATTTGAGTTTAAGCTAAATTAATTTTTTGGCTTCAAAGGAATTATACATTAGACAACATGTGTCGAGACCCTATAGAAAAATGGCAGGGTTGAAAGGAAGCATCAAGAGATCCTAAACATTGCTCGTGGTCTTCTATTACAATCAAAACTTCCCAAGATATTCTGGATATTTTCCATTAATCATGCAATATTCCTTCTTAACTGAGTTCCAACCCAAGAATTGAAAACCTCCATATAAGCTACTATACAAGAGTCTTCCATATTTGAATGATCTCCATGTTTTTGGTTCCCTATGCTATGCATCAACACTTAGTTTACACAAAACTAAGTTTGATCCTTAAGCAAGACAATGTGTGTTTCTTGGTTCGAAAGGAGGTACTAAAGTCTTCACCATGTTTGATCTTGACATCCAAGAAATCATCACTTTGCAACATGTTATCTTCCAAGAGTCACTTTTTCCATACATGACCCACAATTTCATTAGTTGGATTTATATTGAAGATACTACATTATATCATAGCTCACATTTCCCATAAATTTCTGATCAACATCATGAGGAGTGTGCTTATAGTCCATCATCACCCATTCAAGGTGGCGAGTCTTTATCTAAACGACCACAATGAAACAATAAAGTTCCAACTCGACTAGCTAATTATTATTACTATCATGCTTCGACCAGGTATCATATCTTTTCCCATTTATCTTATGAACAAATCTCTTCTTCTCATCAACAATTCATTATGCACAAGAAATCGAACCATGTACTTACAAAGAAATATTCAAATATCTACATTGGAAAATTTCTATGGAGACAAAACTTAAGACTTTGCAAGTAAATAAAACATGGGACCTTCTGGAACTTCCTGATAAAATCATCCTCATTAGCAATAAATAAGTATTACAAAATTAGATGATGATTTGATGGAACCATTGAGAGGCATAAAACTCAATTGGTTGCAAAACTGCTACCACTCAAACTGAAGGCTTGAATTACATTTACATATTATCTCCTATGGTTAGGTTCACTATTATTCGAGTTATTCTAGCCATTGCAAAAACCTTCCATAATTGGCCATTTCGATAGCTTGATGTCAACAATGTCTTCGTGCATGGTGGGTTACAAGAAAATGTATACATGATTGTTCCTGCCAGCCTTACTTGACCCAATACACAAAGTATGCAAGCTTAACAAATTATTGTATAAACTCAAGCAAGCAAGTTGCAAACAGTATGAGAAATTATATTCTTTGCTCCTTCACTTAGGATTGGTTCAAGCTACCTTTGATCACTCCTTATGTAGGAAGCATTACAGAAAATTTCATTATTATTTTACTTATTTGTGTCAATGACATCATCCTCACTAGGAATTCCCAGGAAGAAATCAACAATATACGTTACCTTCTTCATCACCATTTTGGGATCAAGGATCTTGGTCAACTTAAATTCTTTTTAGGCTTGAAAATTTCACACTTACAAGTCAGGCACATTATCAATCAACAATAATATTTTCTTGCTTTAATTAATGATACTGGGATAATTGTTTATGAATCAGCTCAGATTCCCTTAACAGCTAGCACTTATCTATGTCAAGGAAACACCACTCCCTATCACAATATTCCTACTTATCAAAGGTTAATTAGTCGCTTATTGTACATGACCAATACCAAACCCGACAACACACATACCATACAATAGTTAACTCAATTCAAAAATTTTCCCATCAATACTCATCATCAAGCACCCATAACGGTATTACATTATTTGAAGGGTAACCTTGGTCAAGGTTCGTTCTTTTCTTAATCATCTAAGCCTTAGTTACTCGGATTTAGTCACACTAATCGGGGTGGTAGTCTAGATCTAAGATGATCCATTAATGGTTTTTTCTTCTTCCTCAAAACATCTTCCATTAGCTGGAAAGCCAAGAAGAAACCCACAGTTGTCCTCCTTTGAAGTAGAGTATCAATCTTTAGCTTTAACCATGTGTGAGCTCTGTAACACTCACAATTTCTCATAATGAACTTCCTAGGCTACAAATATCCTCTACTAATAAATTAAGTAGAAATAAGAATAAAAGATAGGGAAATTAGAGAATTTTAGCAAATAACAAAATTGTTCCTACACTAGATAACACATAAATATGCAGAAAACTCAAAACAAAAGTCAAAAGACATTATAAGGGATTAGAAATCATAAATTATGATCATAAATTCTTAAGAAAATAATATAAGGAAATAGGATGAAGAAACCATCAGAAAACTCTGAAAATGCTCAAAATGCTCTTAGAAAGTTATATCTTCCATAAGTGCTAAGCTCTTCACGAAAAAATGGTAAATGACATAAGAATGATTTGGGACCAAACCAATAAGTATTAGAAACATCGGAGAAAAAATTTTAACTTTCCGAGAAATTCTTATAAAAATTACCAAAATGCACCTAGAAGGTGGGTAAGGCAAAGAAATAGATGAAACCAGAAGTGGGGCTCCCCGGAGCACGAAAATGTGCATGTGGAAAATAGGTGGTAACTCATCATATGAGTCATCATTTTATTAATGTTATTTAAGATAACAATATTAAATAAGAGAGATAAAACTAGATATAGTTAAAGTAAATTAACCTTAATTAATTAAAATTAACCATGTTTAGGATAAGTTAATCTTGATTAGTGAAAAATTCAAAATAATTAGCATTAAACTAATCCTAAAAGGATAATGCCTTATATTTACATTTATTTTAGAAAATAAAAATTGCAGTAAATACCAAAATACTCTTAAGTGAGAAATTAATTCCCAAATTGCCTAAAATGACTGAATGGTATCATAGGCCTTAGAAGACTCATTTTCTTCGTATTACATCTCTTAAAAACATAGACAAAATCTCTAAACTTAAAATACTTCCAAAATCCAAATTTTTACACTAAACTTAAACTTCCATCTTTGATATTTAAGTTAAATTAAGACAAACTCATCAAACCCCATCACCACCACTAAGAGATCTTGTCTGGACCACCAAGGAAGAGGAAGATCAACCTTAAAGGACTCCTAGCAACCTTTGGAGAAATTTAGTCGGTTAAAATTTATTAAAATTAATTTTTTATGCTTTGAAAAATATTTGAGAGTTTGTGAGAAAAGTTTTGAAGTGCACAAAGTTAGGGATGGATAGATCTTGGAGTAGATCTACACTTGTTTGCCTTTAAAAATGCTTTCTTTAAGATCTTTGTGTTTAAAGTTGGAAACTTGTTTATACCTCTTCTTAAAAGCTTTAATCATGAACTTGTTTTTGATAAAAGTCAAGATCTGGACTCATATGTTAAAATTATTAAAAGACTAAGAAATTTTATGTAATAATATCTATAAGCTTAACTTGAACTTGGACTTATAAACTATTAAGAGTAAAGGTGAAATTTTGGATCAAAAGTTGAACAAATCACATAAGACCTTCCATGACCATGACCAAAGTAATGGAGTAAGGACAAACCATGAACGGATTTAAGAACATATGATGTACCAAGTGCAAAATTTCACGATACCATGGTCAAGTGGCAAAAGAAGTGATAAAAGAACCTTTACTTTAGTCATCGATGACATTTAGCCACTTTCTATACAATTAGGGAAACACTAGTTTAAAATTTTAATTAAAGTGTAAATAGGAGCCTAGTTAAGAATAAAAAAAAGTTGTAAATTTGGAGGAGACTTAGAAATGGTGGAGTGATCATTCAACCATGATGGGTAAAGTTGGTGAAAAATGATTAAAATCTTGCTATAATTTAATGATGAATCTAAATATGTTTAAGGTTATGATTAGAAATTATGCAATAAGGAAAGAAATGTCGCATTTTGCCACTATCAAAAGGAAAGGAGGAAAACCTTTACAAATTTCTAAGGATGAAATAAACTAATAGCCTAAGTCCTATTTTGTGTATATCAACTTTTAGAAGAAGAAAAATTGAACTATAACACCTTAGGACTAAGGCATGTGAATTCATCGATTTAGGTAATAAATAAACAAAGTAGGTTGGTTTGTATGTTTAAAGATAATTAAATATGACATGAGTAAGAAACTTTAAATTCAGGAGAAAGGAAGCAAGTAAGTAGGTTCATTAGTGGATCAAACTTAATTAGCCAAGTTATTAGCCAAAAAGTATAAAATTCCTAACTTCTAAACTTTAATTAAGTAATTTATGCATAAAATATTCAAATTAATAAACATAAATAGTGAACAACCAAATAGGTCATTTGACCAACTAGATCAGAAATCCAATATTTCATAACCTTACACTAAAAACTTTAAGAGGAAATTAATATTTGAGAAAAAAAAGGTTGAGAGGTAACTTAGAAGGATGAATGGACTAGGATCCTGTGAGGGATTTATCAATAATCCTATGAATAATGCAAGATGGAAAAGTTATTGAAGGAAGTTTACATGTTGTCCATTAAAGTAACATCAAGCTTAATTAAGAAAGTCTTGATTAGAAGATTAACTTCTATTTAAAAATATCATTTCAACTTATTGTATTGTTTTATGTGTACACAAAGAATAATGTGAAATGTATGGATAACACTCTTGATTATTTAGAGGGTGATGTATTATATGATGTTCATGTGTGGATGATGATGTGAAAGTAGTTTGAAAATAGAGACTAAATGTGCCTGGCATATTGGTTGGATTGTTTGAGCATGCATGTTATTGATAAGTGTCCAACACGACACTTATTTGGTACATATTTCGATATAATAATAAGCAATTGGAGCATAAATAACCACTAATGCATGAGAAAATGATAGAAAACTGAGTTACTCATACACAATATGGAATATGCAGTTTTAAAGCTTTTTGGCGATAAATTCTTGTAAATCTGAAGTGTTTTCATTATGTATAAACTGTCACTGGAGTTCACGTAGGCAACGCAGCCAGGAGTGCGTGGGACTCATAAAAGTTTGGCAAAGTTGAATCATTCTGTTATACGCCCTGCGTTGGCAACGCAAGAGCAACTACGTTGGGTGCGTGACGTAACAGAACAACACCTATAAAAGGCCCATAATAGAATGAATCATGGCATCAGCTTTTTGAATGTAGACGCAGAGAACAGAGCTGCCACCCTCCAGTTTGTTACACCAGATCTTACTGGTCGTTGGTTCTGTTCTGGGTGAAGAAAGAACCCTAGGGTTGAGGAGGAAAGGCAGCTGCCGATAACCGTTATACGAATGACTTCCATCTTCTCTCCTGTTTTCTTCTTTTCTCATTATGTGTAACTAGAACTCTGTTAGGGAAGGAGGAATCCATTGCTAAACCTATGTAACCCGGATATATTATATGCATTCAAGATTTTTTTTCCTTAAAATTGATTATTCTTCTCTTCGCTTAACGCTTCTATGAATTGGCCACTTATAGATTGAATTTGAATTCTTCTTCACAATTGGGAAATTGGATTTAGAATTGGAACTGAGATTGAATAACATAATTGTGAGTGCTCTAGGGATAGAGATTTATGGTTGTGAGATAGTATGAATTGTTGAATTTAAGGCTCACTCCCATTAGGAATTACTAAGGGATTAGGATTACTAATTCGGGTGAAGTATTGACGAGTCAAGGGATTGATCTTCAATTAATATCTGTGAATTCGATCTTCAATTATATTTTAACTTGAATGCTAGTAATGATCTAATATTACATAGGAGAAGTTTTGGTGAAATCCAACCCTATCACATTCCACAAACCAATTTTTCTCACACTTGTGCCATCTATTGAGTACTGGACAGTTCTGGATTTAATTTTAATTAGTTTTATGTTGGAACAATATTTCATCATAGTTAGCAAAAGTCATTACTTGCAATTCTTTTATAATTGCGTTTCCTACACACCCATTTACGTTGCGTACACATTTATATAACTAAGTTCAATTAGTGGAGTAGTAGGAATTCAATACTTGAACCAAATCCCTGTGGAGACGATACTCTTTCTCACTCTTTACTTTGAAAAATGATAAGGTACACTTGCCTTCATCGCAATCCAACCAACAAGTTTTTGGTGCCGTTGCCGGGGATTTGTTTTTCAATATTGATGAGTACTATGAATGCCACTAGATTGAGAAACTTTGTTTGATTTGCTGCAGAATTTTGTTTTAATATTGATTCTTGCTTGAGCCTTAATCTTACGGCTACTTTATTTATGCGAGGTGAAGAAGATCAAGAGCTAACCTTTGAACCTAAAATTGAAAAACTAGCAAGAAGAAATCGAAAGGAAACAACGATAAGAAAAGCACAACAAGAGCAACTGAGAGTACGAGGGGTCGGCAAAGAGCACCTTGTACACCACTCCATCATGGGGGAACACCAGCTTAATAGGAGAATCACATTGGGAGAGTATGCTGTTCCAAATTCTGCAAGCTGCAACGCTAGTATCGTGAGACCACCGGTTGCTGCCAACAATTTTGAAATCAAACCAGCACTTCTCCATCTAATACAGCAGGACCAGTTTGGGGGTAGTGAAGTTGAGGATCCAAACCTCCACCTTTCAATCTTTCTCCAAATATATGACACAATCAAGATGAACGGAGTTTCTGAAGAAGTAATCAGATTTAGAATATTCCTATTCTCTTTAAGAGATTGTGCCAAGTATTGGCTTCTAACCCAACCAAGAGGGAGAATTACTACATGGAAGGAATTGGTATCCAAATTCCTCATGAAGTACTTCCTGCCCTCTAAATATAACAAGCTTAGAGAAGCGATTTCATGCTTCAGCCAAAAAGAAGGAGAGTCACTCTATGAAGCATGGGAGCGGAAGTGTCCACATCACGATTTTTTTGAAGTGCACCAAATTCACATTTTTTATAGTGGAGTTAAGCCCACCACAAGACTCATAATTGATGCTTCAGCCAAAGGATCTATGAATACCAAAATTGCAGAGGATGCCATGGAACTGATTGAGATAATGACATCCAATGAATACCAATCATCGAATGACAGAAGAGTGCCATGGAGAGGTGTGCTGGAGTTGGACATGCAAACTACATTATTTGCTCAATACAAACTGATCTCACAGTAGTTGGAGGATTTGATAAAGTAGTTACAGGTTTTCAATGTGGGAACCTCACAGCAAACACAAGTCCTGAACTGTGATTTTTGTGGGGAAGAGCATGAGAATGGATACTATGATGCAGATTTGATAAGAACACCCAGTCAGGGGCAGGTGCACTATATGGGTTAGCCACAAAGGTCTAAGTATCATCCTTTCTCTAACTCTTATAATCCAAATTTCAAGAACTAGAACAATCCCCCCAAGAGGAATGGGCCGTATACGCAACAACAGCCCTCTCAACAGCAGGCAAATCATCCTCAGGACAACTCCGCAGACTTGGGAAACACACTCAGCCAGTTCATGCAGTCAACCCAAGCCTCCATCAAGAATCTAGAAAATCAAGTGGGGCAACTGTCCAAACAACTCACAGAAAGAAATGCTGGAAGCTTTCCCAGTAACACAAAAGTGAACCCCAAGGAGCAGTGCAATGCAATCACGATGAGGAGTGGAAAGGTGATAGAGCCTCGACCACCGAAACTAAAAAAGACAGGAGATAACAGGGTTGTACAGGCATATTATGTTGCTGATCCAGTGGAACAAACCTCCAAAAATGGAGAAGAAATACAACTTAGAGAAGATTCGGTAGCAAGTCTGCAACCAGCAGCCAAAGAAGATCAGAAGAGGGAATTCCATGAAAAGCTAGTAAGAAAAAGAAAAAAGCAACTGTTTGAGGAAGTCGTTGCCAACGGGAAAAAGGTTCCGTTGGCAACGCAAAATATCCCATTTCCACAAAGAGTGAAAAAGAAATAAAAAGAGAGGAAGTTCTCAAAATTCCTGGACATATTCAGGAAACTACAGATTAACATCCCATTAGCTGAAGCGTTGGAAGAAATGCCATCCTACGCAAAGTTCATGAAGGAGTTGCTCTCCAAAAAGAGAAAACTAAAGGAGGATGAAATTATAGCTCTCACTGAAGAGTGAAGTGCCATCATTCAAAGGAAGCTCCCTCAGAAGCTGAAGGATCCAGGTTCTTTTTCAATTCCTTGCACCATCGGCAACTTGCAGATTGGAAAAGCATTATGCTACCTATGGGCTAGTATCAACTTGATGGCTCTTTCCATAATGAAGAGACTAGAAATAGAGGAGGTGAAGCCTACCATGATATGCCTCTAGCTGACTAATAGGTCGATCAAATATCCATATCATGTGGTGGAAGACCTCCTGGTCAAGGTGGACAGATTTATATTTCCAGCGGATTTTTTGGTGCTAGACATGGAGGAAGATACTAAAATACCATTAATCTAGGGAAGACCATTCCTTGCCACAGGGCGAGCACTTATCGATGTGCAACAAGGACAACTGATGTTGAGAGTACAGGATGAAAAACTCACCTTCAATGTCTTTCAAGCTATGAAGCATCCTGCTGAATCGCTGCATTGCATGACGATGGATGCGTTGGCCACACTGCCAGTGAATGCATTGGCCACACCACTGTCAACCCCTCTTGAAAAACAAGATAATGACTCCATTCTTGAAGGAGTACTATGGCATTCTAAAGGCCTAAATCAGGAGAGAGAAAAAGAAAGCCAAGATGTGGAGGAATGAATAGTCACACTTAAAGTTAATCCTCCTATGAAGACAAACTCACAACCCGTTGAAGGTTTGCTGAGGAAAGAAAAATGAGTAGACAGCCCACAGACAGAACTAAAATAGCTCCCATCTTACCTTCATTATGCATTTTTGGGGGCAAAGAACACATTTCCAGTGATTGTGAGCAATTCCTTCAATGAAGAAGAAAAGGAGAAACTATTGAGAATTTTAAGAGCTCACAAATCTACCCTTGGATGGACTATTTCAGATTTGAGGGGAATAAGTCCTTCCTTCTGCATGCACAAAATCCTAATGGAAAAAGATTTCAAACCTGTGGTTCAGCCCCAAAGAAGACTCAATCCAACCATGAAAAAGGTTGTGAAGAAGGAAGTCTTCAAGCTGTTGGATGCAGGTATCATCTACCCAATTTCAGATAGCTCATAGGTCAGCCCAGTTCAGGTTGTGCCTAAGAATGGAGGAATAACAGTGATCCCTAATGAGAAGAATGAGCTTATTCCTACAAGGATAGTGACTGGTTGGCGTATGTGCATAGACTACGGAAGACTCAATGAGTCCACCAAGAAAGACCACTTCCTTCTTCCATTTATGGACCAGATGCTGGAAAGATTAGCTGGGCATGCCTACTATTGCTTTCTGGATGGATATTCTGGCTACAACCAGATTGTGATGGATCCCAAGGACCAATAAAAACTGCCTTTACCTATCCATATGGGATATTTACGTATCGTCGGATGCCCTTTGGTTTGTGCAATGCACCTGCCACATTTCAAAGATGCATGCTAGCCATTTTCTCTACAATGGTGGAGAATTTTATTGAGGTATTCATGGATGACTTCTCGGTCTTTGGTTCTGACTATGATAACTGCTTGAGCAACCTTTCTTATGTGTTGAAAAGATGTGAAGAGACCAACCTAGTACTGAATTGGGAGAAATGCCACTTTATGGTACAGGAAGGTGTTATGTTAGGACACAAGGTCTCATCAAGAGGTGTAGAAGTAGATAGAGCCAAGGTCGAAGCTATTGAAAGACTCCCTCCCCCGGTAAATGAGAAGGGAGTGAGAAGTTTTCTTAGGCATGCTGGATTCTATAGAAGATTCATCAAAGACTTCTCCAAAATATCTAAACCATTGTGCGACCTCCTAATGAAAGAAGCTGAATTCAGATTTTATGATTCATGTTTGAAGGCGTTCAACACACTCAAAGAAAGACTTATCATAGCACCTATACTTGTAGCCCCCGATTAGAGTCTTCCATTTGAACTCATGTGCGATGCAAGTGATTTTGTTGTGGGGGCTGTGTTAGGACAGCAAAAAGACAAGAGATTACATGTCATATATTATGCTAGTAAGGTGCTGAACAGTACACAGTTAAACTACATAACAAATGAAAAGGAGTTTCTTGCCGTTGTCTACGTTTTTGACAAGTTCTGGTCATATTTAATTAGTGCCGAAGTAATTGTTTACACTGACCATGCTGCTTTGAAACATTTGCTATCAAAACAGGAGACAAAACTGAGGCTAATCAGGTGGGTTCTACTCCTCCAAGAGTTCAATTTTGAAATCCAAGACCGAAAAGGAAAAGATAATGGTGCAACTGATCACCTGTCAAGGTTGCCTATTGAAACCATAGAGGATGAGAAGGTTCTGATCAACGAGGAGTTTCCAAATGAGAAGTTGTTAGCCATTGTTGTTGCATTGTGGTATGCAGATATAGCGAATTTCAAAGCTACGCACATAATTCTAGCTGGATGGTCTTGGTAGCAGCGGAAAAAGCTCTATCTTGACAACAAATTCTACCTATGGGATGAGCCTTTCTTGTATAAAAGAGATGTGGATGGATTGCTCAGAAGGTGTATCCCACGGGAAGAGCAAAGAGACATTATGTGGCACTGCCATAGCTCAACCTTTGGAGGCCATTTCATTGGAAAAAGGACAGCAGCCAAGGTGCTACAAAGTGGATTTTTCTGGCCTACATGATTCAAGGATGCTAAGGATTTTGTAGTTATGTGTGACGTTGGCCAACACAACGGAAATGTCTTAATGATGAAATGTCCCTCACTAACATCTTAGAAGTGGAGCTATTTGATGTATGGGGCATAGATTTCATGGGACCGTTCCCTTCCTCGTACTCTAATGAACACATATTGCTAGCTATAGACTATGTTTCAAAATGGGTGGAAGTTGTCCCTACACACACTTGTGATGCCAAATCTGTAATAAAATTCCTGAAGAAGCACATTCTGTCCAGGTTTAGTGTCCCACGCATTCTCATCAGTGATGGGGGATCTCATTTCTGTAGCAGGCAACTGGAAGCATTTCTGAGCAAATATGGTGTTAGGCACAATTACCACAACATATCACCCATAGAGCAACGACCAAGCTAAGGTTTCTAACAGGGAAATAAAGAGGATCCTGGAAAAGGTTGTGAACAGCTCCAGGACAGATTGGGCTAACACGTTGGATGACACATTATGGGCCTACAAAATAGCTTTTAAAAATTCGATTGTTATGTCTCCTGCCAACTAGTTTTTGGGAAAGCATGCCACCTACCAGTTAAACTTGAGCATAAGGCATACTGGGCAACTAGATTCCTCAATTTCAATGCAAATGCAGCTGGAGAAAGTAGACTGTTACAACTGCATGAATTGGAGGAATTTCGCCTCAACGCCTGTGAAAATGCAAAGATTTACAAGGCAAAGACCAAACAATGGCATGACAAGCTGATCAAACACAAAGTATTTGAACCTGGACAACTGGTTCTGTTATTCAACTCTAGGTTGAAACTGTTTCCAGGGAAGCTGAAGTCCAAATGGTCAGGTTCCTTCGTGATCAAAGAAGTTTCTGATCATGGTGTTATCACCCTTGAAGACATGCAGTCTCAACAAAGTTTCAAGGTCAATGCTCAGCATGTCAAGCATTATCATGAAGGTGAAATCAGCAAGGAGAAAACTACCTGCCCCCTTCAGCGATAAACTTGAAACCCAAATTGTCAAGCTAGAGACATTAAACAAGCGCTACAAGGGAGGAAACCCTTGGAAACTAGTTTTTTCCTTTTCATTTTTATGTTAATTTTGAGAAAACTATCTGTAAATACCAAGTAGAAGAATTAAAAGCAGTACAGTTGAATATTCATGCAGGTTTGGAGGACTGGAGCATGCCTGAGTGCTGTTATAGAACAATTTACTGCTGAACAATGCTGCTTTAACAGGGTCTGTCTGCTATTTTGATTTGGGTGTCCAACAGGAGCGATCTGCGTGTCCAATAAGAGCGATCTGCATGTCCAACAGAACTGTTATGGAGCAAAGGAGCAGAATCCGGGTTGGGAGCATGGGGTGTTAGACCTATCCCAAGACACAAGGCCTTCTCAAGGGATGCTCAAGGCAGAGACTGGGTGCTGCTGGTGTGTGATGCATATCTCAATCTTATATAAACGATTCCACTTGACACTTATATAGTTATTTGACTTCATCAAGTTTATCTTATATTTTATATTCCATCCATAAGTGATATTATAATAATTAAAAATACTAAGTTTAACATCTTGTTCAATGCAACCTAACATTTCTCACATTATAGGAATAGAAAATAAATAGTGCTAAAGGGATTAATAATAATTTATTATTATTTATATGCACCTTCTCCATGGGTCTCAAGTGACAAAGGTTTGATTTTCATTATTATTAATTTTATTTTGGTTAAAATTTCATTTCCCTCAATATCATTTATTAAGATTTTGCTTGGTGAAAAATATAATCAAATTGATTTTTAACTTCATATTAATTAGAATCCATAATCGTTCATAAGACTGCGAGGAATACAATCAATTATTTTTCGTTATTGGTCTTTGACAATCATGAGTATGCTTACGAGAAACATAAGTATAAAATATTTACTAAACAATTTTCTTAGTACATATTTTTAAATTCTCAAAAAAAATAAATAATGACTTGGTCTCTACAATATATTTTACTATTTATTTAAATAATCAAAATCATGAATCTCTTTTAAGATTAAAATAAATTTATTTGTGATTTATTATTGTATAAATTAAATTTATTTACCGTTACTATATTATTTTAATATAGTAAAAAATTAATTAATACCATTGTTTATGATATCTCTCAAACATTTAATCAGTATATAACAAAGATATTTTTTTCATCAACTTGTAATATTACCATCAATGATCTTCTCCAATATTTTAATCCTTATATTATACAAAAAGATTATTATATATTTTCTTCTATTACATGTCAATATAATAAGAAATTTTTAATAATATAATTTTAAAATATTTAAATTTCTCATAAATTTTTACAATATTATAATTTGATATAATATTATTATATGACTTTTCTTATATTTTAACATGCAAAATTTACTTACTATATCTCTCTTATTTATTGTAATATAAGAACAAGTCTAGTCAGTGTATATAATAAAGTAACTTTTAGTTCAACAGTTGTCATAGTCACATAAAAAAAGATATAATAGGTATACTTTATGTTGATTTCTCATGTCATGCATATTCTAAGAGGATTGCTATATTTTATGATTTGAAGCACAACCAAAGTGGAAAATTTTCAAATTTAAAAGACCTTACAAAATTATGTGACATGATTGAAGAATGATAAAGACATCAATATATAAAAAAATACACTTTAGTTAATACTAATAGACTTAACTATGGTAATGCAAAAGGATATATATGCATATTTTATCCAAATTTTTTACAAATATTACAACATGTAATATTTTTTTTTAAATACTATATAACAATTAGTAAGGTGAGAATTTAGATGGTCCAAAATATATAATTTCTTTTTTTAAATCTTGAATAAATTATGCAAAAAGCAAAAAATTAAACACATCATCATACATGAAAAGATCTTTTCTTTTTCACATATAAATTAATATTTAATTTTTTACACTTTCAATATTATGCTTTTATAAAAAAAAAATACATGAAAATCACTATACTTAAATATATGCATACTAGGAAATTGTTTTAAAATTTTTATATCATATAATAAAAAAATATATTTTTTCTTTTTTTTTCATCGTTCTTATTAAACAATATGCACAAGATATACAAAAAATTTAGATTTACATATATGGAGATAATTAATAAATTTAATTTTTTTTAAAATAATCTTCCATTTAATAGAATTAATATTAAATTTATATCAATTTAATAGTAATTTAAATTTTTTTAACAAAAAAATAACAAAAATATAACAATATAATTTCCAATACATACGTATAAAACATGAAATATAGGACATAGAATCATACGCTGGCATACATAATTAAATTTATATTTTTAAAAGTATCATTGATATGTGTATAATAAAATATAACATTAGTTAAAATAATAAATAAATAAATTTTATTTTAAAAAATAAATTATGTGCACTTTTATTAAAATGATGTAGATAAGTTTTTGAGATTATTAAAAAATTTGAATATTGTTTTAAAAATTGAAACATGCAGCAATACTATCCTAAAGATTTACGTGTTTATTGCATAATAATAATTTTTAAGTATTTTCATGTATGGAAATAAAAAGAATAATTTTTTTATATAAGTATGAAATTTTTTTTAAAAATTTAATTTATCAATAAATATAATTAAATATTGTTTAAAATTTTAATTAAATTAATTTAAATTTTAAAATTTAAACAAAATTTAAATTAACATTTTAAATTAATAAATTAACCTGATTCAATATATATAACCAAGTTTTAAAAAGATTTAATGTATGTAAACACATTTAAATAGAATCAGAATTAAAACCATTAATAGAAGATTTTAGTCACCTTTAATTATTATATTTTTAATATAATAATAATAATAATGATTTTAATTCTAATAATAAAAATATTATTTATAATTTATAATTCTAATAATATTTAAAAGTAATTATCATAAATTAAAATAGGTAGATAGTAAATTATAAAAATTATTTAAAATAAAAATAATTTATTTTAAAATTTAAAATCTTTTCTAAAATATTTATTTTTTTTTTTAAAATCACATCAGACTCTTACCTTTTAGTGATAATAGATTACACTTACTCATGAAGTGGCTAAATGAACCTATCCTAATGAGGTTTCACTGCCTTTAATTTGAATCCATTGGCTTTGTGCACATCTGGATTGCATTTTAATGTGATTTTGAATAGTGTTTTGTTATAGTAAATTGATTTTTGCACAGTAACACACGTATTTCGTTTTAAAATTGTTGTGGACAATTAGTTTTACCGTAAATAAAATTAATTGTAAGTAAAAAAAAATTTATGATTTTTATCCATTGAGTATAAATAATTTGGATATTAAAAGATAAATTATATCTTATATTCCAAAAATAATTTTAATTTATTAAAATATAATCCGTTCTTGTTAACTCATTTTTAAGATATCATATCCAACCACTAATTAATTTTTAAAATTAATTATAAAAAATATAAAACAAATGAAATCGTTTTTGTCTTATATTTTAAAAGTTAGAAAAAAAACTTATGAAACAAGAAAGAGGAAATTTTAATTAGAAAAATGTCAAATTGATCCTGCATATGATTATGTCAACAAGTAGGTTTGTTAAAGATTTAACTTACCTACTTAGGTTTGTTGAAGATTTAAGTTACGTAGGTTTGTTGAAGATTTAAGTTACGTACTTAGGTTGTTAAAGATATTAATTCTTATTACATTAGATTGTTGTCATTAATCTATGTTTTTTAAACCTAATTATCGATATATTAATTTATAAAAATCTGAATTATCACTATACAGATTTGTAAAAATAAATTAAAATGATAAAAAAAAATTTTAACTTACATAATAATAAAATAAACCTTTAAAATTAAAAATTAAAAATTTAAAAATAAATAAATTCTTATAAAGAACTAAAATGGTAGGAAAAATATAAATTTGACAATAAAAATTTTAAAAATTTAATATATTAACAATTTAAATTTTTAAAAGAGAAATAAAAAATTATGACTTTTTCGTTTGGATTCTGAGAATTTGTGTAGACAAAAGTCAAATGCGTGCCTTAGAAATTTCTGAAATGACTTCGATCTGGTCATTAGATTTCCCACCATGTGTTTATTAGGTTCCCAAATTCTGTTTGTCGATGTTAAGAAGTAAACATTTTAAATGGTAACGGCAGAAAAAAAATAGGAGTAATTAAAAATGTTATCGGGAACGCCCCCAGGTTATATCTATGTCACCTATTACAATGGAAATTCAGCATTAGGAGTAATTTTTGTGCGAACAGCGTGCTAACAAATCAAAAGTTTAGGATATAAATTAAATAAAAAAAATAACAGAGTGTGCACTTCAATTATTTAATACTGTCTCAAACTTTTCAATACATAATTCATTCACTAAATTAATCATATTAATATCAATGAAAACATCAAACCCGTTTGAGGTGATTAGTAAGCAATAAATGTGTTGCAAAATCAAATATTAATTAAGCCTCCTAAAAATGAACTAGGTGTACAAAGTTTAATCAGCACAACCACAAAATATTCACACTTATGTTTTGTTTTATCACATGAAAAATAGGTAAAAAAAATAAAAAAAATAAAAATAAAAATAAATTGTTTAAATAAGTAAAAAATATAAAAAATTTATTATTTTTTGTTTAGAAGTTTGAAAGATAAAAAAAATATATTAATAATATAAATTTTAAAAAAATAAAAATTATTTTTTAAAAATTTTAATTTTTTTTATTATATTTTTTTATTATAATATTTATTTATTTTTATTTAAATATATAAAAACTTTAATAGTTTAAAATAAAAAAAATGTTCTCCTCCTCCAAACTTTTCCGCCTAAACTAAATAGGAAAATAAAAATTATATGAATATTACAAAAATATTTTTTTTCTGTTTCTTTTGTGTAAATAAACGATAAAAAGTTTATATTTCTTTTTTTTTTTCTCTTTACTTTCTACTTAAATCTTCATCCTAACAGGTCATTAATTATGTATGATATTCCATCCTTTATCAAATCACCTATTTCTTTCATTCTAACCATACATGCTTTCATCTCTAAGCTTTCAATTTAGAAATAAAAACATACACATAAATTAGCAATATTAATTTATATTTCAAATATCAATAACATTAGTTATTCTTTTCTAAAAAGGAAAAACATAGTAATTATTCTGGTTTGAATATACACCATATATTTAGTAGAGCAAAATTTATTTCACTATATAGATTTACATGTAGCTCTGGTTATCAGAGAAGATCAACAAATACACTTTTAAAAGATTCAATTCTATAATTAATTAGTTGTAACTACTATACTTGCTACAACCAATTGATAACTTTGCTTGTATATAAATATTCATGTATATGATGATAAGATCATACAATTGATTCATTTTCATTAAATAATTTATTATATTTCTAAATCTATAGCTTTCTATATTTGTATTTCATCTTGATAATATTAAATCTTTTTAATCAATGCTTTGCAAAGATAATCCCTTTTTCTTGATTATTGTTGATGTAATGATAAAAATCTAATTTTTCAAGAATCCAAGTCATGATTATGAGAAATACAGATGCTACAACATCAAATCAATTCTCAACCTCAACATTGGTGGAGGGTCTTACGCAAAACCCACCAAACCCATTTTATGTACATGCTAAGAAATCCTTTAAGCACTTATGGTTAATCCTTCTCTTAGTAGTAACTATTATTCTTAGCTAAAATATTTTAAGAGATCCATGATATCTAAAAAAAAATTTCAAGTTATTGGATGGAAATATATCCATGACAAGTTCGATCCAATGTTTGAACCATAGGAGCACCGTAACAACTAAATAGTCTTATGACTTATAAACTCGGTATCCCAAGAAATCGTATAGAGCATCATATACATGGAATCTTTTGTAAAAATCTAATAAGACTTGAGGGAACATTTTGAGTAAGGAAACCTATGACTTTTAAACTTGGTATCCCAAGAAATCATATAGAGCATCATATACATGGAATCTTTTGTAGAAATCTAATAAGACTTGAGGGAACATTTTGAGCAAGGAAACCTATGACTTCTAAACTCGGTATCCCAACAAATTGTATAGAACATCATATACATGGAATCTTTTGTAGAAATATAACAAGACTTGAGGGAACATTTTGAGCAAGGAAACCTGATAAGAATCTTGTAACTACAAGATGAGTTATATTCTTTCAAGAAATATTCTGTCTTAGTTACTAGATACTACATTGAGTTGAAAGTCATTTAGAAGGAACTTGAGCACTATAGGCCAATCATAAACTATATTTGTCCCATCAAATGTTAATGTGAGGCTACAAAATATCTCAAAAGATACCACAAACAAGATTGTATTATTCGTTTCTTGTCCAGATTGAACAAACATTTTGCAATTATGAAGTCATAAATCTTAAATTCTTAACCCTCTTCCTTCCATAAATATGATATTCTCTATGGTCTTATAATATGAACGATAGAATGGAATGCTTCCACAAGAAGATAACCAGATCATGGTTAATGCTACAAAGAGAAGAACTTTCAAGAAAGGATGTTGAGTATATAGAGAAAAGTCCAAAGGTATGTATGTATTGTGGTAAAAATGGTTATATTGTTAAGGTTTGCTACAAGAAACATGAATTTTTGCTAGGACACAAGTTCAAAGGCACAACCAATGTGAATTCAATAGTTGGAAATGGTTTCGACACAAAAGAGCAGGATAATTGTGTTAATAGAGAGATGACTCCTACATATAATGCCAATCAGGTGTACTTAGAGAGCCAAAGGACAACAATCAAGGTAATCACATTATTCATTCCATTACTTCATGAGTCGGTACTTAGATCCTATACATGGGTAGGATAGATCATATATGAACCAATATACAATCCTTCAAAACATACCAATCTCTACCCAATTCTTTAAAGGTTATATTGCATAATGGTAGCATGGTAGCGGTAGAAATTATTGGGGAAATATAGTTGAGTCTTTTTTTAAAATTGGACAAAGTCCTATCTTGTACTTATCATATTGTTAGTTAAATTTGATTTACATTTCCAAACTTGTGAACGCATCAAGTTACACAATTACTTTCACATCTAATGGATGTTGTATTTCGGGTCTAAACAACATGACAATTGGTTTGGGTAGCTTCATGACAGACTCTATTTCTAGACACAGGAATCCAAGATCCATCAAACCAAGATGACTATAGACATAGGAAAAGTTTCACCTTCTTTACTTTAGCATTTGCAACTTGGACATCTTTCACACAAGAGACTAGATATTATGAATCAATCTTACCCTAATATAAGTTCTAGACATGATATAATGTGTCATATATGTCAATTAGCTAAGAAAAGCATTTATCTTTCAATCCTAGTATGAATATAGTCGTAGTTGTTTTTGAATTACTACATATAGATATATGGGATCTTTTATGTACAATCTTTATTAATGGTTTTCATTATTTTCTAACCATAGTTGATGATTATAGTAGATTCACGTGGATGGTTCTCATGAAACTTAAATTCTAAACTCAATCACAAATGTTCTGCTATATTCTGATGGTTGAGGATCAATTTAACAAGAAGGTTAAAATAGTCTGATATGATAACGAATTTGAATTTGAGCTGAATAAATTTTATGGCTTCAAAGGAATTATACATCAGATAACATGTGTCGAGACCCCATAGAAAAATGGCAGGGTTGAAAGGAAGCATCAAGAGATCTTAAACATTGCTCGTGGTCTTCTATTACAATCAAAACTTCCCAAGATATTCTGGATATTTTCCATTAATCATGCAATATTCCTTCTTAATTGAGTTCCAACCCAAGTATTGAATCAAAAACCTCCACATAAGCTACTATAAAAGAGTCTTCCATATTTGAATGATCTACATGTTTTTGGTTTCCTATGCTATGCATCAACACTTAGTTCACACAAAACTAAGTTTGATCCTCGGCAAGACAATGTGTGTTTCTTGATTTTAAAGGAGGTACTAAAGTCTTCACCATGTTTGATCTTGACATCCAAGAAATCATCACTTTGCAACATGTCATCTTCCAAGAGTCACTTTTTCCATACATGACCCACAATTCCATTAGTTGGATTTATATTGAAGATACTACATTATATCATAGCTCACATCTGCCATATATTTCTTATCAACATCATGAGGAGTGTGCTTATTGTCCATCATCTCCCATTCAAGGTGGCGAGTCTTTATCTGAACGACCACAATGAAACAAGAAAGTTCCAACTCGACTAGCTAATTATTATTGCTATCATACTTCAACCAGGTATCATATCTCTTCCCATTTATCTTATGAACAAGTCTCTTCTTCTCATCAACAATTCATTACCGTTGTTGCACAAGAAATCGAACCATGTACTTACAAAGAAATATTCAAATATCTACATTGGAAAATTTCTATGGAGACAAAACTTAAGACTTTCGAAGTAAATAACACATGGGACCTTGTTGAACTTCCTGATAAAATCATCCTCATTAGCAATAAATAGGTATACAAAATTAGACGATGATTTGATGGAACAATTGAGAGGCATAAGACTCAATTGGTCGCAAAAGGCTACCACTCAAACTGAAGGCTTGAATTATTTTGACATATTATCTCCCATGATTAGGTTCACTATTATTCGAGTTATTCTAGCCATTGCAAAAACCTTCCATAATTGGCCTCTTCGATAGCATGATGTCAACAATGTCTTCATGCATGGTGAGTTACAAGAAAATGTATACATGATTGTTCTTGCAAGCCTTAGTTGACCCAATACACAAAGTATGCAAGCTTAACAAATTATTGTATAAACTCAAGCAAGCAAGTTGCAAATGGTATGAAAAATTATATTCTTTGCTCCTTCACTTAGGATTTGTTCAAGCTACCTTTGATCACTCCTTATTAGGAAGCATTACAGAAAATTCATTATTATTTTACTTATTAATGTCAATGACATCATCCTCAATGGGAATTCCTTGGAAGAAAACAACAATATACGTGACTTTCTTCATCACCATTTGGGATCAAGGATCTTGGTCAACTTAAATTCTTTTTAGGCGTGAAACTTGCACACTTACAAGTCAGGCACATTATCAACCAAGGATAATATTGTCTTGCTTTAATTAATGATACTGGGATAATTGCTTATAAACCTGCTCCCATTCCCTTAACAGCTAGCACTTGTCTATATCAAGGAAACACCACTCCCTATCATAATATTCCTACCTATCAAAGGTTAATTAGTCGCTTATTTTACATGACCAATACCAAACCCGACATCATATATACAATTCAACAGTTAAGTCAATTCAAAAGTTCTCCCATCAATACTCATCATCAAGCACCCATAAGATGATCTTTTCTTGAAGGGTAACCCTGGTGAAAGTTCGTTCTTTTCTTTATCATCTAAGCCTTGGTTACTCGGATTTAGTCACACTAATTGGGGTGGTAGCCTAGATCTAAGATGATCCATTAGTTGTTTTTTCTTCTTCCTCGAAACATGTCCCATTAGTTGGAAAGTCAAGAAGCAACCCACAGTTGTTAAGTCCTCCTTTGAAGCAGAGTATCAATCTTTAACTTTAACCATGTGTGAGCTTTGTAACACTCATAATTTCTCATAATAAACTTCCTACGCTACAAATATCCTCTACTAATAAATTAAGTAGAAATAAGAATAAAAGCTAGGGAAATTAGAGAATTTTAGCAAATAAAGAAAATGTTCCTACACTAGATAACACATAAATATGCAGGAAACCCAAAACAAAAGTCAAAAGACATTATAAGGGATTAGAAATCATAAATTATGGTTATAAAGTCTTAAGAAAATAATATAAAAAAATAGGATGAAGAAGCCATCAGAAAACTCTGAAAATGCCCAAAATGCTCTTAGAAAGTTATATCTTCCATAAGTGCTAAGCTCTTCCCGAAAAAATGGTAAATGACATAAGAATAATTTGGGAGAAAATCAATAAGTGTTAGAAACATTGGAGAAAAAATTTTAACTTTCCGAGAAATTCTTATAAAAATTACCAAAATGCACCTAGAAGGTTGGTAAGGCAAAGAAATAGGGAGCAGAAACCTGGAAGTGGGCCCTACCCCTTGAGCACGAAAATGTGCATGTGGAAAATAGGTGGTAACTCATCATATGATTCATCACTTTATTAATGTTATTTAAGATGACAATATTAAATAGGAGAGATAACATTAAATATAGTTAAAGTAAATTGACCTTAATTAATTAAAATTAACGATGTTTAGGATAAGTTAATCTTGATTAATGAAAAATTCAAAATAAGTAGTATTAAACTAATCCTAAAAGTATAATTCCTTATATTTCCATTTATTTTAGAAAATAAAAATTGCAGTAAGTACAAAAATACTCTTAAGTGAGAAATTAATTCCCAAATTGCCGTAAAATGACTGAATGGTATCTTAGGCCTTAGAAGGCTCATTTTCATCATATTAAATCTCCTAAAAACTTAGACAAAATATATAAACTTAAAATACTTCCAAAATCCAAAATTTTACACTAAACTTAAACTTCAATCTTTGAGGTTTAAGTTAAATCAAGACAAACTCATCAAACCCCACCGCCACCATTAAGAGATCTTGTGTGGACCACCAAGGAGGAGGAAGATCAGCCTTAAAGAGCACCCAAAAACCATCATAAAAGTATTCAGTAAGTAGGATTTTACCATATGTTTTTTTAAGCTTTTAATCTTGTATTTATGGTCTGAGTTTCTTTCTTTTTTTGGTGGATCTCTCTGTCGCAACCGTAATTCCGACGAGACGAAGAACTTGCTAAGACGACGAACTTGCTAAAATTTTTAAAATGGATTTTATTTGGACTATGGAGTCGCCCCCAAATTTTTATTTAAGGGAAAAAGATTTGGAAAAAATCCTGACTCGAGGATGAGATTTAGGTTTAGGAGTCGATTATGAGTGAGGAAGGTGTTAGGCACCTCACTCGCCCGTTCCAAAGAACGCTACCCTTAAACTTAGTGTGTGATTTTTGAAAATGTTTGATCCCTTAATGAATGTGAAAATAAATAGCTTGATGAAGGTTAGCTTGACAGGACTTGGTCCTGCTCCTACGTATTCCCTGGTGCAATGGGAAACTCAAGGCTTACGTAGTTCTGGTTTGAATTGAAAGCTTGACCTTCGAAAGGTGTTTGAATTTTGAATGTATTTTAAGGATGCAATCCCAATCCACCTATCCACAGGGCCCAAGACAACTACAGCTACACTTGGATCCATACGGACCTCTAAACAACGAACAACAGAAAAAGCTACCAGTTCGTTTTATGGCTTGTTGCGTGAGATTAAGGAGTGCAAAACAAGATTTTTATTTAATTGAAAAACGGAAGGGAAATCCCAATCCACATATGCATAGGGCCCAGGACAACTACGGTTACACTTGGACCCATACAGACCTCTAAACAACGAACAACAAAAAAAGCTACCAGTTTGTTTTTAGGGCCCGTTGCTTGAGATTAAGGAATGAAAAAATAAGATTTTTATTCGTTTGAAAACGGAAAGGCAATCCCAATCCACATATGCACAGGGCCCATGAAAACTACGGCTACACTTGGACCCATACAAACCTCTAAACAACAAATAGCAGAAAAAGCTACTAGCTCATTTTTAGGGCCCGTTGCGTGAGATTAAGGAATGCAAAAATAGGATTTTTATTTAATTGTTTTCTTGATTTGTAACTATTGGAGGTGCGAGGGCTTAAGCAAGACTTTCGGGAAGTTTAGGGGCCAAAGTATGATTTTTGGAACTCGAGGGGCTAAACTGTAATTTCTGGAAGTCTAGGGGGCCAGACTGTAATTTTTGGAAATCAAGGGGCTAAACTGTAATTTCTGGAAGCCTAGGGGCCAAGATGTAACTTTGGGAAATCGAGGGGCCAAACTGTAATTTCTGAAAGTCTAGGGGCCAGACTGTGATTTTGGGAAATTGAGGAGCCAATCTGTAATTTCTGGAAGTACAGAGGTTTAATTGCAAATTTGTGAAGTGCATGGCCTTTTAATGAAAATTTTCTGTGGCCCTCGCCATGTTGACTCTCCTTTGTCTCTTTCTGCATGGCTTTCATGGCTCTGTGGCTCATGGCTTGTTTGGGCGAGCCGCAGCTTGCGAACAGCTTGTGGCTCACATGGCCTGCCTGGCTTGGTTAGCTTGGAAAAGCTTGGAGAAAGGATTTTACAATAAAATGGCGAAGTGGGGTGAGGGTGATTCTAACCAAAGTCCCTGAGTACAAAGTAGCTCCTAACCAACTGAGCCATTCAATCTTTGTAGCATTGCACTCCTTCCTCTATATGTAAGTCTAGGTAATATTTATTTCACCGCCCAAACATGGTTCATCAGTGGGGTCCATCCTTTTTTACCTTTTTTGCAAGCAACCCTCCATCCATGCACGAGGCTGATCCGCCCTTTTGTTTTGGCAAGCAAAAGCCTACTGTACCTTACACCTACTAGCTAGGATTTCTGCATGGTTTTGTACGGGTTCTCCTCAAACTCTTAGCTCACTCAAAGATGTGCATCGAATTCATAATCGCGTTATTAACAGTAGGTCCGGAGCCTCAGTTTCAGCATGGTATTGAGGTGTTATCAGTTCCATTCTTCCATCATTTAGAACAACATAAGTCTTTCCTTTAGGTGTAGACTAAATTGAACAGCCACAAGCCCAGCATCCAGTTCTTTTCAACACTTGTTGTACCATCAATGGACATTGTACCAAGACTAGCTCGTCGACATTTGAACCAATTCTTTTCAATGGTGACAACTCACCTTCTGCTTGCATCAAGGACTCATGCATGTTGTCTATGATGAACTGCTGTGCAGAAGATAAACTTTCCAGAAAAATTAAATTCATGAAAATAGCATGGTAGACCCATTCTTGCTACCATCTTGAGAACTCCTTTGTCAGGCCCATCACCCACCACAACAAGGATCCTGAATATTTCAAAGAAATGCAGAATTGTTCTTTTGTACTCTCCAAACCATTGACCCCGACACGTGGACGCATGCCTTCATCTATGTAACACTCAGATTGTTCCATAAGTTCATCGATGGAAATCACAGTAGAAGTGACGTTGTCTCTAGTTACATCGTCCTGAATTTACAGCAGTCCTAGCAATCATAATTGCCATTAGATCAGATCATGCATGCATTGGGAACCAATAATGCTCAGGTGCCTCTAGTTGTTGGGTACGAACTAGCCTCACTGGGCGTTAATGAACCTCTATACAATATGAACTTTTGGTATTGGCGAACCTGATCACACGATTCATGTAAGTCTTGCAACGATCTTCCTTGCCTTAAGCTTACCTACATGTCATAGGCGCGGATCTAATGCATGGTGTGTGTATGCATGTGGCTCTGACACCAAACTCGTGTTCTGTACGTAGCTCATGAAGAGGTATAAGCTGGTTTCTTGGTCTCATGCATGCTTACCAGGACATATGAAAGGAGTGCGACGACCATTCTTCCCCTGGTGAGTGACGTACGTAGGTGAGTTAACCTGACCAGTAGGTAATCCCCTGTTTTGAACTCGCTCACTTTATTCCAGGGGGATGAGACCAGTAGCTTGTTTGCAAGCGTGCCCTATTCCAAGAGTTGTGCATGTCTCCTTATCAACCAGTTATCTATGGTACCTGCGTACATGGAGCTGGCCCAGTCGGTTCGTCGGAGCATATATAAGCATGGCTGAGCGAGTTTGAGTGTCCAGGGATATCGTTGATGCAGATCGGAACCCACGTGAGCCATGCGTAACCTCCCTAGTGCTCATGTAGCACTGGAACAACGTTCCATGTAAAGGCCCGTTCTGATCCTATTCATGAGATGACGAGGCATAACACCCCTGGTCTTTTACGATTGATTTTCTTGGGTCTCTTAGGAATAGAGGAAAACTTATTTTGTGCTTGTTTAACTGGATTGGGTTGGTTCCATGCTTTCAGTTTGCTCACCTTTATAATCTGGTTTGGGTACTTTCAAGAGAAGGCTTTATTCCTGCTGTTTTCTTTGTCGAAAGGTGTTCTCCACAAAACACATGTGCTCTTAACGCTTAGAACCCTGCTACTATCCATCACATACTCTGAGATCCTCATCAACCCGATAACCTTTGCATGCTTGACAATCTACATTATGAAGGCCATATAGGGAGCCTTCCGAAATATCTTTCAGTCGTACCTCCCTACTCACCCATTATTTGATTCAATCAAGCACAACACCAACAAAATTTTATAGCCATATGCTATTGTTGATGATTATGCTCCCTGTGGGAGGAATCGGGTGGACAGAGCCGAGTTTATGGCCTTTGCTAGTTTAGCTAATTACAATAATTCGAGTTATGCCATTCTTGTGTGAGGGGCGAATCTTGCTCAGATAATGACTAATTACGAAGCTCACTTCCACATTGTAACTGAATTTAATGTATGCTATTTATTTATTACCTATCTGAAGAGTTCGATCTGTGATTTGAAACTGAGATCAAAATCATCCTCACTTCACTTTTCTTTATGTTATGGTATTTACTCGCTCAATATGAATCTTGTAAAAGATTTATGAATTCCATGGCTTACTGAAGAAATGGAACATGACATTACTAACCTGCGCGAGATGGATCCACTGAAGTATGAACTTCCTTGCAATCGGGATCGGAATGATGCTGCCAAGAGTTTCTTCTATTTGTGATTTCGTTTTCCAGAGAATTCGGTGAATCAGTGCCTTGGACAATCCCTCCCAAAGTAGCGAGATCTAGAGAGAGAGCCTCTTTTCCTCTTGTAAAACCCCCAAAAATGCCATCCCTCTTCTCTGATCCATTTTTTCTTCTTTATATTGATTTTAAAAATCCCGCCTATTTCCTTTTTTTTTCTTGCGTTTTTCTATTTTTGAAATTTTTTTTTCTTTATTTATTTTTTCCAAATTTTATTATTATTATTTTTCATTCATTTTTTTATTTCATTTTCTAGTTTCATATTTTTTATATCTTTTCTCATTTTTTCCTTTTTTATTTAAGGTTTTCAGATTTTTAAAATTTTGAATCTTGTACTTAATTCTATTTCTAATGTTTTGTTTCTAATTTTTCTTTTTCCTTTCTTCTTATCTTTTCTTCTTTTTGTTTCCACATTTCTCTCTTTTTTCCTATTTTTCCAGATTTATTTTGATTTAATTTCTTTTCTAACCCTATTTGCTGTTTATTCATTTATTTTGTTTTCACTTTTTTTCATTTTTTTATTTGTTGTCTTTCCTTTTAATTTTGTATATTTTTGCTTTTTGTTTATTATTATTTAAGTAAATAAAAATGGAAAATGGGGTCTCAGACATAATTGAGTGTTTACACTTAAAATCTATGAATCCCTTTTATTTCAATTGGTTGGAGCTCAAAATTTCCCTTCATGTTTATATATTAAAATCATAAATTTTTTGTTAATTTTGAAAGTTAAAGGAAAGTTTTGATTGAGTGAAGGACTCCTAGCAACCTTTGCAAAAATTTAATCAGTTAAAATTTATTAAAACTAATTTTTGATGCTTTGGAAAATATTTGAGAGTTTGTGAGAAAAGTTTTGAAGTGTACAAAGTAAGGGATGGATAGATCTTGGAGTAGATCTACACTTGTTTGCCTTGAAAAATGCTTTCTTTAAGATCTTTGTGTTTAAAGTTGGAAACTTGTTTATACCTCTTCTTAAAAGCTTTAATCATGAACTTGTTTTTGATAAAAGTCAAGATCTGGACTCATATGTTAAAATTATTAAAAGACTAAGAAATTTTATGTAATAATATCTATAAGCTTAACTTGAACTTGGACTTATAAACTATTAAGAGTAAAGGTGAAATTTTGGATCAAAAGTTGAACAGATCACATAAGACCTTCCATGACCATGACCAAAGTTATGGAGTAAGGAAAAATCATGAACGGATCTAAGAACATATGATGTACCAAGTGCTAAACTTCACGATACCAAGGTCAAGTGGCAAAAGAATTGATAAAAGAACCTTTGCTTTAGTCATCGATGACATTTAGCCACTTTCTATACATTTAGGGAAACATGAGTTTAAAATTTTAATTAAGATGTAAATAGGAGCCTAGTTAAGAATAAAAAAAAGTTGTAAATTTGGAGGAGACTTAGAAATGGTTAAGTGATCATTCAACCATGATGGGTGAAGTTGGTTAAAATTGATTAAAATCTTGCTATAATTTAATGATGAATCTAAATATGCTTAAGGTTATGATTAAAAATTAATTATGCAATAAGGAAAGAAAGGTCGCATTCTACCACTATCAAAAGGAAAGGAGGAAAACCTTTAAAAATTTCTAAGGATGAAATAAACTAATAGCTTATGTCTTATTTTGTGTATATCAACTTTTAGAAGAAGAAAAATTGAACTATAACACCTTAGGACTAAGGCATGTGAATTCAGCCATTTAGGTAATAAATAGACAAAGTAGGTTGGTTTGGATGTTTAAAGATAATTAAATATGACATGAGTAAGAAACTTTAAATTCAGGAGAAAGGAAGCAAGTAAGTAGGTTCATTAGTGGATCTAACTTAATTAGCCAAGTTATTAGCCAAAAAGCATAAAAGCTCCTAACTTCTAAACTTTAATTAAGTAAGTTACGCATAAAACATTGAAATTAATGAACATAAATAGTGAACAACCAAATAGGTCATTTGACCAACTAGATTAGAAATCCAATATTTCATAACCTTACACTAAAAAATTTGAGAGGAACTTAATATTTGAGAAAAAAAAAAGGTTGAGAGGCAACTTAGAAGGATGAATGGACTAGGATCCTGTGAGGGATTTATCATAAATCCTATGAATAATGCATGATGGAAAAGTTAATAGAGGAAGTTTACATGTTGTCCAATAAAGTAATATCCAGCATAATTAAGAAAGTCTTGATTAAAAGATTAGCTTCTATTTAAAAATATCATTTCAACTTGTTGTATTGTTTTATGTATACACAAAGAATAATGTGAAATGTATGGATAACACTTTTGATTGTTTATAGGGTGATGTATTATATGATGTTCATGTGTGGATGATGATGTGAAAGTAGTTTAAAAATAGAGACTAAATGTGCATGGCATATTGGTTGGATTGAATGAGCATGCATGTTATCTAAAAGCTTTTAAAAGGAACCTAATTAACTAAGAGATCACTAAAGAAAGAATTTATGTGAAAAGTTAATACTACTCTTAATGTGCCTTGTGCATATTTAGAAGATGAAAGGTCCTTCTAAGGTGGAAACAAAAAGGTTCTCCAAAAATCCTTCCATTGTGAAACGTTAGATCTTCAATGTTTATGATGGTGATGACCATCAAGAAATGAACTCATATCCTAAAAATAAAAGGTAGGATAGTAAAACCAGTGAAAAGATATTGTTTGACTAAGTAGTATTATATGCCCATATCTTAGATTATCACTAAGAGAGTGATAGAAAAATGAGAAGAATTATGTTAAGGTATGAATGAAATGATAGTCAAATGATATCTGTGATGTGATCCCAAAGATATATGAGACTTATGTAATTTAGACTATGTAACTTGTATAATCAATTAGAAATTAGTATGTAGTTTGTATCGTAGCATATGTAATGTATGTATATAGTAGTAGTAATTGTACACATAATTAGTTGTGCAAAGACATAAATACCTTTCTTACTTAACTTATTTAATCAAGTGTGTATAATTATGAACTGTATAACTATAAAGTTTGCATGACTTCTAGCATGTCTATATTTATGTTAAGTTGTATTTTTGCTCATTAGAGAAATGTAACATAGTAAAAGTAACATAGATCATTAAACATGAATAAGAATGTCTATTTATTTACTTTCTGATACGATAGTTATTTTGGTGAGGCTTGAAATTTAAATCAAAGTGGTTTTTAAAAAAACTTTTTATTATATTTTCACTAATAATAGTTTCTAAAGTTTCCACATCATGAGGTAATAATTTAATGACTTAAACATCAAAACAAACTTCATTTTTAGGGTGTTACAAGATTCAATGGATCTTTTTCCTTCTCTAGGATCTTCATATTTAACCCTTCAGACTAGTTATCTTTTATTGTGATAATTGTAGTGCTTTTCATATTGCAATAAATCTAGTCTTCCATGAAAAACCTAAGCATCGAGACATTGATTATCATATTATTCGTGAAAAATGCAACAATGGTCTCATGCATCTTCTTCCTCTCTCCACTTACAATCAATTATTTGATGTCTTGACCAAAGCCTTATATCCCACACCTTTTCAAACATTAATCACCAAGTTAGGGATGGTTAAGATCTTCCATCCTCTAATTTGTGAGGTATCATAAAAGACCAACAAACATATTATTAGAGGACCTAATTTTATTATTAGTTTGTTATAACTAGTATACTTACTATAACCAATTGATAATTTTTATTATATATAAATACCCATGTATATCATAATAAGATCTGTCAATTTTTATTATATATAAATACCCATGTATATCATAATAAGATCATATGATTGGTTCATTTTTCATGCAAATGCTTCTAATCTCTTTAAACTTGTAGCTCTTTATATTTATATTTTACTTTGATCAATAATTTTCTACCATTCTATTTCTTACACTTTCTTTTCAAGTTCAAGTTTAAGTCTCAAGAAACTTATACAATCTTATTATAAGGTTCCTCCATCATCACCCTTTTTAACAACATCATTATCATTATTTATTAATTAATAAAGAACTAATTATCTTTACTAAATTGAGAATATTTACAAAATATCTAGCATGATTAATAAATAGAGAAAAATTAGTTCCTAATAATAATCAGCAATAATGAATTTGGCCATCGATTTCCAACTACTTCATGGAAAGTCTTCACCATGTTGACTAATGGAGCTAGATTATCAGTGCATGCCTAAGATTGATTTAGAGCATAATTGAAATGGTTTACGAGAATTAATGTTTGGACTTTATGATCATTTATGGTGATTCTCCATGGTTTGGACAAGAACTAGGTTTCATGTCTTAATTGAAATTCCTCACATAGTCATGATGGGTTCTTTCAGCATAATTTTAATAAATTGTTGTAAGTCATGAGTTTAAGTTTATTAAGTACAACATATGTTTTTTCAATGATATTTCATGGATGTATTGTAGAAACAAACATGATTAAGGAAAACTCCATAAGGGATACCTTCTCCCATGACACATCAAAAGTATCAATCAACTGTTAAATAATTTCTTGATCCAAAATATGGAATGGCTCACCAATTCCAACCACATCAACAATGCATACATAACTCCCATGTTTTTCACCTTGCAACGACTACACTAAGAGCATATTTAATCAAATCTTCTCATGATGAGCTCATAAAATTCTCAAACATGGATTCCAAATATGTCTTTGCCGCTTGAGAATGAGGCCCAATTGCAAAAGCCTGATACTTAATAGTTTTCACTAGGATAGTTCTAATAAAGGTGAGATCGGTGATTCATCTAATCCACCTACGAGGAGACTAACCCCATAAGAACCTAGAAAGAAAAACCTAAGTCAAAAATAAATTTTTATGTATTTAGCAAACTCAAACTATAAGATAAACAAAAGGTCTTTTACAAGCAAGTTATATTGACTTGATTACAACAATAATCTAAGTTCCCTTCACTTAAAAAAAAAACCATCATAGTTCAAATTTGTATGACATAATCACTATGAAATTTTTATACATAACTTGGAAAGTGCAAATACAAATGTTGGCATCATTCCAGTTTTTTTTTTATCACAACTACGGAAGCCCTCTGTAACAAGAAAGAGTTTGATCAAATAAACCTAGATATGATATGTACATGGATTGCAACGTTTAGCTTATAAGGCCTCCGAACTATTATGAAATGAAGGAAGAACAAGATTTTGACTAAACATAAAAGAGAGTGGGTGGGAGAAGGAACCATTGCTTTTAATGTTTTCTTGTCATTTCTATTGTCTGAGTAGTCCATTAAGCTCCAATTTCTTTAAAATTTTAATTGAGAGTGACCAAAAGTAAAGTTAAAGGGAGAGAAAAATCAAGATTATCATTAAATGTAAGAAAAAAGTAATTATTAAAACAAATCTCACACTAGTAGTTATTAATTCTGAACTAGACCATCCTTTCTAAGAAAACTATTTGGTTATCTTGTTAGTTTTCTTTCCAAGCTTCAATTACATAGCCTTTAGCAAGTTTAATAGGCCATTAGATGCTGCATCTTCCTCCTTTTTCATTTATTCATGCATTATAACTTGGTTCTATCACATCACCTGAAAACCTGGTTCAGTCATTTAGAAAAATTCAATGCAATGACCATGAGTTTTATAGCTAGTGGTTGGTAATAAATATATAGGATGAAATAATTCATGAAATAATTAGTATGAAAAAATATAACATGATTTTCTTTTTTTATTTTGATTGAATTATGAATAATAAATAATAAATAATAAAATATAACAACAATAGAGTAAACAATTAAAGATGAAGGATTCAATTTTTGTTATTACTCTTGTCAAACATCATCCACGTTCAAAATTTTTATTTTGGCATTATTTTACCTTTGATTGCATCACCATAAGAATTTCCTTCCACAAAAATATTTTTAACACTACCTATTATCATTGTTATATTATTAATGTTGAAAACCACCATCATTGTTGGAGCTATCGTCGGAGAAGTTAGATTTATCATTGTTGAAAATAAAACATTTGCATTCTCCTTACTTCCTTCACATTTTCTCTCCCCTTCTCCACCAGAAACCTTTATTATTGGAAGCTCAGTTACACTCTCAACTATTCTCTTCTCCTTATCTTATTACGTGGGCCCAACAAGTCAAGTAGGATTAAATATTCTTATACCAATCTACTTCTCTTCTAGAGACATGAAAAAGGTAAAGGGAATGTGACAAGAGGAGAGAAAGAGCTATAGAAGAAAAGAAGACTAAATAAATTTAAAAAACTAATTCTTATAATGGATTTTGGTATTGTGAAATGTTGTAAAATAAATTTTTTTTAAAATATTTATAACCAAACTTTTTGTATAATAATATTCTATTTTTATAATTTTTTATATTTATATTTATTGTAGTTAATTATTAAAATGATATAATAAGTATTATATTTTAAAATATTTATTTTTATAAATATTGTTAAAATAATTTGTATTATCTTTTTTTTATAATTTATGTTGTAATATGTAATTTTTAAATATAATAAAATATTAAATATTTTTTAAATATAAAATTTTATAAACATGATCTATTTGATAAAATTTATTAATTTAATAATTAAATTAATAATAAAATCTATTAATTTAGAATTTAAACAAAATAAATTTGAATAAAAAAATAAAAAGGTATAATGGTGATCATCTTCTATAATTACCACATCTAATACGGTCAATTGACTCTAAAATATGAATGTAATGGTATACACGGCTATATATTATATTTTTTATGATATATATGAAATACAACACTTTTTAAAAAAATGTTATTAAAATTAATAGGTAATATTTTTTTTTATATTTTTGTAATATTTTTTAAATGTTATTAATAATATTTTGCAACATAAATTAGATGTAACACTTCTTAAAATATTACTAAAATTAATAGATAATATTTTTATATTTTTGTAATATTTTTTTAAATGTTATAAAAAGTATAATATAACATAATGATAATAGAAGAAATGGAACACATTATTTAATAAGCAAAAGTAACAAGTGTTACTTTTGCTCTTAATTTTTATCCTTACGTTATCTTCATACTTGTACGTTTATGATATAAAAAAAAGAAATTTAAAAATAAAATTTTATTTATTTTTTTTATCTTTTGTAACAGATGGATGAATTTAGAAATAGTATAAAAGAATCTAAATGTAAAAAAATAAATATTTATTTCGTAAATAATAACTATAAGATATATGTGAGGACAAGTGAATCTTCTACACCCTCTTATGTTATCTTCTCTTGACTACTTTTTATGATAACATTTTATTAATCTTAATTAGATTTGCATCTTAATTTTATAATATTATTAAATCTATATCTATGCTAAACATAGAAAATTATATTTAATATTATCTTATTTATTAGCGACATGATTAAGTTTTTTTTTTGTGTTGTCAGTTTTAATTTTAAATTAAATTTTATACTTATAAAGATTTATGGATTTATATATTTTTATTTTTATAATATTAATAATTTAATATCTATAAATAATATTATTAAATAAATTTTATATTTATATAACATTATGTTATGATAAATTGTTTTAAAATATTACTTATTTATTTAGTATTTAAAAAATTTATTCAATATTAATTTAGGCATTATAAAATTATGATACTAAGTAAATTACTCAAATGTGAATAAAATAAATTATTTTATTAAATTATAAAATTAAATAATAATAACTATTTTTTATATAATTTTCAATATTAAAATAATTTAATATTATAAATACATAGAAAAAATTGATATATAATATAAATCTTTCAAGAATAAAAAGTTTAAGATTTAAAATCTAATTTATAAATTTATTAGTATTATATAACAATGTCAATAAAAGGGAAAAATTAGAGAGATTAGATAAATGAGTACTATTAATAAAACCTTAAAATCTCACTCTTTGTAAGTTAAACTTTCCTTCATTGTTTTCTTATGGATTAACAACGAGTTTTGTAAAATCAAAAAAGAATATATTATTTTTTAATAGAAAAAAAATATAATCAAATTTGATTTGATGATCAAGAGTACAAAATCTTCTATACATTGGTAATATTCTTTATATTTTGTATAGAACTACATCTTGTTATTTATCTACATGATATCATTATAACTAGTAACATATTTTTTATTCTGCATTTGTAAAGTCTAAAAATCCTTTTTGAAATTCTATTCACTTCACTCTAGCAAAGTCTTCGTATTTTTTCTTCATCAAATATGAAATATTGTTTGAAGTGTTTTTCCCAAAAACAATTTCTAAGATGAAACAATTAATAGTATGAAAGAAAATTCTTTTGACTTCAAATTTTTTAAATTTTTTTTTCAAACTCTACTTTCTAAGTTTCTATTAATATTTCATCTTTTGTTGACTATTCAATACTAGATCTTTTGTTGACTATTCAATACTAGATCTTTTGTTGACTATTCAATACTAGATTCAATAATGGGTTAGTATTCTTTTAATTGTACAAAGCTTTTCATCAGCATACTTCAATGGTCATAATGACCATCAAAGTAAGGAATGGTTAATAACACAAAAAAATTTTTTAAGTTATGGATGATAAAAGGAAAAAAAAAAGTATAAAGCTATAACTTTTTGTGTGAACTCTCCCTTACATATTTTTCTTCCTTAACTATTTATCACATATTTCTCTCTCAATAACTCTAAACTAAGATCTTGATATCAATAATAATAATAAAAAAATGGTGTATTGCAATCTATGTTACATACAACAACAAAATGCTCAATTTATAGAAATAAAAATATAATTTATGAAAATAAAAAACATAACACCAATAATTTCAACTAATAACTACTAATAAAATTCTAAATACATCAACCTTGTAACAAACTCTTAAAATCACTTTAAAACATATTAAAACACTAGAAACATAATAGAAAAATATTATATTATAATATTATTAATATTGTTGTTACTATTTTTATTAATACTACTATTATTATTACTATAGTTTTACTATTATTTTTACTTCTACTACAATTATATTAATTAATAATATATTTTATTTTGATGAATATTAAGAAATAAAGACAAGAAAAAAATACAAAATTTATTATTGTGTCGCATAATAAATTTTTATTTTATATATATAATGGTTGATAGTCAATAATTAATAAACAATAGAAGTATGCTATTTGATACTCATAAATATTAAAACTTTACTACAATATTCATTTTATTGAAAATATTTATTTTATATTAAAAAATTAAAAAAATATTTTAATTTTAAGTTATCTTAATAAAAAAAAGGTTATTCAAAGAAATGTTTTTTGGTCACTAATTAATAAAATTCAATTACAAAATACTTTAGCAACTAAAATAGTGATGGTGAAAATTTTAGTCATAAATAGGTCAATTATTAATAATTGAAGTTGTGATTGATATAATAATTTTAAAATAAATAATAATTAATCACTAGTCATGGTTACATTATTATTTTTAAAAATTAATTTGTAATTATATATATTTAATTGTAAATTTAATCATAATTTTATTCATAGAATTTGGTTATAATTTTGATCTCAAAAATTAGGGTTTATTTAAGTTTCTATTAAATCAATCACTAATTTGATTGCAATAGGACACATGAAAATATTTATGATAGTCGTTAAAAGATTATCCGTAGTTTTAAATTAAATTGTTTTCAAATTCATTTTGTAAAATTTTTTACCAATTTTTTATGCAATTTTTTAGTTTTTTAATTTTATTATTCATTTACATAAACAATACCATATTAAATCTATATAAAACAACAATTTTTAATAGAAAAAATATAAGTATTTAACAGCTTTAAATATTAAGATCACAAAATATTTAATAAAGTTAAACGTAAATATCATAGATGATTAATGGATGAAGGGTCATTGTTATCATAATGATCATCATCAGAGAAATCATTAGTAGGTTTATCTTTAATGAGAAGAGTGATAATAAAGGAAGGAGATAATCTTAAATGTTGCATAATGTTTTAAAAAAAACTTTTAATTTATAAAAATTTTGGTAAAAAGTTTTAAAAGGAAGTATTAAAAAAAATTCACCAAAATTAAACAATTTTCAACAAAAGACAAGCACTAAATGGATTGTCATGAGTATTTTCTTGTATTTTATGCTACACAAGCATACAAAAATTTTGGTATAAAAAATCGGATTAATAAAATATTTAAAGAAACATCTAAGCTTGCAATTGTAGAATAGATGCATATTGTCATAACCACCAGATTATCTATATTTTTTTCACATTACCTACACATCATTTCTTACGTACACGTATTAGTACGGAATAATCGTGCGTTCATGATTTACCTGATCTTCCAATCATACATATATTTGAATAAACAAATTCATGATAAGCACATATATATATATATATATATATGTACATCCTTATTCACATTACAACAGTTCCACCATTCCAGAATATAAGTAGTCTAGGATATTATAACTGGAGTGATAAGATAGGTAAGTACAACATTATATATTTTCTATTTAACTAAAATCTAGAAGGATCCGCTTTTCTTCTTTGAGTTGGTACACCGACATTATAGTTGTCGTCCTTGATCATAGAGTCAGAATTTCTTGTCTATTCTACACATCGATGATCACCTCAATGTCAGAATGAGGGTGATCCACGTTGTCAATTTACTAAGTAGTCGTAGTTATACATATAGAATATAATAGAAAGGAGTGAGACATTTCATTCAAGTAAGAGTAAAGAAAAGGAGTAGTCATTTACATGAATAATTTCTTTGATCGCTTCTCAACATACTATCAACAATAATCATCCTATACAATATAAGAATGAAATTATTCTATTCTCCACTTCACAGGTTTCTACGATGACAGACTCAAGAATATGTTGAGATTATTGCATCCCAGATCACAATAATTTTCCTTATTCTAAAGTTGGTCATCCTTACAGTATGGACATGCATGTGGGCCCAAATATCTTCATAGCTTTTATCAAAATAATAGGGGTATCACGACCCAATCTCTGCCACAGTGTGCCTTTAACAACACTAAAATCATTATCCTCCGCATTCCACAACATTTCGAAATTGCTCAACCGGTAATGATAATCGTAAAGGTCTTGTCAAGGCGGCTAAGTCCGATCACAGCAGTCTTGGCTACAAGCAAAAACCCCAGGCCATTGGGAGGCTCAAACTCAACTCACATACCCCCTAGGCTCGGAAGTTCCAACTATTATGAACTTCGGTCTACTTCCATGTGAACCAACCCTTAGATTTCCCAGCTCCCTTTTACAGAAAGGCTCGCAGATTATCCCCATTTTAAATTTACAAACCACTTTTATGCAAATGATGCATGTCGTCTGATCATTCTAATTCCTATTTCTATCATATTTGAAGGCCTTGCCTTCTTTTCAAGGGTTAAGACCTCACATTCCTCAATCATTCATTGTTCAACTCTAGACGTGTATATATATATATATATATATATATATATATATATATATATATATATATATATATATATATATATATATATATATATATATATATATACACGTCTAATTATGTATTTTCTATTAGCTTAAATAGAATTCCTCAACCTTTAATAACTATCCCTCAAAACTTAGACCAATAATTTTTTATGAAAGTTAACTACTAATATAATCTTCTCCAATAGTGATATATTTTATCTTCGTATACTAAAATTTAAATATAATGATTTAGTTATATATAAATAGAGTCAATTAAATACTAATTATATTTTGATAAATATCGTAAAAATATATATATTTGAGAGAAAACATTACTTATAATAGGATATTGCATTTTAAACATTTTTATACAATACTAGATAGTTCCCTTTTTCCATTAAACTTATGAATTGGATACCCCTTTATATTTATTACGTGGGATTATATCTATATAACTTAAATATATTATTAGGATCCTATTTTAAAATATTTCTCTACGACTCTATGTGTAAATATTATAACTCCTATAATTTATAATTTATATCAAGGTATCTCATTTTATATTTCCTACAAAATTTATTAATGTAATTCATAAATAAATACATATATATTTTTGGGCACCAAAAATTATTATATCACATTTCCTTACCTAAAATTAATTTAATTACTAACTAATCCAATCACCAATTTATAATTATATAATATTTCAAATTTAAATATAATCAAAAATAAATTTAAACTATCACATACTCGATAAAATATTATTCTACAATAAGGGAGTCCTAGAATTACCCTTATAGCAATTAAATTTCACCCAAAATTAAATCTAAATATAATTAAAATTAATCTCTAAATTTATCATACAATTAATAATTTTCATTCTAGAGTAAGGATCTCTAGAACTACTCCTATACTCTACTTAAGTCTCTTCCCCTTACCTGGAATTTGAAGACTGATGTAATTTTCTTTAATTTCTCCGACGAGGTATATGCTCCCTTGCCATAACTCTATTTGCACACAACTTCAATTTCAAAATCGTAGCTTTCCAATCTTTTGATTTCAATTGCAAGGGGAAATTGATTTTGCAATGTTTTGTTTGTGCTATGCTTTTTCCAATCCCCCTTATTTATAATGTGCGTGTGTGTGCGGTGTAATTGGTAAGCGGTTGCCGCTTGCCGCTTGAATTGTTTTTATTTTTTTAATATTATATTTTTGCCCTCCAAAATGAAAATTTCGTCCTCGAAATTCTCTTAGTGGAATAAGTATGGTATGATTCTCTCATGTCTTCTTCAATCTCCCAGGTGGTATCTCCTTCTTTATTCCACATAACTTTTACTAACTTTAATACTCTTCCTCGCAATTGTTTAATATCTTTTTCAAGGATCCGTATAGGTAATGCATTGTGAGTGAGATTCTCTTTTAACTATATAGTATCAGTTTCTGTGATGTGTGAAGGATCGGGGATATATTTTCTAAGTTGGGACACATGGAAAACATCATGAAGATTGGACAGAAAAGGGGGCAAGGCTATTTGGTAGACTACTGTACCAACTCTCTTTAAGATTTGGTATGGACCGATATATCTAGGACTAAGTTTTCGAAATTTCATTGCTCTACCGACCCCAGTTAGTGATGTAACTCTCAAAAATATGTGATCGTCTTCTTGAAATTCAAGAGGTTTTCATCGCTTATCAAAATAACTTTTCTATCTGTCATGTGATACCTTCAACTTCTCTCGAATCATCTTGATTTGCTCCGTCATTTTTCTATCATCTCAGGTCCTAGTATTAAATTTTCTCCTATCTTATACCAACACAATGGTGTCCTGCATCTTCTTTCCATACAGAGCTTCATATGGAGCCATTCCTATACTTGAGTGAAAACTATTATTATAGGTGAATTCTACTAATGGTAAGAATTGATCCCAATTCCCTTTATATTCATCACACAAGCTCTCAACAAATCTTCCAGAGTCTAAATTGTTCTTTCTATCTGTCCATCAGTCTGAGGATGATATGTAGAACTAAGTCGAAGCTGAGATCCCAAGGCTTGATGTAAGCTACCCCAAAATAGCAAGGTAAATCTTGGATCTCTGTCAAACACAATGGAGGAAGGTACTCCATACAGACGAACTATTTCCTTAACATACGTCTGCGCCAATTTTTCTAATGAACTTTCGATGTTGATGGCTAGAAAATGGGCAGATTTTGTAAGTCTATCTATAATTACCCATATTACATCATATTTTTGAAGGGTGCGAGGTAATTGTAAACACTCAATTATGTCCGAGGTACCATTTTTATAATTAATTAGTGAATAAATATTAAGATTAATAAACAGAAAGCAAAATAATAATAATAATAAAGAAATGAAAAGTAGAAAATGAAAAAATAATAACTAACTAAAACAAAAAAAAAGAAATAAAAATAAAAATAATATAAACAAAATAAAAATGATAAACTGAAAAAAGAAATAAAAAAATAGAAAACACAAGAAAAATTAAAATAGAAAACTAATAAAAAAAATTATATAAAAACTAATAAAAATAAAAGTCCATATAACAAACGAATAAAATAATAATAAAACTAAAAAATAGAAAAAAACAAAATGAAAAACGGAATTGCAAGCAAAGAAAATAAAACAAATAAAAACTAAAAATTAATAAAAACAAAATAACCGAAATAGAAAAACAAAAAATTCAGAAGGGAAAAGAAAAGAAAGAAGGGGAAGCTTATAAATAGAGGAAAAACAGAATTGGGCGGAGGTTTTGGTTTTTGGGTTCTTTTTCATTCTTTAAAAAAAATCACTTCAGGGGTGGAGCAGAGGAGAAGGGCTAAAAGGAAAAAGAAAAAAGAGAAACTCGGAGGGGGAAAAGGTTGGGGAACTCCCTTGCTGCTTTTCTCTGGAATTTTTGGCGTTACAAAAAAAGGACCTTTTGCGCTCTCCAAGAAGGTTTGCTAGAGGAAGAAGAAACCTCCATGAAACTAGTTCAAACCTCATCAAAGGAGGGAAGAACCATCTGTTAGTCTTGGTTCGTAGTATGTTGATAAGCCAAGAAGAAGAATTTTGCATCCGGATCTTGTAGGTTTGCTTTCTATCCCTGTGTTTTGTTCCAAGTAGCAGAATTAAGCTAGATTATATACTACTCCATCCAATCACATGCATTGCTACGATCAGAAAGGATCTTGAGTAGGATAGTAAAGTTCACATGGTTGATCATCATATTCATGTCTTTATCTCTACACTTGCATCATATTCTAGAGCATGTTGAGTCATTAGAGGGATTATATTCTGTTATTGGCATCATCCTATGGTCAATGTGTTCTTTGAGGAACTCAACTTCCAGATTACTGTAAAATATTTGTCACTCTATATCTGGATCTGATTCGCACCTCTGTCAATGGACGTGTGATACGTTGGATATGCTTTGGCTGAATATGGTAGAAAAATCAATCTCTGGTATAATTTTTAAGGGTGAATGGAGGCAGTACGTTGGAGGCAAACCATGCACGAAGACTTAATAAGAAAATCATAAGTTGCATCGGGTTCTCAATGTGAAACAGTCATGAGGATTTTAGGATTCTAATTTGAGCATCAGTTTTAGGTTCCTTACAATTCTTATTCTAAAATAAAGTCCATGTGCTGCAGTGGGGTCTACCTAACTATATATTCTCCCCTCCATCTGGCTTGAACGACTGAAAATTCCTTGAATATGTCATATGATAAGTGGAAATCCATTAGGAAACCAGAAGCTGGCTAATTATTCTAGTTCAGTGGTGTTGAAAATATATGAAGACCTACCTCTGTGTATGCCATGACTTGTGAGAAACTACTTACTTTGCAACCAAGGTCAAGGGTCAGACTAAGACATAAGGAACAAAGAGAATATGAGTAGCATCAGTTTAAGTCAACTTTATTTACTAGGGCCCTGATGATATTTCCAGATTAATACTAGTTGCTGGGATGGTGAAAGCATAACGCATGGAAGGGTTTCCAAAGGCTTCAATCGTTTCAAAGGTATACGGATTTAGAATCGGCCCCAGTAGGCTCATTTCCATTCCACCACTTAGCATTCAAGTCATCGATTTGGGTTACAGAGCCGACTGCTACTATATGTTGCATGAGCTTAAATATGTTGCTAGCAAGGATCTTGGATCAGTGAAGATTCGCAAAAACTAAGTACCAAATCGATGAAAATGTTAGTTGCCTCTCAAGGCAGACATCCTTACTTGTTTGGTGATAAATTTGTGCTTTCATCAGTCACAGATCTCTGTTGGAAAAGGATAGCAGCCATACCTATCATCATGTAAGCAAGCATCTCATTCAATGTATGGCAACGATTAAGAATATTTCGGAATACAAGCCAAGCCTTATTGGTCGAATAATGGAGGAAAATGGAATTACACCAGAGATGATGAAGACAAGAATTTCGAGTGTAGTTGGGGGCGCATTAACTTCCCTTCTTCCCAGTGAACGAATCAGTCCACTTGAGTAATGTATTGCTATCAAGTACTTCATCCCCTCAAAACTAAAATTGGGTGGTGCAATCGAAGGAAAATAACATGTGAAACTGACTGAGAACGGTAAGGCCAATAAAGTCAACATTGATATATCTGATATATAGAAAAAACAAGTATTCTGGTTCCAACTTTAATGCTTATTCCAAACGTGCTAACTACGGTATGATATATCTGAATTATACTTGCTATCAGACACATTACATATGCAGAGCAAAGTCAAAATTCCATTTCGGTATTAATTATTTTCTAGTACTTGATGGAGGCGTATACAATGGCATTGAAGTCCTTGGCTAGAAATAGATCACTAATAAATAAAGTCTAGCTGCGTGCTGCTAAAATTCTGCAATCATTTCTTCCTCCATCCATGTGTTTTCGGTAGTACCTTGGTGGTTGTGAGCCCATATGGGAATTCTTAATGCACTCGTTGTATAGAAAGATTCTGGGTTACAATGGAGACTTGATTTTTCATCAACAGTGGTATCATTATTCATCATCTTGTTTGGTCAAGACTTGAATGTGAAAATTCCCCTTCTTGATCCTGAAATTGCAATACGACAACGATGGCTTATCATGGCTAGGTAGGAAATGTAGATAGGTGGCTTTGAGCTTTTACGTAAAGGCAAGGTGCATACATGTAGGCATACCTTCTTACTTCAACCCATTCAGTGAGATCGAAATCTTTCCTTTCATGTTAATTGTTTCCTGTGGATTATGCAAGAGACCATGCTAAGAACCATGCAGACCCTTAACACTTTGGAAAGCAAAGATAATGCTCATGAGCCTTGAAGAATTTTGCTATGTCTCTTGACAATTGGCCATATGGGTTTGCTTCATAATAAATTTGGGGTGTTGTAGACTCAATTAGAAGTGTGACCTATTGGCTAAGTACGCTGCCCACAACCCCAGGTTCAAGGGTTCGAACCCAAGTATAACTATTTTAAAAAAACCCCACATGGTAGCATGGAGCCTTAGGCAGCAGCGGTTCAGTTTGGGATCCGCCATCTTCGACTTTTGAGCATAGATAGCTGCTTTTCGAAAGGGCCCAAGTGCTGCCTTTTTTCAAGCCAGTTTCTGCACCATATTCTTCACCTTAGGCCATACGAATAACCTGGTAGTTACGCCCCTCTCAATCAAAACAAACCCCAGCATACCAAATGGAGCCAAGCGAACCACCATATAAATGAATATGATTATCTCTTAATCAGGCGGAATAGCAATAAATAGCTCTTCCAAAATCTGTTGGGTCTCACCTTTGCAATTTTCAATTGGAGCTATAAATTTAATGAAAATTTACAATCAACCCTCTTCAATTAATTTGTCTAGTTTTAATTAGGTCATTTCATTTTAAATCAAATCAAATTCTATTTTCTCCAAATTTCAAGGCCAGCAAATTTTAAATCAAAATTCAAATCAATTTCTTCATATTCAAATAAAATTCTTCTTCCTCAAAATCAAAATTTAATTCTTTTTTTTTTTCAAAAGTCAAATCAATTTCTTCAAAATCAAACCAAATTATTCCTTTTCAAAATCAATTCCAACCCAAATTCCTCAAATTTTAATTTAAATTCGTTTTTATTCAAACAAATTTTTTCCCCAAGTTTCAGTCCAAATTAGTTCAAATCAAGTTAACTCTTTATTTCTAATTTCCAAATCAAGTTCAATTACTCTTCTCAAGTCAAAATTGATTTTAATTCTTTTCCTTAAATTCAATTTCTTTTTTCAAATGAAATTAAGTTTAAATCTTTTCTTCAAATAAAATCAAGTTTAAATCTTTTTTTTCTTTCAAATTTTAATTCTTTTCTTCAAATAAAAATCAAGATTAATTCTTTTCCTCAAATGAAATCAAGTTTAATTCTCTTCTTCAAATTTCAAATCAAGTTTTGTTTTAATTCGGATCAAGTTTAATTTTTTTTCATTTTTAAATCAAGTTTAATTCTCTCCCTCAAGTTCAATTCAAATCAAGTCTCATTTTTTAAACTCAAATCAAGCTCATTTCAAGTCAAGTTTCATTCCTCAAAATTCAAATCAAGCTCACTTTAAGTCAATGCAAATCAAGTTCATTTTAAATTAAGATTCATTCTTTTCTTCAAATTTTGAGTTAAATTCATTTCAAATCAAGTTTATTTTATTTCAAATCAAGCCAGATTCTTTTCTTATCTTTATTACTTTCTTCAAATTAAATTCTTTTTGGGAATCACAAGTCTCACGCAATGAGCTCTAAACGGGAAACTCGCGTTTTCACTACTATTCGATATTTGGAGATTCATATAGGCCCCAATGCAGCCTTAGTTTCCTTGGACCTAGTGCATATGTGGACTAAGAGTTCCTCCTAAAGAATAAAAAGTCCTTCAAAATATTTTTGGGAATCATTAGTCTCACCTGATGAGCTCTAAATAGGAAACTGGCGGTTTCACTGCTATTTGATATTTAGAGATTCATATAGGCCCCAGTGCAGCCTTAGTTGCCTCGGACCTTATGCATATGTGGACTAAAAGTTCCTCTTCAACAATAAAATCTTTCACAATCATCCCTCAAATTCTTTACCTCTGAAGGTCAAGCCTTCACACCAGAACTACGTAAGCCTTGAGTTTTCTATTGCATCAGGGAATATGTAGGAGCAGGATCAAGTTCTGTTAGGCTATCTTCCATCAATCTATTTATTTTCACTCTAATTAAAGGGATCGAACCATTTTCAAATAAATCACACACTCAGTTTAAGGGTACCGTTCTTCGTAACGGGTGAGTAGGGTGCCTAACACCTTCCCTATTCGTAACCGACTCCCAAACCTAAAATCTCTTCCTCAAGTTAGGGTTTTTCCAAGCTTTTTCCCTTAAATAAAAATTTGGTGGCGGCTCCACTTAATCATTTCAAAATTCTTTTTAAAATTTTAGCGAGTTCGTCGTCTCGTTGTACTTATGGTTACAACAGTACTTCAGTAATAAAGTCCATGGATATACTATCCCATTCCATTTAAGAATTTCCAAGGGCTGTAATTCTCTAGATGGTTTTTTATGTTCAATCTTCACCTTCTGACATACGAGACAAGTAGATACGTACTCAGCTATTTCTTTCTTCATTCTAGGCCACCAGAAAAGTTTCTTCAGATCTTGATACATCTTAGTCATACCTGGGTGAATGCTTAATTTACTTTTGTGAGCTTCCTCAAGAATCGTCCTGCACAATTCTTCATTTTTCGGAACACAAATTCTACCTCTAAATCAAACAATCCCATCGTTTCCAGTTTGAAAATCCTCTTCTTTGTGGGATGAGTTGAATTGATCTTGAAGATCTTGATCCTTGGATTTTTCCTCTTGAATCACTCTCAAGAAACCATTGGTAATAGTCAATCTCCCAAGTATGATACTAGTCGGTTGAAATGTTGTTACTAGGTTCAGATCTTGAAATTATTCGATGAGTTCCATCTCGTTGATTATCATCGTGGCGACATGAAGTGATTTGCAACTTAAAGCGACGACTACCACGTTAGCTTTTCCTGGGTGATATAAAATTTGAAAATCATAATCTTTCAAATTTTCCAACCATCTTTTCTACCTCATGTTCAATTCTTTCTGATCAAAAAGATATTTCAAGCTTTTATGATCACTAAAGATCTTGAACCTTGCACCATATAGGAAATGTCTCCAAATCTTTAAGACAAAAACTATTGCAGCCAATTCTAAGTCGTGTGTGGGATAATTCTCCTTTTGTGGTCGCAATTTCCTTGAAGCATAAGCTACCACTCGTCCTTGTTGCATCACTACGTAACCTATACCTTGTTTTGATGAATCACAATATAATTAAAAATCTTCCTCCGGATTGGGAAGAATAAGAACAGGGGAAGAAGTGAATCGATTCTTTAATTCTTGAAAACTTGATTCACAGTTAGCAGTCCACACAAATTGTTGTCCTTTCCGCGTCAATCGACCGAGTTGCAAAGCTATACATGAGAATCCTTTTATAAATCTTCTATAGTATCAAGCTAGACCAAGAAAACTTCTTATCTCAATGACTAATCTCGGTCGCTCCCATTAAAGTACGATCTCAACTTTTGCAGGGTCTACCGAAATTCCTTCCTTGGTGATTACATGTCCAAGAAATTTCACCTTCTCCAACCAAAACTCGCCTTTATCCGCCCTCACATATAATTTCTTATCTTTCAATACTTGTAGTACAATACATAAATGCTCTTTATGTTCTTCATAACTCTTAGAATAAATTAGAATATCATCTATAAAGATGATCACAAACTTATCCAAGTAATCATGAAACATTCGATTCATGTAATCCATGAACACTACAGGCGCATTGGTCACACCAAAAGGCATAACCAAATACTCATAATGTCCATAACGTGTTCGAAAAGCAATTTTAGGGATATCTAAAAACCTAACTCTTATTTGATGGTACCCTGACTTCAGATCTATTTTAGAAAATAATACTGCTCCTCTTAATTGATCCATTAGGTCGTCTATTCTAGGTAATGGATACTTATTCTTAATAGTTACCTTGTTAAGTTATCGATAGTTTACACACAATCTCATACTGCCATTTTTCTTCTTCACCAATAGCACAAGAGCGCCCCATAAAGATACGCTTGGAAGAATTCATTGCTTTTCCGTTAACTCCTCTAATTGTTTCTTTAATTCTGCAAGTTCTAACAGAGACATTCTAAGGAGCTTTTTAAATAGGCCAAATTCATAGGGTCAGGTCTATAGAGAATTCCACTTCTCTTTCCGGAGGTAAACCTTAAACATATAACCACTTGAGACAAGCTTGCCTTCTGAGTTTTTTTTTAGCGCTTGTTGAATGTAAAACACCCTTTAACGGGCATGGGGTCGTAACCTGCATACCTGGGTTCTTTCCTTCTCTTTGACCATATGTCTTAGGATGCCATATATTACTATTGTTTACAATTCATGGAAGAAATGCATGCTTGTATCAGCCTCTTGACGCGTATCTCCAAGACATGAGTTGTACCTTTTCGAAGGCCTCCTTCTTTGCTCAAAGGCCGTATGGAGGAGGGCTTAACGTGCAAGTGGACGCGCGGGGACTCAAAGCTTTCAGCAGTTTATTGTGTTAGGTCCACCTTGACCACTTGATAAGGTAAATATAACCACGCCACCTGTGAAGCAAAATGGACATAGTAGATTTTGGTGGCATCTTCAGCCATAATTATCATGCACGTGGGGACTGTTGATGTGCACCAGAATTTGCATGAACTATGCATAGCCATCCCCTGCCTTTAAGGCCGCAGATGGCATGTTTGAGTTATACCTCACAAAGTATGGCAGCAGACCACGTACCATGGTATGAACTTGACACTTGACACTTGAGGGTTATATGTTTTGGGCATGGCACGTCACTGCACCTTCGAAGTATTTTATTTCATACACCTGAACATCCTGCTGAACCTGAATGTATGGAGGGCCCTTCATGAATACATTTTCCCGTGCCCGCTATCAGATGCATGGCCTTCTTTTGGACATGGGAGTTGCATGGGATCCCTTAGACATCCTAATTGTAACCCATTGGACCATCCCTCATGCATGGATCAAAACAAAGGTTGGCTCTTGGGTGGTGGCTATGGACTTCTGGTTGGGTTCATCCACAACACCCACTAATTGCGTGGGATCCTCCCAGCCCATGTGAACATTTTTGAGAAAGGCCTTGTAACTGCAGCACGTAGGAGAGATGCATGGATGTATCGTGCAACTTTTTCTCATCTTGGGTGATCATAATGCTCTGGGGTCAGCTAATGGTTTCACTCTTCAACATGCAACGCGTAAAGCCAAGATTTCAGCATGTATACAAAGCACCAATCTCTGCAGCTAGTGTAGCTATTCACTCTAAGGCAGCATTCCCGCCAATCATAAAGTCAAAGTATGGCTCGAACTGGCTCTGTTACTGAACAGGGGCGCTGAAACTTCCTAGATTGGTGTCTATCATTCCTCGCCTAGGGAACAATGTGAATTCGGTGCACGCTTTATGCCATGCATGGTATGCAAGTCATTATGCAGAGTTTGTAACAGAGGCTGCGTGATGATATCTAAAACCTTGGAAGAACATAGGTTTGGCCATAGATGCAGCTACTCGTATGATGCAAAGCCTCATCATGTATGGGCTAGGTCTAAATGTCTTATTGAAATTCTTAAAAGATGATACCTACAAAGACTATCCCAATGCCTTCTGGTTCTCGTTACATTCTATTCATTGATCTCATATTAGTTTCATTTTACCATGGCTTAGGCCTCAATTCAGAAAACACCTTATTTTTAGGAGCGAGAGAGGTAAGCTCTCTTGGACGACCTATTACTGATCGTGGCATCATTCAAGAGATTCTGATGATTTCCGATGATAGGATCACTAATTACTGTCATTGAATATGATTAAAGTCGATCATGATTCAGAGATTCCCTCCAATTAACTAACCTTCACCCAACATGCAGATAGGTCGAGATGTTGATGATTCTTACCTGGTAACCTAGTAGATGAATGTCGTGCTTCTGGAGTGAATTTTCGAATCAGGTCCAACCTATCCTTTGAGATCAGATTGTGATGGCTCTTCCTTCAATTGTCGAGTCGAGTCGATGGTGCTGCTCCTCCACACCAAGAATGTCGAGCCACGCTTTGAGCTGAGAAACTCCTCCTTCTCAAGCTATCCATGATTGGAAAACATAAAGGATCTCAAGAAGACGCCCAAGAATTCCCCCTTTGCCCCCCGAGAGAGAGCCAAAAGAAGAAAAAAAAGCTAATCTTCTTCCCCCTTTTCCCAGTATCCGCCTCCCCTCTCTGGCTCTCAAGAAATTGCCTCCTCTCTCTCGATATATCTCCCCTCTTTTTTTTTTCTTTTGTTCATCTCTTTCTTCAATTAGTTATTTCTGTTTGTTTTTTTTCGTTAATTCTATTTTTTTCATTTTTTATTTTATTTTTCAATTTTGTTTCTATTTTTGTTATTTAATTCTGTTTTTCTTTTTTGTTTGTGTATTATTTTTTTAATTCTGTTTTTGGTGTTTTATAAATTTTGTTTTATTTATAGTTTTCAATTTCAGATTTCATGTATTTATTTTTTCTTTTTTCTTTTTATTATTATTATTTTTTTGCATGTTTCCGTTTTTTTATATTTTTTTTTGTTATTTTATTTTTCTTTAATTATTATTTATTTTGTTTGTATAAAACCTTTTTTTGTTTATTTTTAGTTTTGTTTTTATTTTTTTTATTATTTTTCATGTTTTTAATTTCCATAATTTTTTATTTGTTTTCCAGATTTCTTATTCCTTTTTTATTATTTTTTTCCTTTTTGTTAAATTTTTCTTTATTTTTATTATTTTTTTTACATTTATCTTGTATACATTTTAATTATTATATTATTATTATTATTATTATTATTTTCTGTTAATTCCCTTTTTTTTTCACAAAAGTTTTATTTTTCTTTCTCGTTTTCTTGTATCCTTTTCTAAGATATTCTCGTTCCATTTTTCATTTTCTCCCCTTTTTATTAATATTTACCTGTTTATTATTTAAATTAGTATTGGTTTCTTGATTACTTTTATGATTGCGGGTCTCGGACATAATTGGGTGTTTACAAGCTTATTCTACCTTGAACTCGAAGGTTTCTTCAGTATTATTTTCTGTTGAAGAAACTTGGGCCGACATTTTGCCCCAGTTTAGAAAATTCTTGATAATCGAGGAATGCCTTGATTTGAAGGAATTTCGGGCAGACATTTTGCCCTAGTTTGGAAGATTTTTGGCAATCGAGGAATGCCTTAACTTAAAGGGATTTTGGGCAAGCGTCTGCCCCATTTTGAATCTCGATGAAGACTTCGAGGATGACCTCAAATGAATGTTTGTGGGCGTGCGTTTACCCTAGTTTGTGCTTGACCCAGAATTTGAGGATGACCCCAAATTGAATTTTTGTGTGGGTGTGTGTTTGCCCCAGTTTGAGCTTGACTCAAAATTTGAGGGTGACCTTAAATTGGATTTTTGTATGGGCAAGTGTTTGCCCCAATTTGAGCTTGACTCAGAATTTTAAGGATGACCTCAAATTGGATTTTTGTGTGGGCGTGCGTTTGCCCCAGTTTGAGCTTGACTCAGAATTTTGAGGATGACCTCAAATTGAATTTTTTGTGGGCAAGCATTTGCCCTAGTTTGATCTTGATTCAGCATTTGATGATGATCTCAAATTGAATTTTTATGGGCAAGCATCTGCCCCAGTTTGAACTTGGTTCGGCATTCGAGGATGACCTCAAATCAGATTTTGTGGGTAAAGGTTTGCCCCAGTTCGAACTTGCTTCAGAGGATGACCTCAAATTGAATTTTTGTGGGCCAACGTTTGCCCTGGTTTGAACTTGATTCAAAATTTGAGGGTAACCCCGATTTGATTTTTTGTGGGGAAGTGTGTGCCCCAGTTTGAACTTGATTCAGAATTTGAGGATGACCTCAAATTGGATTTTTGTGGGCCATTGTTTACCCTGGTTTTGAACCATAATATTTTCAAAAGTCGGGAGCTGCCCCAATTTGTATTTTTTGGGCAAGCCTTTACCCCAGTTTTGAGCTTGATCCAGAATTTGAGGATGACCTCAAGTTGAATTTTCGTGGGAAAAAGTTTGCCCCAGTTTGGACTTGATATAGAATTTGAGGATGACCTCAAATTGAATTTTTGTGGGCAAGCGTTTGCCCCATTTTGGACTTGATTGAGAATTTGAGGATGACCTCACATTGAATTTTTGTGGGCAAGCGTTTGCCCCAGTTTGAGCTTGATTCCAAAATTTGAGGGTGACCTCAAATTGGATTTTGTGGGCAAACGCTTGCTCCAGTTTGAGCTTGACTCAAAATTTGAGGTCTTTCAATCATGATTGATTTGGACAATTTTACCCATGTCTTAATTAGTTTAGAAAAATGAGTTATGAAATGCTTGAATGAATGAATGCTTATCATGATACTTGAATGATCAAGGATGCGATGTTTATGATGTTTGAATAGAGAGGATGCGATGTTTGTGATGCTTGAATAGAGAGGATGCGATGTTTTAATCTTATTAACTGTTTTTTTATGCTTAAAATAATTTATTTAATGAAATGGATGCTATGGGATGAATGTAAACCATGAGATGGTGTAAAAACTTTTTGTTTTTCTTGATTTTTTGATTTTTGACACATCCTCCCTCGACAACCTCATAGTTGGTGTGAAAGGAACCAAAAATCAAGACGAGCTGGATTGACTCAATCTCTTGGCTTTTTGGTCAACTTTGGACCTTTTTTCCAGGATATTTGGGACCCGATAGTGGTCAGCATGATGGAATAAGACATACTCCTTCTTTCCAAGTGGCATTGTAGCTGGTGGGAATATGACCGTCTGGGAAACAGTCATGTCGTGTTGCGATGGTTAAGGACTCATATGATTTTTATGACTTTTCAAAATCAATCATTTTTTATTGTTTTTTTACATTTTTCACATTTCTTTTTAGCACATGCACTATTGAAGTGTGTGAAGTGATTTTGGATGGTTAAAGGAAAGAAATAGAGAAGGTTTACAAAAGATATTTGAGGTAGTGTACTTGAAAGGGAAGGATGACAAAAGATGTTGGTTCGATTGCCCAAATGGCACCTTTTGATGAAAAATGCCAATGCTGCTTTTCATAATCTTGATTGTCAAATTAATCAAACTTGAGAAATGGAAAAAATTTTCCCTAGTTTTAGGAAGATACGAGGTGCAGAATGTCATGTTGTCCTGGGATTCCTAGATTGACCTTATCTTTTGCCTGGGTTTTTCTTTTGAGTTTTCAACCCAGCAGGCCTTTTGTTTTACCCTAACTTTTGCCTAGATTTCCCTTACGGGGTTTCCAACCTAGCCGGCTCTTGACTGTGTGCCCTAACTTTTGCCTATGTTGCTTTTTGAGGTTTTCTGACCTGGCGGGATTTTGTTTGATTATGCCCTAACTTTTGCCAAGGCCGCCCTTTGAGGGTTTTCGACCTAGCGGGCCTCTGTTTGATTGTGCCCTAACTTTTTCCTAGGCCATCCTTTGAGGATTTTTGACCTAGCGAGCCTCTGTTTGATTGTGCCCTAACTTTTGCCTAGGCTGCTCTTTGAGGATTTTTTGACCTAGCGGGCTTTTGTTTGATTGTGCCCTAACTTTTTGCCTAGGCCGCCCTTTGAGGGCTTTCGACCTAGCGAGTCTTCTGTTTGATTGTGCCATATCTTTTGCCTAGGTCATTTTTTAGGCTTGTCGACTTAGCGGGCTCTGTTTTGATCCTGCTTTTTCCTGAATTATTTTCGGAATCCCTCAAGACCTTTTTTGATCATGCCTTTGTTGATTTAATCTTTTGAACTGGAACCCTGCTTTTGCTTGGATTGTTTATGGGTGTTAATCCAGCGGGTTTCACTTCTTCTTGAATTTTGGATTTTAACCCTGATTTTGCTTGGATTATTCTTGATTTTATTCCAGCAGGATTTCTTTTTCTTTTTCTTGAATTTTGCATGGTCAGATATTGATCTTGCCTGGATTATTTTGGCTTTCAATTCAGGGAATCTTATCTTGCATCCCTAATTTTTGCCTGGATTCGAAATTTGTTCCAGCGAGATATTTTTATTTGACAAGATATTTTCTTGATTTTAGGATCACAATGGATGGTTTATTTGGAATCTCTGGTTGCTTATTTTGCTTCCTCATTTGGTTTTTCTTTGAGTTTGATTGATTAGATGTTCAAGATTATTTATTACAGCACTAGCATTGTCACCAACAGGTATTTATTGTTTGGGTGTAGGAATAAGGAGCGGGTTTGAATGATGAAAAGGAATGGTAAATTTTAAAAAGTAAAGCCAACAATGTGAGGCACATGCTTAAGAAACATGAAAATGTAATTTTTGCATTATTCATTGAGTTTTTTTTACAAAAGATTGATTTTGAAAAGTACGACAAATCCTGGATGATTTTCCTTGATAGCTCAATTTGTGCAAGGCAACTCATTGTGCTGCTCCCATTTTTTAGCCAGTAGATGTACTTTCATGATTTGGCACTGGATTATTTCTCATACTAGGAGCAATCTTCCAAAAATCCAGCCATTTCGCATCAATCAGGCTTCGCACCTTATGCTTTAGAACTTGGCAATTTTCTGTAGAATGACCAATGTACCCCGCATGGTAGTCACATATGGCATTTGCATCATACCATTTAGGGTATGGTGGTTCTTGAGGTTTCAAAGGATAGGGGACCACCAGGGAATTCTGGATTAGCTAAGGTAGCAGCACCGTGTAGGTCATTGGAATGGGATCAAACTGGACAAGATCCTTCTCCTTCTTTTGGTTTTGGCTAGGATTTGAGCTCATGGCTTGTGTTCGGATCGTGTATGGTGTGGGCGGTCAGATTGGCATTGGATAGTTGTAAGTTGGATTGCAGGGTGTTTGGTAGGTGGTGGTGATGTAAGGATATGGTATGTAAGGTGTGTATGGTGAAGGTTGGAAGCCAGTTGGTCATAAGGTGCCATCTGAGGCATATACCGTCCTTGACTTGAAGCCACATTATAAGTCTCCCCTGTCTTCCCCTTTTCAACAGAGGCATCAACTATCCCTGCGGACTTGTGTGCAATCCTTCCATGGCGCATGTCATCCTCGATCCTTTCTCCAATGATGATGACATCGGAGAAGCTAATAGTTACACTGCCAATCATCTTGTCATAGAAAGGATCTTGGAGTGTGTCTACGAACGTGCTGACCCAATTCTTTCGAGATAGAGGAGGTTGCACTTGAGCAACCAACTCTCACCACCGTTGAGCGTATCGCTTAAAGGTCTCATCTCCTTTTTCAGCGATGTTTTGGAGCTGAGTTCTATCAGGAGCCATCTCCATATTAAACTGGTATTGTTTCAGAAAGGCCTCGGTCAGATCCCTCCATGAACGGATATGTGCCCGCTTTAGCTGAGTATACCAGGTAGCGGTTGTCCCGATTAAGCTATCTTGAAAGAAATGGACAAGTAGCTTATCATCGTGCATACAGAGGGACATCCTCCTGCAGTACATGGCCAGGTGATCCTTGGGGGAGCTAGTTCCTTGATACTTTTCAAATTCAGGAACCTTGAATTTGGGAGGGATGACCACATCTGGAACCAAGCACAGATCAGATGTGTCTCTAGCTTCACAAGTGCTCCCCTCAATTGCCCGGATCCTATCCTCTAGGATTTTCCACTTTTCAGCATCCTCTTTAGAGGGATGGTTTGAGTATTCCTCTGGCATGTAGTGAGGTTAAGAAAATGGTATGTATATAGGGTGAGGCCTTGGGTGAACATAGGATGCGTTCCCCCAACGGCTGCTTGATAAGCTTGTGAGGTGGTGTTTGGGACAGCATAAGGGATGCATGCGGTGTTTGAAGGTAGGTTATGTGTTTGGGCTTGTGTTTGGGTGAATGAGGATGCATGCCTATGAGGAAACCCATAATGAACCCCTTCAGTTTATGGAGGTATAGTTAATTGTGAACGGTTTGGTGGATTGAAGCCAGGAGGATATATTGGGTCAGTTGGTTCTCCCTGGAGGGAATCCCTTGCATCCCTTTGTTTGGACAATTGGATGGCCTCCATCAGCTTGGCCATCTGCTCCTTCAGAGTCTTGACCTCATTTCTCAGTTCCTCATTTTGTCTCTCCAGCTCATCCATGATTCTAGATTGTGCACGAGTTCTATAAGGATGTCGAGGAGACTGTCTTTCTCTAATTTTTCTATTAAAATTAAAAAAAAATATGAGAAACAATTTGGCTGCAAAAATCATGAATGATAAAAATGTTAATGCAAAAATGAAAATGAAGATGAAAAATGTGTGGAGTGATTTTTTGGAATCTTTTTTCAATGATAAATTTATTTAAGGCATGAATGCATGCATGCTATGCATAGATAACTGAAGATTTGAACATTTTGAGAATAATTGAGTGATTTAATTTATTTGTCCTTAATTTTTATGTTTTTGGTATTTTTATTTTGCTAGAAAAACCTTTGTTTTGGTTTGAAAAAGTTTTGCTAAAATTTTTCTAAAAGGCTTTCTAGGGTTTTTTTTTGAAGTTTCATTTTGTTTCTTTTGAATCTTTTTTATATTTTCAGTATTTTCAGAGATTATTTTCCTAGAAGTTTCTATTTTTCTTGATTTTTATTTGTTTTGGTTTTTCTCTCCTTTTGCATGATTTTTCCTTGATTTTGTTTTCAAATTTTGGTTTATGCATCTTTCTTTATTTCTAAATTTTCTTTCTTGATTTTTTATATGATTTTTCCTTCTTGATTTTTTGTATTTCCCCCAATCTCAGATTTCCCCTTCTTCTCTGCCATCTTGAGTGATTCAGTTTACTTGAGCATGTTCATAACATATGAACCATGTATCACGGAAAGGGGTGTGTGCCCTCCTTGCCTCTTTTGTGGGTTACCTGTCCTAAGGGTCTATGGCCTTTTATGCATGAACCTCTCATATGGTGGTTTGTAATCTTGCAGTATAAGAGGTCACTAGAGCTAAGTCCCAGTCTACAATGCTTGCCACAACAGTAGAAAAAGCTACCAGTTGTAGGGCATTACAAATGGGACGCACTCTAGCTGGGATTTTCGTTATAGTCAAACAGGACGTAGGCCCCAAAGTGACACCACTAGATCCCTCTGTCCTAGGCTGCACTCAGACCCGGGTATAGGGCCCCACTCATGATAAATGCATATGCAATGTATGAGGCCACACAAGTTTGGGATACCTGCAACTGGGGAAATCACGTAGATATATATAGAAATTTATTATTTGTCTATCCTAGGGTTATACAGAGAGTAAGTAGACAAACAAACAAATAGATAAACAGAAAAATGAATCGTACAATCAATAAATCATGCAAATAAATAGGGAAGGGATCAATACTACACACTCAAGTTGAAATGGGTTTAACTCTCTAAAGTCCTCAGTGGAGTCGCCATCTATCGTAACCGTAATTCCGACGAGACGACGAACTCATTAAAAATTGAAAATGAATTTATTTGGATTAATATGGAGTCGCCACCAAATTTTCATTCAAGGAAAAATACTTGGAAAAACCCTAACTCAAGGAAGAGATTCGAAGTTTGGGAGTCGGTTACGAATAGGGAAGGTGTTAGGCATCCTATTCACCCATTCCGAAGAACGGTACCCTTAAATCGAGTGTTTGATTTTGAAAATCGTTTGATCCCTTTTATTAGAGTGAAAATAAACAACTTGATAGAGGTTAGCCTGACAGGACTGATCCTGCTCCTACGTATTCCCCGGTGCAATGGGAAACTCAAGGATTACGTAGTTCTGGTTGATTTGAAGGTTTGGCCTTCGAAGGTGCTTGAAAAGGTGAACAGGTTCTTTTTGAAAATATTTTAAGGATGCTTCCTAATCCACATATGCACAGGGCCCAAGACAACTACCGTTGCACTTGGACCCTTATGATTCTCTAAACAGCGAACAGTAGAAAAAGCTACCAGTTCGTTTTTGGAGCTCGTTACGTGAGATTAAGGAATGAAAAACAACATTTTTATTTGTTTCACAAAGGAAGGGCAATCCCCAATCCACATGCACAGGGGGTCCAAGACAACTACGGCTGCACTTGGACCCATACGATTCGCTAAACAGCGAACAATAGAAAAAGCTACCAGTTCGTTTTTAGAGCTCGTTGCGTGAGCTTAAGGAATACAAAACGACATTTTTATTTGTTTCAAAAGGGAAGGACAATCTCCAACCCACATATGCATAGGGCCCAAGACAACTACAGTTGCACTTGGACCCATATGATTCTCTAAACAGCGAACAGCAGAAAAAGCTACCAGTTCATTTTTAGAGCTCGTTGCGTGAGATTAAGGAATGCAAAATGACATTTTTATTTGTTTCAAAAGGGAAGGGCAATCCCCAATCCACATATGCATAGGGCCCAAGACAACTACGGCTGCACTTGGACCCATACGATTCTCTAAACAACAAACAACAGAAAAAGCTACCAGTTCGTTTTTAGAGCTTGTTGCATGAAATTAAGGAATGAAAAAATTAGTTTTTATTTGTTTGGAAAAGGAGGGGCAATCCCCAATCCACATATGCACAGGGTCCAAGACAACTACGGCTGCATTGGACCCATACGATTCTCTAAACAGCGAATAGCAGAAAAAACTACCAGTTCGTTTTTAAAGCTCGTTGCGTGAGATTAAGGAATGAAAAAATGAGTTTTTATTCTTTTGAAAAAGGAGGGGAAATCCCCAATCCACATATGCACGGGACCCAAAATAACTACGGCTGCACTTGGACTCATACGATTCTCTAAACAGCGAACAGCAGAAAAAGCTACCAGTTCGTGCTTAGAGTCCGTTGCGTGAGATTAAGGAATGCACAATGGGACTTGATTTAAAAATAAATGAACTTGATTTGAATTTGATGAAATAAAATTGGACTTGATTTAAAATAAAATAAACTTGATTTGAATTTTGGGCTTGAATTGGGCTTGATTTGAAATAAACTTGACTTGATTTGAAATTAAGGAAAAGAATTGCGAACATGCGTTAGTAATCAAGCGATAGAAATTTCATTTTAGATCCAAATTAGACAAATAATATCATTCCAGAAATAAGAGAGAAATACAAAGAGAAACAAACAAAAATCACAGAAATCACAGATCAATTGTTCAATTAAAAACGAAAATGAAAAATAGAAACGAAGATGAACTACAAGAACACAAGAGTTTTTGGCGTCAAAATTTGAATTCAAATCTCAGAATTTTAAGAAAATATTTTTTGGTAGATCTGAAAAATTAAAACCAATAATTTGAAAGATATAGATTATAGGAATAAAAAAAACAAGTTTGACATAAATCCAATCAGAAATGAGTAAGATATGCACAAATCAAACAAGCTAGGTTAATTTGCGCACCAGGATGAACATGCTTCGATAATCAGGCGATATAAATTTCATTTCAGATCCAAATTGGACAAATAATATCATTCCAAAAACTAGAGAGAAATACAAAAAAAAAACAAAATAAAAATCACCAAAATCGAAGATCATTTGACCGATCAAAAATGAAAACGAAAAACAGAGACGAAAATGAAATCGGAAATCCGAGAAGAAATAAGAAACTTAGGAGGAATAAAATTAGGATCTAACCTCCATTGGAAGGTGATGAAGAACTTGTTCCATTGAGGTCAAGGGCTGAATTGGAGGTAGAGGTAGAAAGTCTCCTAGGTCCTTCCTTTAAAAATTCTGAAAATCCTTCCTAAGACTCCAAGTGCTCCTCCATTTTT
>JAMKYM010000108.1:0-265000 GCA_026541065.1 Canavalia ensiformis | reverse complement strand
TTAAGTTTAAATATTAATCTTAGGATGACTTACTTGAATTTGTCCAAACCTATTCGCCAAGCCGTCCTAGAAAAGGAAAAAGAAAAATATGACTTTGCTTTTGAATATTGGTGATAAAAGATATGGGAATCAAGACCAATGAGACAACCAATTATTGTGATCGGTTGTTAAACTATTATTTTCTTATTGTCTATCTTAGTATTTATCATTAAATTATTTTTATAATGTAGTTAATATTTGAAAAAAGTTCATCAATCTCATAATTAAGAGAAAAAACAATTTAATTGTATATAATTTCATTCAATCGTGGAATATGAGACAAAATTTATTTTCTACCATATTTATTGTATAATTATGAATAAAAATACATATGGTTTCAAAAGCGAGAAGGTTCTTCAGGAAGAGAAAGAAAACCATGATCTCTTTCTCTATGCATTTAATAATTATCTCCTATTCATCAAGAAACAATTTTTAATAGTTTTTGTGCTGTCGTACTTCGTATCTTTCGTTCCGTCCGATGGCTATTTTTCAAATCAAATCTAAAAGTTTTTTCTTAATATTTAATCAAAGCCCCCTCTTGATGAAATGAAATGAGTATTTTTTGTCGCATAGCAATAATATAAAAGTAAAATCTTTTCACAGATAAATTTCGAAAAAAATTATTCTAGTTAATAATTTTTATAAATAATTGAATTTTATCAATTTAACTATTATGTTAATATATTTTATTATATAAATTATATTTATAAAATTTTATAATATTTTAAAAAATTATTATTTTATTAAAAATAATTTTAAATTAAAAAATATTAAAAAAAATATATTATCTGTTAATTTAAATTTATTTATTAAAATATTATTTTTTTTAATTTTTATAAAATTTTGTAAATATAAAACAAAAACAAACAATCAATGACAATGAAATAAGTTTTATTTTTCGTTTCAATTCCACTAAAAATTGGAACGGACGTGGATGCAAATTTAAAGATAACGAGGATGGAACTTTGAAATCAACTCTTAACTTTATATTCCAGTAAACCTGCAGAAGTCTATATTGTATTTTTTAAAATTTTTTAATAAAATTTATTTATTTATATATTTTTAATAAAATTTATTTATTTAATAAAATACATTTTAAATAATATATAAAATAAATATTAAAAATTTAAATAAAATAAAAAATTTAATAAGATGGATATAAATATTTAATTATTTTATTCACAATATTATAAATATTATAGTAAGTTCAGATATAAATAAGATGGATATCTATTTTTCCAAACCTTACCTTTACCTTAACCTTACAAATAAGATACATGTTAGAAAGTGAATTTTTCTTAAAGCTTGATTAAAGCAGATTATTTTTTTCCGTCAAAAGCCAAATCAAAACAGGAAATGGTCATAACTCTAAATTTTATTGTCATATATAATTACAACTCTAAGCATAACGATATAATTAATCTTCCATGTTAATAACAATCAAATCTTCATTAATTTAATGACAAATTCTTGTATCAATTATCTATGCACATAAAATAATATATTGTTTTTTTTATTTTTATAATCCTGCTTAACATAAAAGAATAGTTATATTATCATTTAAGAAAAATAAGAATATTTTAATTATGTATTCTTCTTTTGTTCCCCGCGTGGCAAAAACTTTAGGATAATTCTTGAATGCTAGACTTAAGCGTGAAGTAAAAAAATGCCGCTACATCATGCTGCGCATGACTCATTTGTTTAAATTTTAAAAAGACGGAATTTTTAGCGTAGTCTTTTTCCAACTTTGAAAAAATTTAACTTATGAGAGAAAGAGTAAAATAAATTTTATATTTTTATATATCATTTCAAAATATACAATTTTAATTATCATATTTTAAAACATAATTTTTATTTAAAAATATTTTATAAAAACTTAAGTAAACGACCTAAATGATGATTGTTCAAACAATATTTTTGTTTTCCAAAAATATTTTTATTTGAAGAGATGTTTTAAAAATCTCTTAATACGTGAGGAAATTGATGATTGTTCCCCACCAACATTTTTTGTCTGAGAAATGTTAATTATACTTTATTTTGCACGACATTAATTTTTATAAAAGAAGAAAGAATTAAAAAGAAAAGAAAGAAAAATGAAGCAAACATTACATTATTCATATAATACTTTTATAACTTTTTCTATAACCTTATTTTGAAAACTTTTTTCTATAACCTTATTTTTGAAAACTTTTTCCATTATATCACGCATGCATCTTATTTCATATTAGAGGAATTTTTAAAGTATGTTTAAAAGCTGAACTTTAAACTGAAAGGAAGAGGGAAAACATTTAATTTTTGATAAATATTTTTTAATTTGATAATTTTTTAGAATAATTAAATACTAGATTAATAAAAAAAATTAATGTCTTTATATTTTATTGATTTTTGAATATAACCGAATTATTAAAAAAAATATTCACTTTTTTTTTTTCTATAAAACTCTCTTCCGAACACATTCTTAAAGGTAAGAGGGTCCGGTAGTTACTATTTTTAGTATAATATACTAAGAGTGTCTTACAAATAATAATTAAATTTTTGTAAGATATAAAGATTGTTAAATAGAATAATTTACCTTAGATTTTGAATTCAAATTTCATCGTTTTTATGTTTTTTCATGTTGTAAAAAAAATAATTAAACTTTACCTTCAACGAATTATTAATAAGGTCAGCTTGTTGTTTTCTTTTTATTCGGACACCAGTCCTCAAGAAGCATTTAGCAAACTTCATTTTCTTAGATATACAATATCGATATAAGAAGGACGTTTATCTAAGTGGAGAGAAATCCAATACTATCATAAATGTTTAAACAACAAAATAGTACGAAACTAATTAATTTAAGTGTGTCTTGCATTTACTAAATTTATATAATTGGATTAGTGGAACCGACAAGGTTTGACCCACAAAATCTAGGATTATTTTTTATCATACCTTAATGATTGAACATTAAGTATCTATATATTTTGGAGATTTATAACGTCAATCTCATTAAGAAAGAAAAAAATGTAGTTATTTAATCTGCTTATTAATTCAATAAAAAATAATTTATTGTAATTTATAATATTAAATTTCTTAAATTGTTTTTAGTAAGACATCAAAATAAGAAAACAAACTTGGTCCGTAAAGTCCTTATGAAAAAAAATAAGGATAAGAGGAGGGGGGCGGGGGCGTGGAGATACATTTAATTCAACTTCTCTATAGTTCAAAATTTTGAATAAGAGAATAAAAAAAGGACGTTTGAATTGGTCCTTCTCTTTTTTGTCTCCGCCTCAATATTGAAAGAACTTAAAGGAGAGAAAATTTGTTTACAATTTTTATATTATAATGATAAAGTTATCGTTTAATTTTATTTAGCGGTATCCTTCTCTATTCTTCATTAATATTTATAATTTTTATTTTATCCATCCCTTCCTTTACGGACAAACTAGATATGAGGATGTTTTCTTTTTTCTTTTCTTCTCTTCCTTCCTTCAACCTCTATTAAAATTTATGTTCTTTTCTTTTTATCCAAATTTTTTAAAACTTAACGATTCCCAAACAAGAATCAATTGATGCTTTTGGAATGAAAACAAATCTAGCATACGTATGTTAGAATTAACAATATATAATAGAATATGCTAATCAATATAATTAACGTTAACCAACATATATAATCGATGTGTGAGCTCTTAATAATTATTTTCTTTTAATTTTAATAATACAGTTGTAATTTCTTATTAGTTAATAAAGACTATCCTACTCAATTACGTAAATGAATGAGCTCATCACATCACATGTATGGAACTTTCATTTTTGGATCCCATCTATCTAACTTCGATTTCTCCTTTACAAATGAATTATATACGAAATGATGAATTACCTATTATCTAATTCCTAGCTGGGTAGGTTCACACCTACCCACGCCTATAAATAGAATACATAAGTTCAGGCATTTTCACATATTTTAGTTGTGGGTATAATAGGCAAAGCTTCTTGCTATCTTTACCATAGTTATGGCTGAAAAAGCGTCATTTGCCCAATTACACCCTTCCCTACCTACTAATGTGAATGTTGGTCTCCATGTTGATGCTTATTCAGCTTCAGACAATGAAATACCCACAATTGACTACTCTCTGCTATTCTCTGATAACCCTGATCATCAATTCCTTGCCCTTGAAAACCTCCGTCACGCATGCCACGAATATGGCTTCTTTTATGTAAACTTACATGAACTCTTGTGTAATTACTATTATATCATATATATATATATATATATATATATATATATATATATATATATATATATATATATATATATATATTATATGCATTGCATGCATGTATGCTTTTCTTTTTAAAAGTATTATATTTAAATATTGCACATAATTGGGATTGTGTTTTAGGAAGATCAATCAGGTAATTGTCTTAGGCGTTAAATTTTTTTTAACAGTAACTATTTAGTATCTTAGTAATTAATATTTATTATTTAAAATTACAAAACTGTACTATATCGAAAGATTGGATTCTTTTTCAAATGCATGTATATTTTACAAAATATTATTGGTAATATTTGTAACAGTTGTTATTGGTGAAACAAGTTTTTCAACATTAAAATCATTAAAATCTTATTTAAGTCAACCATGTTACAGGATAGATTGAATGAATTAGCCATTTTATCTATTGAGATATGAAATATTATAATTACTTAATTATAAAAACTTTAGTAAAAAATTTCACAGGTTAAAAGTGGTAGAAACCATAATATAAGAATATTGATCATTTATATCTCTCTACTAATTTTGATTCAAATTTTCTAAAAACGTCCTGTACATAATATAACAAAAGGTTTATTTCTTTAGGAACTTTTTACTTTCCTTTTAAAAAAATTTATGATTTTAATTTTTAAATTTTCTAAAATAAGAATTACCGTTTGTTCTCAGATAATTATTAAATGATAATGTAACTGATGAAGAAGTTGTCATATATCAATTATCTGTGTAGTCATGTTATTCAGAAAAAAATTAAAATATTTAAAAAATATAAAAACCAAAATTATAAAAAAAAATTAGAAAGAATAAAAATTTTAGGAACTAAACATACATTTAAGGCTATAGTCAAATTTGAACGTACATATATATGATTATTACTTCAAATGCTTGCAGCTGGTAAACCATACGATCCCTGATGAAGTGCTGGACAGTGTTTTGAAAGGATTTTCTGATTTCTTTGACCCAACAACGGTGGATGAGAGAAAGGTCTATAGAAAAAATGGTCCATCGGATAAAATCAGATGGGACCAAAACTCTTCTGCTGGGGAAAATAGGGAATATCTCAAGATTATTGCTCATCCTCAGTTTCATGGTCCTCCTAACCCATCAAATCTTAGGTATATTTAAATATTTATTTTGTATTTCAGTTTATTATTGATTGATAATATTATATTTATTGTGACCTTACATTTCATAATTTTTTGGGTTATTTCTTGCATCAGCAAAATTTTAGAAGAATATTACAAATCACTGAGAATGACAGTAATTGGATTAGCAAGAGCAGTCTCCAAAACCTTAGGATTAGAAGAAAACTACATAGAGAAGGAATTCAATTTGAAGTCAGGATTTGATGTAATGGCTATGAATCTTTATCCACCCAATTTTAGATCCAAAGGAGTCATTGGTCTCCCTGAACATACTGATCCTGGATTTGTAGTTACACTCGTGCAAGATGTCAATGGTGGTCTTCAAATCCTATCTCATCAAGGAAAGTGGATTAATGTATATATTCCCCATCATGCCATACTCATCCAATTGGGTGATCATCTTGAGGTACTTTTACTCAATTAAATTTAATACCTTCACTTACGATTAATTAGATTCAGGTAATTTGAACAACTTTAATTAATTCCACCTTCCTCTTTGATTAATATATATTTGTTTTTAACTTTAACTTAGATCTTAACCAATGGAAAGTATAAGAGTCATATCCATCGAGTTATTGTCAACAACAATAAGGTGAATAGGATATCCGTGGTGAGCCTTCATGGACCTGCGTTGGACAAATTCATCTGCCCAGGTAATGAGTTTGTTGATGAAGAACATCCACAAAAATACCGTGGGATGACCTATAAAGAATCATTGGAAGCAAGTGGGAGTAACCAGATCGATGTGCAATCATCAATTGAACAAATTAAACTTATTTAAAGCTTAAATTAATAAATTATCTCTCACTCTCTCTCACACAAGTCACCCATGCAGTCATTAATAAGATATATGTATCCATATTATATGAAACACGCACGTGTATTACTTATGTCATTTATAAGATATTCTCTGTATGTCATTATTTTGTATGAGTAGATTACATTTGAATTTTATGTTTCGCTCATTATCCATATTTTCGTTCTAATATCCATTTCGTTTGGCTAGAGTTTATTACACGATTTAAGATAAACTTTAACATTTCATCAATTAAACAAAAAACTTTGTTACGAGACTTCAAAATGACCAAAAATATTAGAAAAATTATATCATATAATATTTCTATTCCTAAATATACTGTATTTTTCTTCTCTAAAGAAATTAGAGATAGAATTGAATATGGATTCACTTTTTGAGAGAATTTGTGCCGTAAAATAGTCATAAATAATTTAGATTTTATCATAGAAAAAACAATACTGCATTGTTACTTGGATATTCATCGGTCTGGACCGACTAGATGAACAGCTGAGTCAAACCAATAAAGTTGATTTGATTTGGTTTATAGTTAGGTTGCATCAGAGCCAAATAAAGGCAAAAAAAAAAAAACAAAACAAAACAAAAAGGTCAATTATCTTATATTTGGTTCAGGTGTTTGTTACATAAATTTGAAACAAATAACTTCTTACTCAAACCAATTAACTAGACCCCGTTTTTCTATTATTTTAGAATTCCATCATGGTTTAAAAAGTATGGTTGTACGAACCAATCAACTTGAACTACCTCATTCTTTATTTGCCGTTATATGCAAAGTATAACATTATTTTAACCAAAAGAGATGGTTATTCAAACCAATAAATCCCTAGCTTATTATTATTATTATTATTATTCAATTCCAAACTATCATTTTCTTGATAAGTTTGTTTACCTCAAGCCAAAAAAAAAAAAAAAAAAACAAGTAGAACAAAAATAAAGAATATTTTCCGTCCTAAAATCAAACTAAACTAATCCGTAGACATCATTGATCACTGATTGGTTATCAAAACCTATATATCATAGCATGTTAGTTTTACATAAGATAACATTTTTTTTCTTGCTAAAGATAAATTTACATATAACTTGCAACATTAATATCTATAATTTTTAGCAATAAATTAGTATAAAACCACGTTAACACATAAAAGAAAAGAAAAGGTTGAATAATATGTTATAGGAAATAAAAGATTTTTTACAAAAAAATTGTGAAAAATAATAGACGAATTAAATAGAAGGTATAAATATTACCTATGATATAACAAGGATTTTTACTATGAAAGTTTTTATAAAAATATTAACCAAAAATACAATCCTATTATTTTTGCACAAATCTTCCGGACTTAATAAACTTAATGGATATAGACTAAATAGTTTCTAGTTAGCTTTTTATTTTCAAGAATTATATATGTGTACAAAGAGAATGAGAAAAATTTAATGCATAGATTATGAACATAGTAGACAAGTAGTCATTAGTTCAATTATGTTTGTTATTTTTTGTTCATAAGTTTATAAAAACGAACGAAGTAATTGTTGAGAGTAGAAAGGAGTTTCCAACATCTTTTGCATGTTTGTTTAATGCATGACTTTAGATTAGATGAAAAAGTGTTAGTTTTTGTTGAGAGACTTTGTTGTATGATAGTTATATTTTCATCTTACTTTTGTCTTATGTCATACATGAGATATAAGATGAGTAGATATATTCATCATAGAAAGTTGATGAGATCATTGATTAAACATATAATATTTCCATTGGGGATAAATTGTTCAAAATATTATTGAGATTATATAATCATAAACCTTAAAATTTAAAATTTGACATTTGAAAGACTATTCTCCCTCTACTTTTGCCAAAAATAAAAAAGATCAGCATAAAAAATTCTCAAAATATGCTTGAATGAGTGAGACCAACTCATCATAGGTATCTTCTAGTGTTTGATCCACATGTTGATATAAATGCATAACTTCAGTTCTTAAGCTTGTCTGAGTTTGTTCAATATGTTGTAACTGATGCTGAAATTTAAAGTTGGTATTTTTTGATTTCAATCAAATAAGTGGCATAGCGCTCTTCAGTAATGCGTTGGATATCCTGAAAGATGGAGACACAAGAGGAGAGGAGAAGAATAATTTATAACACACTAAAAATGAATATTGATTTTATGCTTAAATTGTTCATTCGATTTTATTATTAGTTTGTTATCTCATGATATGGAATTATTTAGAAAATACTTATTAAAGAAAATACTATAAATTTTTTTTTGAAAAGTATTTGTTATAAATTGTGAGTCTCATCAATAAAATGTACGTAACAGTAAATAAGTTATTAGACGTTTCCTCCGTGCATACAAAAATGTGATGAATACGTATTATTTTCATTGATCCATTTATCAACTAGTTCACAGTAATCAATTAAACATAACTTGTCCATACAACATATAACATCACATAATTAAACAATCCATTTACATATTCAAGCAATCTTAGGCACTAAGGCCTTATCATACAATTTATTACAAGCCATAATTTACATTCCTCATTTATCTACATATTTACTACATACTATCATACATATTATACATACATAGAATACTGCTACTTACTAATATGTAGGATGTTTGCATCTATTTATTCATAAAAGTGTACATTATTAGTATGATTTCCTAACTTCTGGTTTCCTTGCAAACAAACTGGGAGATCAACTAACCTTTACAAGCCTAATGATGGAATCGTTCCATCCACATGCTTGGATTCAATGACATAAACGTTCTGTTTGACATCTCTTCGTAGGCCTAGAAAAGATAAGACATTGGATACGACAAGCTTCCCTAAGAAGACCGTAGGTGAGACAAACTATGGTAATATGATGAGTTTTGAGGATCAGTCTCTCTTCTGAAAAAGAGGATTTTTCAACAGTAGTTGCTCGCTGCCTACGATAGTCCGGATAAGGTGGAAATACTCCTTCAGGATGGAACACCTCCAAGGGAGTAGCGAATCCTGTGGTTGTAAAGTTCGAGCTCAAACCATGTCGGTTCGCTAACCAGTCGGCATCACTAATATTGGCATAAACCAGCACCATCATGAATGACATCATTGTTGTCTGGGAAGAAAGTGGGAAGAGAAGGAATGAGAAACTAAGTTTCTTAGTAGGTTTCTACTCTGCCTCTAATGTCATCACTTTTATCCCAACCACTTCATTTTATTAGAAAAATCATGACGTGCATACAGGATAGCTTTTTCATCTTTTAAAAATGTCCCACTCAAATGGGTTATTTTTATACAAAAATAAACTTGTTGCATGAACATATATCTGTCTTAACTTCATAAATCTAGGATTATAAATAAGATATTATTTGACTCATAAGTTATTCTATGTCTTAAGTTTTATCTCTATCTTTATTCTATTTCACAACTTTGGGGATTTATAGATTAAGTTCCATAACTTCAAGGAAAGTTCTAGACATAGACACGCATTAAAAATAGTCAAACAATATCTTCTCATTGGGTCTGCTACTTTACCTTCTACAACTAAAGATATGAGTTCATTCTTAGATGGTTATCATCACCTCAACATGTGTGAAGAACCCTTTTGTCTTCACTGTAGAAAGTTTTTTTTAGAGAACCCTTTTATCTCCTCTTCAGTAGAGCTCTGGGTGCCCTTTAGATATGATGTGCACAAGACACATTAAGAGTAGATTAACTTTTCGCATAAGTTTGCTTTAGTGATCCTTTAAACCTTTTAGGTTCATTTTTAATGGCTTCCAGATAATTATGGATGCTCAACCAATATCTAATCAATATGATATGCACACCTAGATCTCAGCTTCTATCATCAATCATTAATACTTCTCATACATAGCATCATCTTTTCTATACTTATGAGCATTTAACATTTCAACTCACATTAAGCAGTGTGCATTCATAAGAACATCACAAGTTGACTGGTAAATCACATTTGGAATAACATCATTGCATGTTTCGAATTCATATCCAACTTATTTATCTTTTTAACTTTTGATGATGAATCACTCAAGGAACTTAATTCTCTCAACCTTCTAAGTCTCTCCTCAACCTCTCCTTTTCTTAAAGTTACATTAATTTCACATGATTTTTACAACTTAAAGTTTCCTCTAGGTGGCTAAAGGGCACCTTTTAAGTTTTTATTCTTTGTGCTCTTCAATTTTTCGAGTCTTATGCATATCCTACTTATAATAGGTTCAAATGTTAAGTGTTAACAATTATTTAGCTTATTTAGATCAATTTAAGCTAACATGGCTGAATGATTGTCCATGCATTTGCCAAGCTTCTTTTAAACTTTTAATTAAATTTTTTCATTATAAGGCTTCTTAAGTTACCTAAACAAAGTTTTCAAACTCTTTCCTTCTCATTTAATCTAGAGTGGCTGAATGTGAACCTTTGGCTTCTAAGGCTTTCTAGTTTATTTTTCCTTGTCTTATGAGTTGATTTTTACCAATTGAAAACTAATTCTATTATTGATACTTAGAAATTTTTGAGACTTCTTCTCCATCTTTATAAGTCATAGCCAAATGGCTTAACCTAGCTCCCAACTTCATATTTTATTCCTAATTACTTATCTTATGCATGCTTAGGTTTAGACTTGAATTATGATGAATTCCTCACTTCCTTTTCATTAACTTAATGAATATTTCCAAATGGGTTCCTTAACCTTTGTAAGACTTACTTCCAATTTTAATCTCTTCTAGTTATAAACCAAAGGATGTTTAGTTCATGTTAGTTAAGATTTAAATCTCCTCCTAGAGCAATTTATTCCATAAAATGGTTCCTTAGCTAATGTCATAATCTTCTTACACTTTTAATACCTCATACTTATACGCTAAGGATTCTCACTTAAACCTAGTTAAGAATCAAAACTCCTTTTTAATTAATTAACGACAAGGTGGTCGAATGCTTCTCTTAAGGGATAACGTTTCCATTTTAACTCTAGTTGACCTAAGTTGACCAATTCTTGTACTTAAAGTTTAGACTTCAAGTTTAACCAAGTTTAGTTGATTTTAGGTTCTTTTTCCTACTCCTATGGGTCATGGCCGAATGACACTCCTTCTTCCATCTAAGTCATGGTTCATTTTTAGTTATCAATTCTGTCTTCTTGAATTCTAGATTAATTACTCATTATGGACTTCACCTTATTTTATCTATGTTGGTTACCATAGAATGAGTTACTTTTAGGTGTTTCTTATTCCTTCAATTAATCCATTTGCTTAATTAAAACCGTTAACATATCATTAACCAATTTTAAGCTCATTTCTCTCTTAATTTACACTAGAGTGGCCGAATGCACACCTAGTGAATTTTAGGTCATTTTAGCTCAAATTCTCTACATTCAAAGGTTGTTTCACATCTTTTAGATCTTAGTTACATGATTTGTGTCACTTACAAAATTTTTAAGAAGTTTTATCCATGAGTATGCTTACATGGTCGAATACCTCCCTTGACTTGCCAAGGTCACCTTTTCAAATTTCCTTCTCATACAATATTTGTTCCTTGATTTTTTGCAATTGCAGTGCCATAAGATCTTGATCCATGCAATACTTATCCAAAGTCCACAGTTTGGGTCATGGCCAAAATGAGTCTTTAGTGTCTTGTAAGGTTTATGTCATTTTATGGTTCAAAGTTCCAACTTTTACTTAGAAAGTTTTAGATCTATGACCAAAGCAAGCTATTGGGATGTAAGGATTAATTTTTATTCCACTTTTTAATATTTAAGTCCATGGTTTCAGATCTGAACATGATAATACACAAGTACATCATAAAAATAAAAATTACAACTTTCAAGTTTTAAACATAAAAATATGTAAGATAACATTTTTTCCAAACAAAAACGTGTAGATCCACTAGATCAACTCTAATATCCATACATCTACCAAGAACACTTCAAAAAAATTTCTCATGAGTTCTCAAAAAAATTACTTAGAAGCACTTTAAACTAACGAAACTTCATTTTATTTCTCAAAAATTACTAAAGTATGATTATTCTCATTTTGAACTGTTTAAAGGCTTAGTGTTTAAGGCTTAATTTTAGCTTAAATCTCAAAGATGGAGACTTAGGCTTAAGGTGAAAGGATAAGGTTTTTTCTTTTTTAGACTTAGATGGATTTGGATAGATTTTGAGAGGCTTGCTAAGTGTTTTAGGAAGCAAAAACTAAACCAAACGAGGTCCCAAAAGAGCTTAGTGAATTTGGCCAACCGTAGGCAAAATTGGATTAATTTTTCACTTAGAGCTATTTTGATAATTTTACATAGATTTTTCTTTCTTCAAAATAATTCAAATTCAAGGAACTATCCTTCATGAACTTGATTTCAATTTTGAAAGAAAAAAAAAGATTTTGAATTTTACGAACATGAACTTGATCTGAATTTTAAAGAAAAGATTTTGATTTGAACTAAAATGGACAAAATTGAGGGCTTGAGGGAAAGAATTTGATTTGAACTACAACGAAAATTTAGAGAGAAGAATTAATTTTGGATTTTGAAAGGAAGAATTAGACTTTGATTTGAAATTGATTTTTGAGTTTGAAGAAAAGAATAAAAATGAACTTGATCTGAACTTTGAAAGAAAGATTTTGATTTCATTTGAAATGGATGTTGGGTTTAATTTAATGGGATTGAATTAATTTTTGGGAAAGTGAATTAAATTTGGTTTAATTGGTACTTAATCTTTGAGTTAAAAAAAAATGAAAAGATGAAAGAATATTTATAAAAGGATTGATGGCTTGCGGCTTAAAGGCTTATTTAATGTGAGCTGGCTTGGGAGAGTTTTTGGTGGCTCGTGGCTTGTCTGCAGCTCGATGGCTTGTTTGATGGCTTGCGGCTCTATTGACAGCTTGATGGCTTGAAGCCTTTTGGCAGCGGCTCGTGGATCCATCGGCGGCTTGACGACTCAATTATTTTAAAATAAGAATTGGTCCCAAGGGGGTTCGAACCCGCGTCGCGTAGGTTACGAGCAGTGCCTCTGACCACTGGGCTAAGCCTTTTGGCTTTGATTTAATACTCTTCAATTTTGATTTAATGTCTTTAATTTGGCTAACCTTTAGTGGAGCCATGCACATGCACCTGCACGTTAGAATCAGGATCCTTCATAGCATCCTTCCTTGTTGGCTATTACTGGACTTCCCTGTTCATCATTTACAGATTACCTTTGGAAGTGTTTTCTTCAAGTTAGCCTCATTCAAATCTAATTACCCACATGCATTGTTTAGACATATTTTAGCAGTAATGGGATCAGCTGGCTACATCATCGTCAACGTGTAATTGAAACGAGATCATGAATACACACGAGCCTCTTCATCAAGCACATGTAAGCCTACTAGACATCTAGGGATATTATTGATATGAACCAGATCTGCGTGAGCCTGCATGGCTTTGCTTAGGTAGCCCCAGACTTGGAGTCAAACCATAAGCTAATACAGGGTTTGGTCAAGGTACAAGGGACCGCGACCGAGCGAATTAGAAACTCCAAGAGTTTCACATTGAACATTCTCTATATCAATGAATCTAGACATAAGGTGCATGTGATCAGGTTTTGCTATGGTTTTTTCTTCTAGTTTTGACGTTATCCACACCACTTGGACTTCACCCTTTTTTTGCATGCATGGCTGCATAGCGTTTATATACTGGCCCTATTCTTCAATGTCCTGAACTCGAGTATCTCATAAGTGACTCACAGGCAGTAGACCATAGGCTTTTGAAGACTTAACAAGATGGGTACAAAGATATACCATAGAACACTCCTTTGCATATGTTGCCTACCATTTAGGATCACCTGATCTTGTAGTGCGCTCTTGAAGCATGCCTGATTTCATGATTACACAACTTCATATCGAGCACAATTATGAAGAAGGTTATGCACAGAATACTTTCGCGTAAGCAGTCTGGTATTCATTCTATAAGGTGTCGCAACCGTAATCCTGACGAGACGACGAACTCGCTCAAATTTTAAAATAAATGTTTATTAATTGTGTGGGGCCGCCACCAAATTTTTATTTAAGGGAAAAGATTTGGAAAAAACCCTAACTCGAGGATGAGATTTAGGTTCAGGAGTCGGTTACGAGTGGGGAAGGTGTTAGCACACTGTTGCTCAAGAATCAGCAGTACTCATAAATTGAAAAGCGTGATTTTGAAAAATTTTGATCCTTTTAATTAACATGGAAATAAATAACTTGAGGTGTTTGAAAGATAGACGAAATATTTCACAGATTTTTTGAAGAGGAACCGGGACATTCCCAATCCACATATGCACTGGGTCCCTTAATTGCAATTTTAAGAAATTCAGGGGCTTAATCGTAATTAAAAGAAATTCAGGGGCTTAATCGCAATTAATGGAAGTGCAAGGCCTGATTGTAATTACTTCAAGCATGGGGCCAAATCATAATAACTGGAAATGTGGGGTGGTTATGTGGGGTGGTTAATCCTAATAGCTGGAAATGTGTGGGGGGCTTTGCATGGCTTCAATATGGCTCCTGCACTTACTCACAAGACTCACTCTTATATGGCTCCTACACTTACTCCCTTGCGGCCCCGTCACTGAAAAAAATTAAAGTATTTACAGGAAATAGCTTTGGCTGGGGACTCGAACGCTGGATCTGGAGGTTATGGAGCAGCCACCTTGCCATTTAAACTGGACTTTTGAACTGATCATTGCATTAACGAACATTGATTTATTTGGATTGAGTGGGGTTATGCACTTCTAGCGACCATGATGAAGTTAGTAAGGCTTTTTGGGAAACAAAAATAATTAACTAGTTTTGGCACGACCTTAAATGCATGCATGTGCCTCTTTGCCGCACGTAAAAATTCAAAGCCTAAAATTGGTTACACGCTCGAGGTCCGCAGTCACGTGAATGGGCGATACTTTTCTTCGCTAATCAAAGTTCACCCTCTTCGGACCATGCTTGGTGCAGCTGGTTGAACGAAACACATGAAACCACATGGAAATCATTACTGCAAAATCAGGAGACGTGGAATTGCCATCTTCCCACAAATTCCCATGATCCCATCCCAACAAAGTCATGCTCGACCTCGAGCTGATCGGAGTCACTGTATGTATTCTTTCACAACAAGTTAGGTGCAGGCCCTGGATACCTTTTGTCGTCATAGTAGCATAAGGCACCGTGTAGTAGAATGTTAATGCTAAGCTCCCCTATGATGGCTAATTCCTAAGGATAACACCAGGTCCTAACGATCGCTACTTTGGAGAGGAGAGTTAGTGTGTGGTTGGGTGCGGAGTTGCATGGGCGGATTTTCATGCGTGGAGATCTCCTTTTGGCAAGCATACTGCTGCTATACATGAACCAGTGACTCATACACGCATGAACTAAACTTTTAGTTCTACGGTTGCCATCTCCCAGCAGCCACCCCCATGGATTTTGAACTCTTAGCTTATGGGAAATGGTTTCATGGTTGTTCATGAAGAAAACCAGGGCACTTTGAGGACGTTCCCAGTTTGAGGATAGTTCGATGACAGTTCTGGACTGCCTCCTCTGCCTCCATTATTTAATGCATTTCCTTGTAGGGGCGTAAGCAACACACGACTCTTTCTTTGAGCCATCATCTTAACAGAGAGATACTCTGCACCTCCTTAACTGGATTATACATTATTGACTATATTCCCTGGCTTGCATCCCTGGCCTTCTAAAATTATCATTCCTTCGCCCTAGCAAAAGCACCAACTGGACCTTTCAGTAATAGAAGGAAACTTACCAGAAGCTATGGAATTTCTAGGGGTCAGCATAGAACACGAACGGGTTGAGTTTTTTCCTCTCAAGGGGCTCCTTAAACGTGATCAGTGGTCGGAACGCACAACCAACCTGGACATTCTGCAACCGCGTGTAGCCTCTAACCTATACCCCAAAGGAATCCATGATAGGAAGGCATGCAACGTAAACAGAGTGGCATACACTAGCTCAGTTTGTTGGGATGCTAATACCGCATGTAAGCATAACTCATGTGTGAGCTGAAATTCACTATTAGTGACCTTCGGGGAGGCCCTGGTCAAGCGTCTGCAAGACTTTTTGACACTTTCTTTTGGGCAGAGATGCAAGTGGAGCAAGTCGTATTTTGATTCCCTGAGTTTGAAACTAGCATAACATTATCCTTTGACCCCTCCCCTCTGTGAGCTCAAGAATTTAATGACGCACTAAATGTTAAAAGGCATTGGACCTTAAGGTTTTCATGACTGTTTATTTCGGATTTACCCTACAGCAAGCTTACTCCTCCCTTTTCCAGTCAGGTGGTACAAGGTCGGGCCCAAACACAATGATTCAAACGACTGTTCTCCTGAATTCAGCACATGCAGTCATCCCCATGTACCCTCCAACTAGACCGAGACATTTTTACTCGATCCACATCAAGCCTTTGATTATGGTCCCAAAGTCATTTATAGATATCTTCCATAGACCAGCAGAATATTATGATCTCCAATCATACAACTCTCAATAGGTACGAGTAAGATGGGATATTCGGACTCATTCACTATGCATGCCGAAGGATTTAACAATTTATATGGCTAGGTGTGATTCGCATAATGATTAAAAAAAGGCCATCGAGCTGCGTCGATTACAAGAAAGAAGATCGTGCGATCCAGTATTAGTGATATCTTGAGTACGTGGATAGAACATGCTGGCTCTGTTTTGACCAAGGTGATACTGGTCCGACTCAGGTTTAACCACTCAAAGTTAGTCTTCCATATGTCCGATCCAAGGTAAACAAACGATCCACAGGATGTATCATTATCACAAACACCATGCACATTACATTTTCATCTTCACCAAGATTCTACCATGAGAGTGAGGTTTAATTATCCAAAAAGAAAGAGTGCAATAAATCTTTACGCAGTATTGTTAATGAGGCACTCTCGACATAAGAAATTTTAATTTAAGATTCTTGCTTAGGTTATAGGCTAACAGGTTCTTCGTAGAATCTTTGGTGTATAGATAGAAGGCTAACTTGTTACGAGATCAGAAGAGGAATCAAAATCGTATGGGTGCTTAGTGCAGTTGAATCTTGCTTCTTAATCAATGACGAATATCGATCGAAGCTCCAACCTCTAGCCGAATTCATGATGTCTCCAGAAGTCTCCCTCTCTACGATCTGTTTTCGATCTTGGTAAAGAGAAGCTCCTTCTTCTCTGTATTGTTGTGAAAAGACCAAAAAGAACCTCTGCCCTAGAGTCCTTAATTCAGCTCCTCTCCTCCTTTCTCTTCACCCTCAAAATTTTCCAGGAGATCCCCCTCTTCTTTGGTCCCTCTTTTCTTTTTATACCTAGTTTTTCCTTTTCCAAATTTTAGTTTTTCCTTTCTTTTTCTATTTTCTCCTTTATTTTGTTTTTATTTGTTTTCTATGTTCTTAGTTTTTTTGTTTCAAGTTTTTTTGTTTTATTATTTTTTCTTGTTATTTTTGGTTTATATTTTTTATTATTTTTTCATTTTGTACATTTTTTTATATATATACTTTTATTTTTTCCAGATTTTTAATTTCCATGGTTTTTGATTTATTTTTCATTTCTAGCTTTTAATTTTCCCACATTATTTAATTTTGTTTTTCCTCATTTTTCCATTTTCTACTATTCATTATTTTCTTTTTTTTTCCTTTTTTTTTCTTAACATTTATTTAAATTATGGTTTCTTGGTTAATTTACTATTTGCTTACTTAATTTAAAAAAATGAGGGGCCTCAGACATAATTGAGTGTTTACATAAGGTAGGGTCCTTCCCATACATAGGCAGAGTCTAAACTAATGTTCTTAAGGGATGCTGCCTCCCCAAGATCCTCTAATACTTCCTAGTTTTTTACCTAACCCAACTACCTTACCTTGAACCAAAGCTCACATGGCCTAACTATTATGACTTACCTTGAGGAAATAGTCGAAGGATGACGAGATCCTGGTTTATTACCAGTTGTTGTAGCGCCTAAATTTCAATCATGGGTTGACACAACAAACCTGGGCTCCCTGGCTAGGCTACTGTAATGTCTAACAAGAAGTCTGGTTCAATCGGAATACATGAACTAGATGAACCCTGAAGACTCTTAGTTGGAGTCAGGGATTTTCAACGGGAAGTGGAGGCCACAATCACAAGGATGAAGGATTCTAGGCCATTTACGAATGTACTGAATGAACAGAATATGGGTGCGGACGCGGGAGTCTTGAACTCATGTGAATCACAGATCACTACACTAGAATTCGAGGCTCGGATTGTATTGCTTTGTCATGACTAGAATTCCTCCGATACACTTTAATCATTTCACGTCCAGTGACACATTTTGGATCACTACAGGGTTAACTAAAGGTTTTCACTGATCTTGCCCTAACTAACCTAATAAAACCTCAACAATGCGACACATTCCCCACTATAGACCTCGAGTAGTGATGCTAATGCAAAAGTGAAAATATGGTCACCATGATTCTGTCCTAGTTAACTAAGGATACAAGATCCGTTCGTGCAAATTTTCAGGCAAAGATTTATCTACATGTATGCAGTTATCATCCCTTATAGATTCCATTTTCTTAATATTATTGCTACCCTAATCATGCAATTAACTTCTTGATTCTTGGCCTAAGGGAGATAATCTCATCCAATAGACAAAACTTGTGCATGAAAGCTTACCTGTGTGGAGTTGGCTTGAAAAGGGTGTGGATTCTTCCTTGGTCAAGGCAGAAGCGAGCTTTTCATCCCATTTGTTCTCTAGGAGTTCTCTCTTTTTGCAAAAATGGACTTCTCTGGAGGGGATCGATGATGGCCTCCCTCTCCCTCCATTTTTCCAGCAAGCTCCCTGAATATAAGATGCCAAACCCTCTATCCAAAGGACCTCTCCCTCCTTTCTTCTGACAAAACGCAATTAGAGAGCTTCAATGAGATTTTATGGAGCTTGATTGAGATGAACTTCCCGAACTCTCGGAGCTGCTCCCCCTCAAGGCTGGATCCTCTACTTTTCAGTCTTTTTGTCACGTCCAGTATCTTCCTCAAAACTAAAGGGATCTCCCCCTGGAATTCCTAGTTAATCTGGAGGTTCATGCCCGTCAAGGCTGCCAAAGTCCAGTGACTAAGAAGAACCCCCCCTTTTAGAGAGAGAGAGAGTCTTCTTTTATCACGTGCATCAATGCATCCCTTTTCCTCCTCTTATTATTCTGTTTCCGTTTTTTATTATATTTTGTTTTTTCCATTTTTATTTTATTTTCTGTTTTGTTTTTTTTTAATTTATTCTTTTTTCATGATTATATTTTTGTTTTATGATTTTTGATTCATTTTTTATTATTTTTTAGCTTTTATTTTTTTTCTTTGTAATTTTTCAATTTTTTTTCTCTTTTTTCATTCTTTCATTTAAAGCATTCTTTCAAATTTCCTTTACCTTTCAACTTTCATGTTTTTATATCCTTTTTATTTTAAATTTCTTTTCTATTTTTTTAATTCATTTTTGTTTATTTTTTATTATTTGATTCTATTTTCTATCTCCGGTTCATTAATCTTAATGTTTACTTATCATTTAAACTATGGTTTATTCACTAATTTTAAAAACAGGCCTCAGACATAATTGAGTATCTATAGTTTGCCCCTCTTTACTTATTTTCCTACCAGATAATGTGAGAAATAATTCTCTAAATTATCTTGGTAGGAAATGAGTAAAGACGTGAACACCTTATATCCGAGGCAAGCTTTGAAGAAGTTTGACAAGTATTGGAGGCCTTGAACTTGAAAGGAATCACATGAATGCCTGGAAGATGGCAGTTTCTGAATGCCTTTGCAAGATTTCCTGTGCTAATCGACAGGGTTTAAATATGTAAGGCTTGATTGCATAGCACAATTAGGCTAATAAATATTGCTGAAGTGTAAGCAAAGCAAGGTGAATAAGGTCCGTTAGGACGGACATGGGCAAAGAATGGAATGGCCTGTTTGGACAGGCAAGGTGAAATGAGGAAAACCTGTTAGAACAGGCGAAGCAGAATAGAATGGTCTGTTATGACAGGCAAAGTGAAATGAGGAAGGCTTGTTAGAACAGGCAAGGCAGAAAAGAATGGCCTGTTATGACAGGAAAAGTGAAGTGGAAAAAGGACCTGTTAAGACAGGTAGGGGTGTAGGAACTAAAATGTAAGGCCTGACGGCATATGCCTGAATATGTACAAGGTGGCCTAACATCGTAGGCCAAGATGCAGAAATTTAAATTTGATGGGGGCCTAACATCATAGGCCAAGATGCTTGAAAAGAAAAACATGAGGAGGCCCCATTACCCAGGCCAAAATGCAGTAAAAGTAACTTCGAATTCATCGTAAAGCCGAGACGTTAAAAGAAAACTTGAGGGAGGCCTGACGTCATAGGTCGAGATGCAGAAAAGTAAGCTTGAACGTGTAGAAAAAGAAAACTAGATGATGGCCTAACATTATAGGCCCAAATATAGAAAACTAAACTTGAAGGAGGCCTGACATCATAGGCCAAGGTGTAGAAATGTAAACTTGATGGTGGCCTAACATTATAGGCCAAAATGTAGAAAAGGAAACTTGTGGGAGGCCTGACATCATGCAGAAATGTAAGCTTGATGGTGGCCTGACATCATAGGCCGAGATGCAGGAGAGTAAACTTGATGGTGGCCTGACACTATAGTACGAAATGCAGAAAAATAAACTTGAGGGAGATCCTGTTATTGACAGGAGGGAATACAAATGGGGTCCCGTTGTTGCCGGGAAGATGCAAATGAAATCTTGCTGTTGCCAAGATGAATGCAAACTTGTTAAGATAGGCAGACAGAATTTAAACATGCTCGATGTCCTGTTGTTGACAGGAAAGATGCAAACGAGTCCTGTTGCTTTCTGGAAAAATACAAGCAAATGAAATCATTGCCGGGAAGAACGCAAACCCGTTAAGACAGAAAAGAAAAATTAAACATGCTTGGGGATGCCCCGTTGTGGACAGAAAGATGCAAATAAGGTCCCATTGTTCTTTAGGAAAGATGCAAATGAAATCCTCATCGACTTGCCAGGGATAAATGCAAACCCGTTAAGACAGGCGTGAAGTGTAAACATGCTTGATGTCCTGTTGTTGATAGGAAAGATGTAAATAAGGTCCCGTTGTTGCCGAGAAAAATGCAAATGAATGCCTATTGTTGCCAAGATGAATGGAAACCTATTAAGACAGGTGGACGAAATTTAAAGATGTAATGTCTTGTTGTTGACAGGAAAGATACAAATGAGGTCCTGTTCCGTACACGGAAAGATGCAAAACAAAAATCCTAACGTTTCGGGATGGAATGCAAACCTATTAAGACAAGCTGGACGGGACTTAAAGATGCAATGTCCTTGTTATTGACAGAAATATGCAAACGAGGTTCTGTCATGTTGAAAGATGCAAATGAAATTTGCCATCTATTGTGATGAATGCAAACCTCATAAGATGTGATGGATGGAATTTAAAGATGAAATCTTTGTTTGTTGACAAAAGATGTAAATGAGGTCACATGTTGCCAGGAAATATGCAATGAAATCCTGCTGTCGCTAAGAGATGAATGCAAACTCATAAGACAAAAAGGTGATCTAATTTAAAGATGTAATGTCCTGTTGTTGACAGGAAAGATGTAAATGAGGTTCCGCTGTTGCTAGGATGAATGCAAACCTGTTAAGACAGGCGAACGGAATTTAAAGATGCAATTTCCTGTTGTTGACAGGAAAGATGCAAATGAATGATGAAAACCTGTTAAGAAAGCAAAGGAAAAAAACCCCGAAAGAGAAGCGGGTAAAATCAGAGAATCTGTTAAGACGCAGCATTGAAACAAGACACTCATAGGATGATGTAAATGCAAAGTCCTGCTAATGACAGGAAAGAATCAAGATCTTTGTTAAGATAAAGTAACATGATGACGAAAACCTGTTAAGATAGGCGAACAAAGAATGATGAAAAACCTGTTAAGACAGGCAAAGGGAAATGAAAAATGACCTGTTAAGACAGGTAATGAAGAAAAGTCTTGTTGTTGACAGGAAAGAAACAAGATGTTTGCTAAGACAAGCAAAAATAACAATGAAAACCTATTAAGATAGGCAAAGGAAAGTGAAAAATGACCTGTTAGGACAGGTAAAATGTAAAGGACCTATTGTTGACATGATGGAATAAAGATAGATGCCTATTAAGACAGGTGATATGAAAAAATGAAGATTGATTTAACAAGAGACAGGTGATGGAAAACAAATTTTGTTAAGACAAAATAAAAGGTATAGCTTTGTTGAGACAAGCGAGAAATAGTATGATGACGTGTCCTAAGAATGCACGTGAAGACGGAATATGGACTTTTTCACCAGCTGCCTCGGACAACTTATCTTGAAATTTGTTTTTCTTGACTTAAAACAAATAGCTTATTCTATGTTGAACTCGAAGGTTTTTAAGCACTTGTTAATTACTTTCTCTTGGAAAAACTTGGGCAAACATTTTGCCCTAGTTTAGATGATTCTTGGCAATCGAGGAATGCCTCAACTTGAATTTTTATAGGCAAACGTTTGCCCCAGTTTGAATCTTGATGAAATTGAGGATTGCCTCAATTTGAATTTTCCCGGGTAGACGTTTGCCCCAGTTTTGAGTCTTGATAAAATTGAGGATTGCCTCAATTTGAATTTTTTGGGACCAATGTTTCCCCGGTTTGAATTTTCTGGGCAAGCGTTTGCCCCAGTTTTTCTTTTGATTCAGAATTGAGGATGACCTCAAATTGAATTTATTCAAACATTTGCCCCAGTTTGAACTTGATGATCTGAAATTGAATTTTTGTGGGCAAACGTTTGCCCCAATTTGAACTTGATTCAGAATTTGAGGATGACTTCAAATTGAATTTTTGTGGGCAAATGTTTGCCCCGATTGGAACTTGATTCCTAAGAGTCTTTTTAATTATCATTGATTCGGGAAATTTTATCTAGGTCTTAATTAGTTTTGAAAAGTGAATTATGGGTTGCTTGAATGACAAGATACTTATTGCGATGCTTGAATGAATGGATGAGGATGCAACGTTTGAATAATCATATGTGATGTGTGAATAAATGCAAAAGGACATGATGTCTTAACTCATTTATTGCTTTTTGATTCTTGAAATTATTATTTGATGAAATGGATGCTATGGGATGAATGCAAACCATGAGATAGTGTAAAAAACTTTTTATTTCTCTTGATTTTTTGATTTTTTGACATGTCCTTTCTTTACAACCTCATAGTTGGTGTGAAGGGAATTAGGAATCAAGACGAGCTAGACCGACTCTATCTTTTGGTTTCTTGGTCAACTTTGAAACTTTCCTTTCTAGGATCTTTGAGACCCAACAATGGTCAGCATTATTGAATAAGACACACTCCATTTTTGTGGTGGCATTATGGCTGGCAGGAGGATGACTCTTTTGGAAAGTAGTCATGCTAAGTTACAATGATTGAGAATTCATCCAATTTGTCATGACTTTTCAAAATTAATCTTTTTTTCTGTTTTTACATTTTTCATATTTCTTTTTGGCATGTGCACTATTAGGGTGTACAAAGTGACTTTGGATGGTCAATGGAAAGAAATAGAGTGTTTTGCAAGTGGTGTTTAGGGTAGTGTATTTGAAAGGAAAGGATGACGAAAGGTGTGGGTTTGATTTTCCAAATGGCACCTTTTGATGAAAAATGCCAATTCTTGATTGTCAAATTAATCACACTTGAGAAATGGAAAAATTTTTCCCCAGTTTTAGGAAGTATGAGGTGCAGAAATGTCAGATTATGTTGGGACTCTTGGTTGACCTTAACTTTTTCCTAGGTTGTTCCTTTGAGTTTTCAACCCAGCAGGTTTTTCATTTTGCCCTAACTTTTGCCTAGGTCGCCATTACGAGTTTTCAACCTAGCGCTTTCCGTTTTGATCCCGATTTGTTCAATTTCAACCTAAGGGCTTTTGTTTCGATGCCCTGGAATTTTCCTGTGCTCCGCCTTTGCGAGTTTTGACCCTAGCGGCTTCGTTGTTTTGATCCCCCGATTTTGCTGAATTGTTTTTGGAATCCAGCAAGACCTTTTCTGATCATGACTTTGTCGATATTATTTTCTGAATTTTGACCCTACTTTTTCCTGGATCACTTCTTGATTTTAATCCAACGGGTTTTTCTCCTTTTTGAATTTTAAACTTTGACCCTGATTTTTCCTGGACTATTCTTTGACTTTAATCCAGCAGGTTTTTTTGCTTTTCCTGTTACCTGGTCAGATCTTTTACTAAGCCTTGCTTGGATCGCTTTGACTCTCGATTCAGCGGATCTTTATTTTGTATCCCTAAATTTTTCCTGGATTTGAACTTTCGATCTAGCGGGATATTTGTTGCTCCTGTTAGAAGTGTTCTTTGAGAGGTGTGGTGATCCGGAATCCTTGGTTAGATTTTGCTTATTTTGCTTCCTCATTTAATTTTTCTCCTTGAGCTTGATCAACAAGACGTTCAAGATTATTTATTACAGCACTGGTATTGTCACCAACAGGTATTTATTTTTGGGTGTAAGAATGAGTGATGGGTAGACGATGAACAAAATGGAAAATTTTAAGAAGTAAAGCCAATAATGTGAAGCACATGCTCAAGAAACATGAAGAATGTAAATTTTGTATTATTTCTCATTGAGATTTATTTACAAAAGATTGATTTTGAAAAGTATGAAAAAAAATATTGGATAATCCCCTCTGTATCTCAACTTGTGCAAGGAAACTCATTATGCTGCTCCAATTCCTCAGCTAATTGATGAGCTCTCATGATTTGGCAATGGATTATTTTCTGTATTAGGGCGGGTTTTCCCAAAATCCATCCATTTCACGTTGATCAGGCTTTTGTACCTTTCGCTTCAATGCTAGGCAATCCTCCGTGAAATGACCAATGAACCCCGCGTGGTAATCGCATCTGGCGTTTGCATCATACCATTTAGGATATGGTGGTTCATGAGGCTTTAGAGGATAAGGTGCAACCAGCGAGTTTTGAATTAGGCGAGGTAAAAGGTCAGCGTAGGAGATTGAAATAGGGTCGAATTGGACAGGTTTTTTCTCCTTTCTCTGATCTTGATTAGGATTCTGGCTCATGGCTTGTGTTTGGACCGTATATGGTGTTGGTGGCCTGACTTGCGATGGATAATTGTAAGAGGGTATGGTGTTTGGTATGTGTTGGCAATGTAAGGATATGGTATATAGGGTGTGTATGGTGGAGGTTGGAAACCAACTGGACCATAAGGTGCCATTTGTGGAGTATATTGGCCTTGACCAAAAGCCATGTTGCAAGTCTCGCCTGTCTTCTTCTTCCCAGATCCGGCGGAAGCGTTGACTACCCCTGTAGGCTTATGCACAATCTTTCCATGGCGCATGCCACCTTCGATCCTTTCTCCAATGATGACGATATCGGAGAAGCTTACAGTCATACTGCCGATCATCTTTTCATAAAAAGGATCTTGGAGTGTGTCTATGAATATCTTGACAAATCAACTATCAAACCAATGGTTGTACTTGTGCCATTTAACTCTCATCTTTAAACGTATTGTTTGAAGGTCTCGTCCCCTTTTTTGGCCATATTCTGGAGTTGAGTTCGATTCGGGGCCATCTACCGTATACTTAGTACTGTTTGAGAAGGCCTTAACGGTCTCATGAGCCTATGTCTAAGCCTCTAGTGATATACCAAGTTGCGACTACCCCGTTCGCTATCTTGAAAGAAATGGACAACAACGACATCATCATGCATCTGGGCGGACCTCCTCCTGTAGTACATGGTGCAAGTGATTCCTCGGACAGCTAGTTCCTTGATATTTCTCAAATTCAGGAACCTTGAATTTGGGAGGGATTACCATATCTGGAACTAAGCACAGCTCAGATGCGTCTCTGGCTTCATAAGAATTTCCCTCGATTGCCTTGATTCTTTCCTCTAGGACTTTCCACTTTTTAGTATCCTCCTTAGAAGGATGGCTTGGGTATTCCTCTAGCACGCGATGAGGATGAGAAGATGGTATGTATATAGGGTGAGGCCCTTGGGTGAACATAGGATTTGTTCCCCCAACAGTTGTTTGATAAGCTTGTGATATGGGGTTTGAGGGTAGGTTATGTGTTTGGGGTTTGTGTTTGGGTTTGTAAGGGTGCATGCCCAAGAGGATACCCATAATGAAATCCTTCGGTTGGTGGAGGCATGGTTAATGGTGAAGGGTTTTGTGGATTGAAGTCAGGAGGATGTAGTGGGTCGGTTGATTCTCCCGTCAGATTCCGCATCCTTCTTGTTTTTGTGATTGGATTAGCTCCATCAGTCTAGCCACTTGATCCTTTAATGTTCGAACCTCATTTCTCAATTCCTCATTTTGTCTCTCCAGCTCATCCATGATTCTCGATTGTGCTCGAGTCCTATAAAGGAGTCGAGGAAGTTGTCTTTCTCTAATTTTTTTGTTAAAGTTAAAATTTAACTTCTTTGAGAAACTGTTTGAATGCGAGAAATCATGAATGATAAAGATGTTGATGTAAAATGAGTATGAAAGGGTAAGGAACAATTTTTTGAAATCTCTCCCTTTTTTTCGATGATAAATTAGTGAATGAATGAACGCCATGCTATACATAAATAACTTTAAGGTTTTGAAAATAATTGAGTGTTGCTTGGTTTTTCATCCTTGATTTTTTAGCAACTTTATGATTTTATGAATTTTGGTGTTTTTTATTTTTCTAGAAACTTTTGGTTTTGTTTGAAAAAGATTTTCGGTTTTGCTAAAATTTTTCTAAAAAAAGCATTCTTTAGATTTTCGAAATTTCACTTTTTTTCCTTTTGAATCTTTTTATATTTTCAGTGTTTTCAAAATTATTTTTTCAGTTTTCCTGAATTTTCTCCTTCTATTTTGATTTTTCCCGATTTTATACTTTTTATTTGATTTTGTTTTTTAATTTTCGTTCATACAATTTCCTTGATTTTCTTTTTCAATTTTCTGTATTTCCCTAATTTCAGATCTCCTTTTTTTCTCTGCCATCTTCGGCGGTTCAACTCAAACTGTGAGCAGCATATGAGTCTTGTATCACGAAAGGGGTGTGTGCCCTCCTTGCCACCTATATGGGTCACCTGTCCTAAGGATCTATGGCCTTTAATGTATGAACCTCTCACAAGGTGGCTGGTATTCCTAAGGCATAAAAGGTTATTAGAGACGAGTTACGGATTCTAGTTTTTAATGCTACCAGCAACATGAAAAAAGATCACCCAGTTGTGGCATTACGAATAGGACGCCTTTCCTCTTGCTGGGATTTTCGTGATAGTCAAACAGGACATAAGCTCCAAAGTGACACCACTAGATCCCTCTAATCCTAGGCTTCGCTCAAACCCAGGTATAGGGCCCTAACTCTTGCCAATAAATGCATATGTGTGTAATGTGAGGCACAACATAATTTGGGATACCTACGGTGGGGAAATAATGTGAGATATAATATAAAGCAATTTATTATTTGTCTATCCTAGGGTTTGCATAACGAATAAATAGACGAACAATAGATAAATAAACAGACAAATAAATCGTGTAAATAAATGGGAAAGGGATCCTGCAAATAAACGGGAAAGGGATCGTGTAATAAACGAGAAAGGGATCGATATGACACACTCATTTTAAGCGGGCTTGCCTCTCTAAAGGTCCCAAGCGGGTAAGCAAAATACATAACCAGTAATTTTGACGAGACAACAAACTCACTAAAATTAAAAAATAGAATTTAATTGATAAATGTAGATGCATAACCAAATTTTATTTAAGGGAAAAATATTTGGAAAAACCACAATTTGAGGAAGAGACTGGGTTCGGAGTCGGTTCAAGTAGGGGAAAGTGTTAGGCACACTCTTTGGTTTGAAAGGCGGTGCCATGTCATGAGTCAATGATTTTTTTTGAAAATTGTTTGATCCCTTAATTAATGTGAAAATAAATAGGTTGATGGAGGTTAGCCTGACAGGACTTGATCTTGCTCCTACGTATTCCCCGGTGCAATGGGAAATTCAAGGCTTACGTAGTTCTAGTGTGAAGGCTTGACCTTCGGAGAAGCTTGAAAAGGAGTATTTGAAAATGAATAGAGTGTTTTGAAAATGTTTTAAGGAGATCCTTAGTCACATATGCCTGGATCCAGAGACAACTGCATTTGCACTTGGACCCATCTGAGAATCCCAAGCATTGAGCAATGAGAAAAAGCTAACTCCAGTTCAGCAGGTTCATCGCGTGAGACTGAGGGATTCTAAAATGAAGTTTTTATTGAAATTATTTACAAAAGGATTCTTGGTCCACATATGCACAGGGTCTAAGACAACTACAGCTGCACTGGGATCCATATGAATTCTTAAGCATCGAACAACAGAAAAAGCTATCAGTTCGTGCTTAAGGTTTATTGCGTGAGACCTAGAATCAAATAATTTTGAAGATAAACAAATAACTTGATTTAAAAAAAACTGAATTTGATTCGAATTTCATGAACTTGATTTCAATTTTGAAAGAAACAAAAAGATTTTGATTTTTATGAACATGAACTTGATTTGAATTTTAAAGAAAAGATTTTGATTTGAACTAAAATGGACAAAATTGAGCGCATGAGGGAAAGAATTTGATTTGAACTACATTGAAAATTCAGAGAGAAGAATTAATTTTGGATTTTGAAAGGAAGAATTAGACTTTGATTTGAAATTGATTTTTGAGTTTGAAGAAAAGAATAAAAATGAACTTGATCTGAACTTTGAAAGAAAGATTTTGATTTCATTTGAAATGGATGTTAGGTTCAATTTTATGGGATTGAATTAGTTTTTGGGGAAGTGAATTAAATTTGGTTTAATTGGTACTTAATCTTTGAGTTAAAAAAAATAAAAAGATGAAAGAATATTTATAAAAGGATTGATGGCTTGCGGCTTGAAGGCTTATTTAATGTGAGCCGGCTTGGGAGAGCTTTTGGTGGCTCGTGGCTTATCTGCAGCTCAATGGCTCGTATGATGGCTCACGGCTTGTCTAGCGGCTTGGGGGTTCGATGGCTCAATGGCTTCTGCAGCGGCTCGTGGCTCCATCGACTTGAACGACTTCATTATCTTAAAATAGAATTGGTCCCAAAGGGGAGTTGAATTTCAGCGTCGTGTAGATTCACAGTAGGTTCAGCGACCAGGCTAGCCTTTTGCTTTGATTTAATACTCTTCAATTTTGATTTAATGTCTTTAATTTGGCTAACCTTTGGTGGAGCCATGTGCATTACACACGTTAGAATCAGGTCTTCCATGACGTCCTTCATTGTTAAATTGTTCTTTGGACTTCCCCTTCGTCATTCTGAATTACCTTTGGAATTGTTTTCTTCAAGTTAGCCTCATTCATATCGAATTACCCATATGCATTATTTAGACATATTTTTGCAGTAATGGGATCAGTTGGCTGCATCGTCGTCAACATGTAATTGAAACGAGATCATGAGTACACACGAGCCTCTTCATCAAGCACATGTAAGCCTGCTAAACAATTAGGGATATTATTGATATGAACCAGACCTGCGTAAGCCTGCATGGCTTTGCTAAGGTAGCCCCAGACTTGGAGTCAAACCATAAGCTATTACAGGGTTTGGTCAAGGTACAAGGTCTGTGACAAGAGCAAATTAGAATCTCCAAGAGTTTCACGTTGAACATTCTCTATATCAATGAATCTATACACAAGGTGCATATGATCAAGTTTTGCTATGGTTTTTTCTTCTAGTTTTGACGTTATCCGCACCACTTGGACTTCACCCTTTTTGCATGCATGGGTGCATGGCATTCATATACTGGCCTTGTTCTTCAACGCCTTGAACTCGAGTATCTCATAAGTGAGACCATGGGCTTTTGAAGACTCAACAAGATGGTACAAAGATATTACCACAGAACACTCCTTTGCATATGTTGCTTGCCATTTAGGATCACCTGATCTTGTAGTGCGCTCTTGAAGCATGCTTGATTTCATGATTACCTTGCACATGCTCGAGCCTGATTATGAAAGAAGGTTTTGGAGCTACTTCGCGTAGGCGATGCAGGATTCGTTCTATAAGGTAGGGTCCATCCAAAACATAGGCGAGTCTAAGGCGATGTTCTTAAGGGATGTTGCCTCCCAAAGATCCTCTAATACTTCCTGGTTTTTTACCTAACCCAACTACCTTACCTTGAACCAAAGCTCACAGAGCCTAACTATTATAACTTACCTTGAGGAAATAGTCGAAGGACGATGAGATCCTAGTTTATTACCAGTTGTTGTAGCGCCTAAATTTCAATCATAGGTTGACCACGACGGGCAGGGGGCTCACCATGGGTGGCATCTATGAAACAAGAGGCATGGTTCAATCGGAATACATGAACTAGATGCAACCTAAAGACTCTTAGTTGGAGTCTGGGATTTTTAACGAGAAGTGGAGGCCACAATCACAAGGATGAAGGATTCTAGGCCATCTGCGAATGTACTGGACGAACAGAATATTGGTGCGGACGCGGGAGTCTTGAACACATGTGAATCACAGATCACTACACTAGAATTCGAGGCTCGGATTGCGTTGCTTTGTCATGACTAGAATGCCTCTGATACACTAATCATTTCACGTTCAGTGACACATTTTGGATCACTACAGGGGTAACTAAAGGTTTTCACTCTTCTTGCCCTAACTAACCTAACAGAACCTCAATAATGCGACGCATTCCCCACTACAGACCTTGAGTAGTGATGCTAATGCAAAAGTGAAAATATGGCTACCATGATTCTGTCCTAGTTAACTAAGGATACAAGATCCGTTAATGCAAATTTTCAGGCAAAGATTTATCTACATGCATGCAGTTATCATCCCTTATAGATTCCATTTTCTTAATATTATTGCTACCCTAATCATGCAATTAACTTCTTGATTCTTGGCCTAAGGGCAATAATCTCATCCAATAGAGAAAACCTATGCATGAAATCTTATCTGTGTGGAGTTGGCTTGAAAAGGGCGTGGATTCTTCCTTGGTCAAGGCAGAAGCGAGCTTTTCATCCCACCCATCCATTCTCTGGGAGTTCTCTCCTTTTGCAAAAATGGACTTCTCTGGAGGGGATCGATGATGGCCTCCCCTCTCTCCTCCGTTTTCCGAGCAGCTCCACTGAACTATGAGATACCAGCCCTCATCCAGAGGACACTCCTCCTTTCTTCTAACAAAGCGCAATCAGAGAGCTTAAATGATATTTTCTGGAGCTTGATTAAGATGAACTTATCGAACTCTCCAAGCTGCTCCCCCTCAAGGCTAGATCCTCCTCTTGTCAGTTTTTTTTTCACGTCCAGTATCTTCCTCAAAATTGGAGGGATCTCCCCCTGAAATTTCTAGCTAATCTGGAGGTATTCATGACCCCGAAGGCTGCCAAAGGCTAGTGACTAAGAAGAACCCCGTCTTTCAGAGAGTGAGAGAAGTCTTCTTTTCTCCACTGCACCAATGCATGCCCTTTCCTCCTCTTATTTTTTTTTTTTATTTTATTTGTTTTCTTTTATTTTATTTATTTTTCTTTTTCTGTTTTTTTTTATTTTTTATTTTCTATTTTTTTATTTTATTTTCATTTTCTATTTTTCTTTTTATTTTATTTTCTATCTTCGATTTTTTATTTTTTTTAATTTCTTCTTTTTCATGATTATATTTTTTTGTTAATTGATTTTGATTAATTTTTTTATTATTTTTAGCTTTTATTTCTTTTTTCCTTTGTAATTTTTAGTTTTTTCATTTAAAGCATTCTTTTCAAATTTCCTTTACCTTTCCAGCTTTCATGTTTTATATCCTTTTTATTTTTAATTTCTTTTCTATTTTGTTTTGTAAACGCTTTTAAATTATATCCGAGACCCATTTTAAGGTGGTTAATGTATAAAGGAAATCAAAATGAATTAAATTATAATTAAAGAAAATATTTGAATTCAAAATCAATACAAAATTAAAATGACGAGAAAATAGAAAACAAAAAACAAAATAGACAATGAAAGTTTTTCGAAAAAAAAAAATAAAAATGAATTGTAAATTGGTCCTAAATCCAAATTAACTAAAAAAAAAGAGAAAAAAGAAAAATGCAAATTAAAAATCGAGAAAAAATAAGAAAATAATTGAAAACAAAAAAAAAACAAATAAAATAAAAATATAATAAAAATTTTAAAATAAAGGAAGAAAAAGTTTTTAAATTTTAATAAAAATCAATAATAAAAATAAAATTAATTAAAAAAAAAAAAATAATAAAAATCTAAAAATCGAAAAAAAAAAATTTTTAAAGAAATAAAAAATATAAAAAAATAAGAAAAAAACAAAAAGATAATAATAAAAAATTAATTTAAAATTAATTAGAAACTAAAAAAAATTAAAAATTCTAAAAAATAAATAAATCAAAATTAAAAAAAAGGGGAAAAATTAAAAAAATAAAATTCAAAAAAATAAAAATCACTAAATAAAATAAAATAATAAAATAAAAGGGAAATTAAAGCAAAAATGAAAAAAAAAAAAAAACAAAATCAGAATAGGGAAGGGGGCGGTTTTCTGGAGGTATAAAAACAGGTCAAGGAGAGGCAGAGGGGGCGGTTTTTCTGGTTATTGAAATCAGAGAGGAAAAGCTTGGCACTCGCGTTCTAAGAAGTTCTTCGGCGACAAATAGACTCCAAGAATTGAGATAACAACAGGCAGAAGAATTGGAAGGAAGAGCTCATGAAATCCCATACGACGAACTCGGGGAGAGAAAGAAGCTCAGTAGTCTTGGTCTCCACAACAGGTTAGATTCTCCTCTACACGTGATGTTTCGTTGAATCAAAAATAGGATAAAGTTTCAATTGGTGAAGATAATATTGATATGTTATGCATCAGATGTAGTTTCGATTGATGAATAGGGTATTGATGTGGTGTGCTATGTTAGGAACCAAGAACAGGGTTTCGTTTCGATTAACAATTATGATATTGTGTGCTGGGTGAGGTTCAAGAATCGGTGTAACTACAAAAAAATATAACAAGATTTTGACGTTGCATGCTTGATCAAAAATCGGATAATTGCGATTAATGAATGTAACAGCAAGGTCGAGTAGTTTACTGGGGATTAAGAATTGAGTGAAATCTTAGTGAATAGCATGATGTTGATGTTGCTTGCAAACCATAGTGATAAGAATGGATGCTTGTTCGACTAGGATTTAAAGTAGGTTGCAATGGCAAGCGTTCGATCATTTTTGTCGAATATGGTGGAAATCTGCCTCCTGGCATGTGGAGAAATGGGATCATGGGTAGTATATGAGGAGCCAAAGATGCCTCTACACCGCATAAGTGCATAAGAACCTTACCTGGTAATTGGAACAGGAAATAGAGTCTTGAGCTTAGCCTGAACTTAAATTCATATTTCACCATAACCCTTGTTTGGTCTCCTCTGTTTCCTGGTATGATCAATTTCATTACCTTCCTTTCTTACTTCTCCCGAGCCATTGCCATACCATAATTGGGTCTCCTTCGGTCTCGACCTGGATGCGACAGGGAACATGTTGTATCGAAATTATCAGAATTGGTGATAATTAAGTCTTAGTGTGACTTAATCTCAGGCTCAAAAACAGTGTTAATACACACGCCATTAAGGAGCATTCACAGGTCCAGTAGCAATGACGTATAAAGCCCCATCCATCATCTTAACATTCGGGTAAGGCGATGGCACAACCTGCTTGTCAGGAACCATAGCCGTGCGAAATTAGACTATCTCCCTTGTGGTGGAAGCACGACCATGGAGATCCGGCCTTATTCGGATGAAACGCTTGAAGTACGGGGAGCCAACCCTAAGTAATACACCTTGCTAGAGTTAGGTAGTCTATGTAAATTTCCAGATGTATGAAGTACCCTTAGGTGAAGAATGGCAGGAGGAGTCTTGGCTGGGATCCTAAAATAATGGCATGTAGGTGTAGTTAGTCTGCGAGCATCGAATTATGGCAAACTAAAGAGCCAAGGCAGGATCTAACCCCATGCAAATTCATGCAAGGTTAAGAGACCCCCTTTTAATAAAGATTTGAAGGATGTTACCCCAAGTGGGCAGTGGACACAGTGGTTGGAGCGCCTGCATGTATCCTCCAGATCACCCTCTTCGAACCCCAAGCAAGGCAATGTTGAAATTTTTCTCATTTAAACCTGGCTGGCTAAAACTCCTAAAATGCCCCCGATCTATCCATAGAATGCCTATTCTACCCCTACCACTAAAATTCCTAAAATACCCCCAGGGAATTTGATTATTCCCCATATGCCCCTGCCTTTGCAATTGCCATACTGCCCTCTGGGAATCCCAGAATTCCCCATAAGTCCCTGCCATAGAAATGACCACACTGCCCCTGGTAAAATCACATAATACCTAATATGCCCCAAGCCACCTAAATTACATATCTACCCTCAGCCTCTTCAGAAATACCTATTCTACCCCTCCTACAGTAATTACCCTAATACCCCTAGAAAATCTCATAATACCTATTCTACCCCATGACCAGTATTTACCATTTTAACCCTAGAAAAAATAAAAATTATAGAAAATAGAAAATTTAATAAAAATTAGAAAATAAAAAAAAAAATAAAATTAAAAAAATTCCAATTGCTTGAAATACGAAAAATTAATAAAAAATTACGAAAAATCATAAAATTAATAAAAATTTAGAAAATTAATAAAAATTAAAAAAATTCAGAAAAAATAAAAATTCCAAAAATAAATAAAAAATAAAAAAATTTAAAAAAAATAAAATTCCAAAAAATTTAAATAAATTTCTCAGAAAATTACATTAATAAAAAATCTAAAATTCATAAAATTCCATAAAAATCCCATAGTTACTAAAAATTACATTAAACCTCCAATTCCTCAAAATCTAGTTTTCTTTTATCCTATGACATACATTATTTGCAAAATATTTCTTTTTTCAAAAAATTTAAAATCTTTTCAAGTATTTTAGGATCTTGAGTCTCACGCAATGGGCTCTAAATGGGGAACGGCGGTTTACCTGGCATTCCACGTTTAGTAGTTCGTATAGGTCCTTGTCTTTGCCTTAGCCGCCTCGGGCCTTGTGCATGAGTGGACTTGAGGTCCTTTTCAAATTAAAAAAATATATATCTTTTAAATTTTGGGATTCTAGGTCTCACGCAATGGGCTCTAAATGGGGAACTGGCGGTTTACTGCGTTCAACATTTAGTAGTTCGTATAGGTCCTGTCTTTGCCTTAGCCGCCTCGGGCCTTGTGCATGGGTGGGCCAAAGACCCCTCCCAAAAATAAAATTTCTTTCGAATAGCAAATCTTGAAACGTTTTTCAAAATAGCTTTAAATAATTTTTCTTAACATTCTTTTCAAAACAAACCAAATAATCTTCTCAAGAAGGTCAAGCCTTCATAAACTAGAACTACGTAAGCCTTGAGTTTCCCATTGCACCGGGAATACGTAGGAGCGAGGATCAAGTCTGTCCGGCTAACCTCCATCAAATATTTTTTTTTAAAGGGATCAAACATTTTCAAATAATCACACACTCGTTTAAGGGTACCGTTCTTCGGAACGAGCGGTAGGTGCCTAACACCTTCCTTACTTGTAACCGACTCCCGAACTTAAATCTCATCCTTGAGTCGGGGTTTTTCCAATATTTTTCCTTTGAATAAAAATTTGGTGGCGACTCCACATCGATCAAAATAAATTCATTTTAAAATTTTTAGCGAGTTCGTCGTCTCGTCGGAATTACGGTTGCGACAGATGGCGACTCCACTGGGGATCTTAGAGAGTCAAACCCGTTATTTGAGTGTATTTTATATTTGATCCATTTTCCTATTTATGTATATGATTTGCATGTTATTTATTTGTTGATTTATTCTTGCTTTATTGTTTGCTCTTTCTACACCCTAGGATAGATAAACAATAAATTGCTATATATCTGTACAAATTCCCCAATTGCAGGTATCCCAAAATAAAGTGCCCTCCATGCATTACATTTTATCATGAGTGGGGCCCTATACCCGGGTCTGAGTGCTGCCCAGGATTAGAGGGATCTAGTGGTGTCATGCTGGGGCTTACGTCCTGTATGGCTATCATGAAAATCCCAGCTAGAGTGCGTCCTATTCATAATGCCCCGCAACTAGTGGCTACTTCTACTGTTGTGGCAAGCATTATGGACTGGAACTTGGCTCTAGTGACCTTTATACCCTAGGATTACAACCTACCTTGGAAAGGTCCATGCATTAAATGCCCTAGATCCATAGGACAGGTCACCTCTCTAAGACACAAGGAGGGCACGCCCTATTTACACGACGTCAGTTCTGTAAGACTTTATTTACCTGCGATTATAGAATTAAATTTAAAAGAAAAGTAGACAAGAAAAAAGAAAAAAAATGGACAAAAAAGAGGAGAGAGAAAAAAGAAAGAAAAAGTGGACAAAAAGAGGAGAGAGAAGAAAATAAAAGAAAAATAGACAAAAAGAGGATAGAGAAAAAAGAAAAGTGGACAAAAAGAGAGACGAAGAAGGGAGAAGAAAGAAAAATAACCGAAGAAGAAAGATGGAGAAAAGATAGTAGGAATACCATATTATTTGTCTTCATGCATATACCATGCATTAATAATATTCATCCAAACTCTAACATATTTGTTTTTATCTTTTTCTTTCGAGGGACCAGATTCTCAGTGACTATCGTAAAGGAGGGTGAAATGGAAATTAATATGGAATCTGAACAGTTGAAGAAGAAAGACGCATCGGCGTCAAAATAGCAAACTTGGCCAGTTTAGAGATGTTTGCGAACAAGTTATCAGGTATCCAGCAAATGGCCTTCACCAAAAGGTATGGCAACATACTGAGGCTTTTAAAGGTCCAAGTGCAAGAAGGAGCCCTTACTGCCATGGTGCAATATTATGATCCGCCGCTCCGGTGTTTCACGTTCTCAGACTTTCAGCTGGCTCCCACTCTAGAAGAGTTCGAGCAGATTTTAGATCTGCCATTGGAGGGAACCAGACCGTATCAACACCTAGAACATCATTCCTCTTTCAAGGCTGCCGCACAGGCTCTGGGACTGCAGACGGGAGAACATTTGGCAAGTTATCAGACAAAGGGCCAAGTCAAGGGGTTCACTAGAGAATTTCTGGAAAAGTATATGCAACACTTGGCCGACAACAACCAGTGGGCCACATACATGGATGTGTTAGCCCTTACCATCTATGGGCTAGTACTCTTCCCTTACATAGACGACTTCGTCGATTTGAGCGCAGTCGATATCTTCTTAGCCAAAAGAGATAGGGCAGAAAATCCCGTGACGGCCCTGTTGGCAGATGTTTATTGCACGCTGAACTTCTGTCATGAGAAGAAGAGAACAAGATTGATTTGTTGCCTACCCGTGTTGTTCGTATGGATCACCGCTCATATCTTCAAGAGAGACACGAAGACACCACATCCCATAGCAGACTTCTTAAACTACCAAATTTGACAGGATGAGCAACCTCGAATGGTCTTCCCATTTCGCCCGGCTTGACCGAAGACCGGGTTAGATGGCAACCTTCGTGGCAGCGGAGGCGAGGTCATCTACCATTTGTAAGGGTTCTCGAAATGTACCTCTTATGGGAGCTAGAGGTTGTATCGGTTATAACCCGATCGGGCGAGACAGTGGCTTACCTATTAAAGCACCCCCATCCCGATGAATCGCTGACTCCTTTCTACTTGAAGTATGAAGGAGACTTTGCCGAGACCTCCGTAAAGTCAGAGAGGCGTGGGAGGGGGTCACCCGTAAAGGGAAGGAGCTGGGAGTACGAAGTTGTGCTGCTAAGGAAGAATACAGGCAGTGGGTTAGAGACAGGGTGCAACACATCAAATTGCCATTCAAACCACCTGTTCCTCCATCCGAGAGTCAAACAGCACCCGCAGTGTTTGAAGACGAGATTGTCAAAAGCCTGAGAGAGAAACTAGAGGCTATGACCAAAAGGAACGCTCAGCTGGAGGAAGAACTGCTGAAAGAACGACAAGAGAACGCTGCGTTGCGAAGAGAAGACGAAGTGAATAAAGCTCTCTTAGCTTCTATCCGAGATCAGCAGAAAGGGGAACGAGAGCGTGCTTCTCGGGTACACATGAATTTGCAAGCGGCCAACAAAGAGCTCGGCATGAGAGCACAAGAAAGGGATGCCGCACTCCAAGAGAACGCCCAGTTGAGGGGTGCCTTGGAGCAAATAAGGGCCAAGGTCCGCAACAACCGAGAAGAGAAAAATCAGATCCTAGCTGCAAAAAGGAAGGCCCAAGCAGAGGCAAACAGTGTGACAAAGGAGAGGAATGAATTACTGCAAAAGATAGAGGACATGAAACAGCAAATTGAAGGCCTACTCATAGCCTGGCGGATGAGGTGAATGAGGAAAAATGGAAGGTCCTCGAGATCATAAGGATGCAGCAAAAGGGCATAAAGGACATACAAAAGGAAAGCGGATGGTATAAAGATACGGCTGAACACTGGATCAGATGCTTTCAAAGATTGGCCTACCTAGCAAATACGGCCATAGAAGAGTTACCGCAATCACTCAAAAAGGCGGAAGCTTCTCTGCATCCACTCCACACCCCGCCTGAAGTAGATTTCTTCATTCAAACTTGTAAAGACCTAGTCTTAAGGATGAAAAAATATATTGTACTGGCCAAGCAAGAAGAAAGAAATGTAAAATAGACATCATCTATTTTGAATAAAACGGGCTCTTCTCTGCAATTCCACATTAATTTCCATTTCACACTCAAAAGCACCAAAGATGCACACGATCAGCACTCGGACAAATTCTGGTCCCTCCGCATTCACCGCATAGTCAAATTCTTTTATTACTATTAATTAATCAAATGATTTTAACTTTTAACCAGGTGACAAAATAGCGGACTTACGACTTCCCCGACATTCATATAGCACCAGATCAAAAACCAAAATCATGAGTGAGCTGGAAACACAGAACGAGGAGCTCCACAGCGAGGTCGCGGAATTAAAAGACCAAGTAGCTAAGCTCATGAAGCTACTTGAGAAAGGCACAGGGGGACCCGCAGGCACTGAGGCACCTGGGGCAGCCAATACATCTATGCCTCTTCAGACTGTCACCGAACAAGATTGGCCGTATGGCCTACCACCTGGTTATGAACCTCCTCATGGGTCTCAAGAGATCTTGGCTGGCGAAAACCATAATGCAATACCACTCCATATAAACCTTACTTCCCATCAGCCTCACCCAAACTTTCCTGCCGGACCTCCACACCCGAACCTTAACATCCATAACCCTCATACCAATCCACCAACTTACCTGCCTCCCGCTAATGCGGCTGGCTACCAACCACACTCACACCCAGCCTACACAAACATGCATCCCTACCCTTATAACACAAACACTTCTTCTGCTTTTCCTACACACACAAACCCATCTTTCCCTCCTCATATTAACCCATCAACCACATATCCATATAATGTCCATCCTGACTACGCCCATACGAACACGACCGCCACGGAAGATCCTACATACTCTGTGCCAGTCGCTGTTCATCCAATAAACCCACACCAGCCACATCCCTACGGTCATGCTGCAAGACCCAGGGAACCTTATGCTTTACCCCATCATGCCGCCGGCCTCTAAATGAGCCATGGCCAAGAATGGCGGACCAAGAAGCCCTTCGGGGGAAGATGGCAACACCTAGAAGAGAGGGTTAGAGCTATCGAGGAGGTGGATATGGAATAGTCGAGGCCACGAGCTCGCCTCGTGCGGACGTCATCATACCTCCCGAAATTCAAGACTCCGAATTTGAGAAATATCGAGGGGTTGGCTGTCCGAGAAGCCATTTAACGATGTATTGCAGAAAAATGGCCTCTCACTCACACAACGACAAGCTGCTTATTCACTGTTTCCAAGACAGTTTGACAGGAGCAGCGGCTAGCTGGTATACCCAGCTTGAGAGGTCCTATATCCGTTCGTGGAAGGACTTAGCTGATGCCTTCCTAAGGCAATACAAATACAACATCGAAATGGCACCCGATAGGACTCAGCTGCAAAATATGGTCAAGAAAGAAAATGAGTCCTTCAAAGAATACGCTCAACGATGGAGGGAGCTAGCCGCTCAAGTCCAGCCGCCTCTGCTGGAGCGAGAGATGATTAGCACCTTCATGGAGACGCTCCCCACCCTACTATGACAAGATGGTGGCGGTGTCTCTATTAACTTCTGGACATGGTACTGGTAGGAGAACGCGTAGAAAGTGGTCTACGCCGAGGAAGAATTATACACAATGCCGTCGGCAACGTGAGCACGAAAAAGCCGACAAATAACACGTGGAAGAAAAGGGAGGCCGAGACCCACTATGTCTCCTCAGATCCAAACCGACCAACCTCCGCACAACCCGTATATCAATCAACCACAACCCCACCTAACTACCAAACACCCTACCAATCACAATATCCCACACACTCACATATGGTAGCCTCCGCCCAACCTGCTCACCAACCATCCTACAATCCACCTACTCAATACCATCCAAATACTACCATCACGGTTCCATCACCTCAAACCTTCCCTCAACAACAACCCTCTATGCCATGGAACCAAAATACTAACCCACCTCAACCGAAAACCAACAATAACCCGAGGAAAGTAGTGCAATTTGACCCGATTCCGATGAGTTATTCGGAGCTGCTGCCCCGTTTGATTCAAAACTCTTTGGTTGCACTAGTTCCTATGAAGCCATTAGAACCCCCATATCCAAAATGGTACAATCCAGAGGCCAAGTGCGATTACCATGCCGGAACAGTGGGACATTCTACTGAAAACTGTCTGGCCCTGAAACATAGGGTCCAGAAGTTGATTAATGCCAAATGGCTCAACTTTGAGAAAGATGCTCCTAGTGTGGGGAGCAACCCACTGCCAAACCATGGGGGGGCAGGCCCCTCTGTAAATTGCATTGAGATTGAGGAAGAGGTGAACATGGTCAATGAATCCTTCCCAGGGCATCCTAAACCCCTGGTTATCCGATACATTGAGCTATCGGTCTCGCCGACGCCCAACGGATGAGACCTGTTACAATAAAAATACCGGGACCCTTCCAGTACCACAGTAACAAGGAGGTGCCTTGGAGGTATGATGTAAAAGTTTTAGGAGGGAAAAGTGAAAAGGATATGTTGGAGAGCTCTTCACCTGACGTAACCAACATAGCCGGAATAGGAGGAGTGACCAGGAGCGGTCGCATCTACGCTCCTGCGGAAGATATAAGAAGACAGCCGGCCATTCAAGAAAAGGAGAGTCAGGCTGGAACAGAGCCTGAAACCGCAGTCAAGGAGGTGGAAAAGGAGGTAAAGAAGGCCGTCTCAGATGACGAGGCCTGCGAATTCCTGAAAATAATAAGGCAAAGCGAGTATGCGGTGATTGAGCAGCTTAATCGTATACCCGCTAAAATCTCACTGCTGGCCCTTATGATGAATTCCGAGCCCCATCGGAAGGTGCTACTAAAGATCCTAAATGAGGCTCATGTAGTCCACAACATCTCAGTAGACAAATTCGAGGGAATCGCCAACAACTTGACCGCCAACAATTTCATAACCTTTGCCGACCGTGAAATCCCGGAGGAAGGGGTAAGACATAACAGGGCATTGCATATATCGGTCAAATGCATGGATCACATCCTAGCCAGAGTCTTGATAGACAATGGCTCTTCCTTGAACGTGATGCCTCAACTGACTTTTTCCAAACTGCCGCACAAAGGGATCCATATGAGGCCTAGCTCTACGGTAGTAAGAGCATTCGATGGGTCAAGACGGGAAGTTATCGGCGAAATAGACTTGCCAGTTCAAATTGGCCCGGTCACCTTCGACATAACTTTCCAAGTAATGGATATTCAGCCAGCCTACAGTTTCCTACTAGGTAGGCCTTGGATTCATTCCGCTAAGCGGTCCTTCCACTTTGCATCAAAAGTTGAAATTCATTCTTGACGATAGACTAATTATCGTGTCGGGAAGAAGACTATTTGGTCGTCAAACCCACCAATCCTCCATATATTGAGGCTGCGAGAAGAGGCTCGAGACTCAATTCCAAGCCTTAGAAATTGCCAATGTTACCACTATAAAGGAAGGAGAGTGGTTGATCATAAAAGCCCCCAAGGCTTTGATGATGATGGCCGAGTGATGCTAAAGAACGGGTTCAAGCCAGGCGGCAAACTGGGGCAAAATAAGGGCGGCTTATCTCGGCCATTGCCAACAAGAAAGAATAGACGGCGATATGGGTTGGGATATCAACCCACCGAAGAGGATAAGGCAGTAAGACCCCGTTATAACAAGGTCCCCCTGTGCCACATATCACAAAGTTTCCGAAGTGCCGGCTTCGAAAACTCAAGCATGATCGCGGTCATAAACAAGGAAGGGACGTCGACTCTTGAAGATTTGGTGATGCCTTGTCCCCCTGGAAAAGAACTGACTAATTGGGAAATTTTCGATCTACCTCTCACTTTTGGTTCAGTTCAAATGTAATTCTGTAATTGTCATAACAAAATTTTATACATAAACATTTTGTACATATTTTGACAAGTAATAAATACAGTTGCATTATCCAAAAATACTCTTTCTTCTACCCCTCAAAATATTTCCTCCCATCAAATATATATATATCTTATCCTTTCTTCTCATACCCAACACGCAGATTCGATCCGAAACCGCCTCACGACGATAATGCTAGTATTGTATTAGGCGATTTCGACTGTGTTGACGACCTGGTCGACGAAGAGGCAGAATTTGAATGCGAACCCACCGACGAGATGTTGAGATTGGTGGAACGTGAATCTAAAGCAATTGAACCTCATCAGGAACCTGTGGATTTAGTTAATTTGGGGACCGAAGAAAATAAGAGAGAAGTCAAGATAGGCACGCTTATTGTCGGAGACAATCGTGAGCGGTTGATCTCACTTTTACAGGACTATAGTGATATCTTCGCTTGGTCTTATCAAGACATGCCAGGCCTAGATACTTCTATAGTAGAGCACAAGCTGCCTATGAAAGCTGGATATGCACCGGTCAAACAAAAGTTAAGAAGGATGAAACCGGAAATGTCTCTGAAAATCCGGGAGGAAGTAAGGAAGCAGTTTGACGCCGGCTTCTTGGCTGTTGCAAATTACCCCGAGTGGGTCGCCAACATAGTACCGGTCCCCAAGAAAGATGGCAAGGTCCGGATGTGCGTGGACTACAGGGATCTCAATCGAGCCAGCCCAAAGGATGACTTCCCATTACCTCACATCGATGTCTTTGGTCGATAACACTTGCACAATTCTCCTATTTTCATTCATGGACGGTTTCTCGGGCTATAATCGATTAAGATGGCTGAAGATGACCGAAAAAGACCACCTTTATTACGGCCTGGGGAACCTTTTGTTACAAAGTCATGCCCTTCGGATTAAAAAATGCCGGGGCAACCTATCAAAGGGCCATGGTAACACTGTTCCATGACATGATTCACAAGGAGATAGAAGTCTACGTAGATGACATGATTGCCAAATCCCGGACGGAAGACGACCATCTCACAGATCTGAAAAAGTTGTTTGAGAGGCTCAGAAAATTCAAGCTGCGGTTGAACCCGGCTAAATGCACCTTTGGGGTCAGGTCAGGAAAGCTCCTAGGTTTTATTGTCAGCGAGAAAGGCATTGAAGTTGATCCTGACAAAGCCCGGCAATTATAGACATGCCGGCTCAAGAACGGAAAAGAGATCCTAGGTTCCTAGGAAGACTCAACTATATCTCTCGGTTCATTTTTCAGTTGACAGCTACATGCGAGCCGATCTTTAAGCTATTGCGCAAGAATCAACCCATAAGTTGGGATGAGGATTGCCAAGAAGCTTTTGAAAAGATCAAATCATACTTACAAAACCCACCGGTCTTGGTACCGCCAGTTGCTGGGAGACCCCTGATCTTATATCTAACAGTAACAGACCAGTCTATGGGTTGTGTGCTCGGTCAACACGACGAATCCGGGAGAAAGGAGCGGGCAATATACTACCTGAGCAAGAAGTTCACAAGCGGAGAAGCTAGATATTCTCTCTTAGAACGAACTTGTTGCGCTCTGGCATGGGCGGCACACCGCCTAAGACAGTATATGCTAAGTCACACCACATGGTTGATATCCAGGATGGATCCGATCAAGTACATATTTGAGAAGCTGCAGATTATCGACGGATTGCCAAATGGCAAATGGTGCTATCGAATATGATATCCTGTATGTGTGTAAAATCTGTCAAGGCGAGTGCACTTTCGGGAATATTTAGCCCAACAACCGCTAGAAGACTACCAGGCCATGCAGCCGGAATTTCCTGATGAGGATCTGATGGCGATCTTTGGTGAAGAAGGAAAGATAGATGGAGAGAAATGGACAATGTTGTTTGATGGTGCGTCCAATATGATGGGCCACGGTATAGGAGTTATACTGATTTCCCCAGAAAGACAGTATATACCTATCACCGCCCGACTAGCCTTCGATTGCACAAATAATATGGCAGAATATGAAGCTTGTATCTTAGGGATTCAAGCCGCAATCGAAGCTAAAGTAAAATGCCTAGAGGTCTTTGGTGACTCAGCTTTGGTTATCCACCAGGTCAGGGGAGAATGGGAGACCAAAGACGCAAAGCTAGTGCCGTACCAGGCCCGTCTCCAAGAATTGCTAGAATACTTTGAGGAGATCACCTTCTCGCATATACCGCGGGAAGATAATCAACTAGCTGACGCCTTAGCCACCTTGTCCTCTATGTTTGAAATTGGACAAGAAGAAGATATGTCTCTCATTCACATCCAACATCGTTCCAGACCAGCATTCTGTCAAACAGTAGAGGTGGAACCGGATGGAAAACCATGGTATCACGACATCCGGCAATTTTTGAGGAACAAAGAATACCCGATGCATCATCGAAAACGACAAGAGGACCTTACGAAGGTTGGCCACAGGTTCTTCCTCAATGGAGAAGTCCTATACAAGAGGAATCACGACATGGTTCTCGCTCGGATGCGTGGACCCAAAGTGGTCGCCGAAAAATTCTAAAAGAAGTGCATGAAGGATCTTTGGTACTCATGCCAATGGACATGCCATGGCAAGAAAAATCCTTAGGCTGGATATTATTGGTTGACCATGGAAGGCGGATCAAGCAAACACGTCAAAACCTGCCACAAGTGTCAGGTATACGCAGACAATATCCATGCGCCGTCAACATCATTGAATGTGCTATCTTCGCCATGGCCGTTTGCCATGTGGGGAATAGATGTCATTGGCCCGATAGAGCCCAAGGCATCCATGGACACCGTTTCATATTAGTCACCATCGACTATTTCACAAAATGGGTCGAGGCTGCCTCATATGCTAGTGTGACTCGCAATGTGGTGGTCAGATTCGTGAAAAGAGAGCTGATCTGCCGATATGGATTACCCAATAAGCTCATCACAGACAATGGCCTAAATCTTAACAATAAGATGATGTCGGAATTATGTGACCAGTTCAAGATCCAACATCACAACTCATCCCCATATCGACCGAAGATGAATGGAGCGGTCGAAGCGGCCAACAAGAACATCAAGAAGATAATCCAGAAAATGGTTCTCTCATACAGAGAATGGCATGAAATGCTCCCATATGCATTGCACGCATATCGGACCTCCGTCCGCACATCTACTGGAGCAACGCCATTCTCATTAGTATATGGGATGGAGGCCGTACTCCCAATCGAGGTCGAGATTCCCTCATTGAGAGTCCTGATGGATGCTAAATTGGAAGAAGCCGAATGGGTCCAGGCCCGGATGGATCAACTAAACCTAATTGAAGAGAAGAGATTGACAGCAGTATGCCATGGCCAATTGTACCAAAGACGAATGAAGAGAGCATTCGATAAAAAGATCAATCCTCGGGAGTTTCAAGAAGGAGATTTGGTGATCAAAAAGCTATTGCCTATGCAAAAAGCACTACAAGGGAAATGGTCTCCGAATTACCATGGACCTTATGTAGTTAAGAAGGCTTTCTCCGGAGGCGCCTTGATCTTGGCCGACATGGATGGCAAAGATTTGCCTAACCCTGTCAATTCGGATGCCGTCAAGAAGTATTATGCTTAAAGCAAAAAGCCCGCTAGGTCAGCCGTCAAAAGGACCTAGGCAAAAGTTAGGGCAATATAATAAAAAAAGAGAAGAAAGAAAAGCCCGCTAGGTCAACCATCAAAAAGACCTAGGCAAAAGTTAGGGCGATGCAAGAAAGAAAAGCCCGCTAGGTCAACCATCAAAAAGACCTAGGCAAAAGTTAGGGCGATGCAAGAAAGAAAAGCCCGCTAGGTCAACCATCAAAAAGACCTAGGCAAAAGTTAGGGCAATGCAAGAAAGAAAAGCCCGCTAGGTCGATCATCAAAAAGACCTAGGTTAGGGCAATGCGAGAAAAAGGCTCGCTAGGTCCACCATCATCGTTGACCTAGGCAAAAGGCAGGGCGGTCCAAGTAAGAAGCATTTTAAACCAAAAACCTGAAAGGGCGGTTTAAACAAAAACGGCATCGGCAAAACAAATTCGCTCCTCCTGAGTAGAGAGGGCAAAAAGGGGTAATAGGTCTCCATTTATACTGGGGCAAACTCATGCGGGGGCAGAAATGGGCAGATATCCATGGTTCTAGTGAAAGGTTCAAGACCGGTCTGGGGAAAGCTGAATAAACTGGGGCAAAAATTTTGGCTTTTCAGAAGCTGGGATGACAATGCACGAAGGGATCGCCAAAATACAATACTAGCACTAATCGTCCCGAAGACATCATCATCAACCAAAACTATTTCACCAAACACCACGTTGTAAAATACCCTATGTCTTTTCGACTATCTTGTTAATTACCTTATCACATGCAACTGTATCTTCTCCTGTCAAAATTTATATGCAGAATGTAAACTCTCATTTTAAATGAAAATTGCTGATTACTAACACTGTACTAAAGTCAAAGTTATGTCAAAATTTTCTTAATGGCAAGTTCTTTTGACCAAAATCTTACTAAAGCAGCGATGCAACCAGATATGCCTCCCAAAGTAATCAAAGAAACAAATAATTTATAGAATCCAGCTCACTCTGAAGGATATGATCGGTGCTAGAAGAAAGCCAGGGAGTTAGAGTCTGCAAACAAAATCATGAGGTTTCTCTCTGTCCCAATGTCTACCATAGCATTGCATCCTTGCATTCTCGCTCAGCGCCTATGTTGTCAGGCCATGGCATTACATCTTTTCATTCTTGCTCACTGGCCTATGTTGTCAGGTCATAGCATTGCATCCTTACATTCTTGCTCACTGGCCTATGTTGTCAGGCCACAGCATCATATCTTTACATTCTTGCGCCTGGCCTACGTTTTCAGGCCATAACATTGCATCCTTGCATTCGTGCTCACTGGCCTATGTTGTCAGGCCACAACATCATATCTTTACATTCTTGCTCACTGGCCTATATTGTCAGGCCATAGCATTGCATCCTTGCATTCGTGCTCACTGGCCTATGTTGTCAGGCCATGGCATTACATCTTTTCATTCTTGCTCACTGGCCTATGTTGTCAGGTCATAGCATTGCATCCTTACATTCTTGCTCACTGGCCTATGTTGTCAGGCCACAGCATCATATCTTTACATTCTTGCTCACTGGCCTATGTTGTCAGGCTAAAGCATTGCATCCTTACATTCTTACACACTGGCCTATGTTGTCAGGCAATAGCATTGCATCCTTAGATTTACTGCTTTTAGGCCTATGTTCTCAGGCCGCCATAGTTTAGATTTACTTCTTTCAGGCCTATGTTGTCAGGCCGCCATAGTTTAGATTTACTGCTTTCAGGCCTATGTTGTCAGGCCGCCATAGTTTAGATTTATCAAGCTTCTTTTAGGCCTATGTTGTCGAGCCGCCATAGTTTAGATTTTCTTTTCGGGCCTATGTTGTCGGCCCATAGTTTAGATTTATCTTTAGACTATGTTGTCGAGCCGCCATAGTTTAGATTTATTGCTTTTAGGCCTATGTTGTCGGCCGCCATAGTTTAGATTTATTGCTTTTTCTAGGCCTATGTTGTCGAACCGCCATAGTTTAGATTTATCCGCTTTCAGCCTATGTTGTTAGGCCGCCATAGTTTAGATTTATCGCTTTTCAGCCTATGTTGTCGGCCGCCATAGTTTAGATTCTTGCTTTTAGGCCTATGTTGTCAGGCCGCCATAGTTTAGATTTCTTTGTTTCGGGCCTATGTTGTCGGGCCGCCATAGTTTAGATTTATTGCTCATCGGGCCTATGTTGTCGTAGCATAGTTTAGATTTATTGCTTTTAGGCCTATGTTGTCAGGCCGCCATAGTTTAGATTTACTGCTTTCGGGCCTATGTTGTCGCCGCCATAGTTTAGATTTATGCTTTTAGGCCTATGTTGTCGAGGCCGCCATAGTTTAGATTTATCTTGTTCAGGCCTATGTTGTCGGGGCCGCCATAGTCTAGATTCTTGCTTTTAGGCCTATGTTGTCGGCCGCCCTAGTCTAGATTTACCGCTGGCCTATGTTGTCGAGCCACCACAAGTAGATTTCTTGCTTTCGTTTGTTGTCGAGCCGCCATAGTTTAGATTTACTTGCTTTTAGGCCTATGTTGTCGTGCCGCCGTAGCTTAGATTTACTTGCTTTTTAGGCCTATGTTGTCGTGGCCGCCATAGTCTAGATTCTTGCTTTTAGGCCTATGTTGTCGCCATAGTGAGCCTTCGAGCCTATGTTGTCGTTTGTAGATTCTTGCTTTTAGGCCTATGTTGTCGAGCCACCATAGTGTAGATTTATGCTTTTAGGCCTATGTTGTCGGGCCGCCATAGTTTAGATTTATCGCTTTCGGCCTATGTTGTTAGGCCGCCATACTCCTATTTTAGGCCTATGTTGTCGAGCCACCATAGTTTAGATTTATGCTTTTCGGCCTATGTTGTCGAGCCGCCATAGCTTAGATTTACTTGCTTTTTAGGCCTATGTTGTCGTGCCACCATAGTGTAGATTTCTTGCTTTTAGGCCTATGTTGTCGAGCCACCATAGTTTAGATTTACTTGCTTTCGGGCCTATGTTGTCGAGGCCGCCATAGTCTAGATTTATCTTTTCAGGCCTATGTTGTCGAGGTCGCCATAGTATAGATTCTTACTTTTAGCCTATGTTGTCGGGCCATAGTCTAGATTTATCGCTTTAGGCCTGTGTTGTCGATGCCATAGTCTAGATTTACGCTTGTAGGCCTATGTTGTCGTTGTCGGGCCTATGCCATAATCTAGATTTACTGCTTTCAGGCCTATGCTGTCAGGCCGCCCTATAGTCTAGATTTACTGCTTTCAGGCCTATGTTGTCAGGCCGCCATGTAGCTTAGATTTATTGTTTGTAGGCCGATGTTGCCAGGCCTTCCATACTTAAGTCTCATACAATTTCAGTATCACAACACACAAAGCCGGTAAAGTCACCCCATGAGGTTCACTCTAAGCTCAAGGCTTCTAGTGTCATTCTTGGAGTTTTTTCAAAAAGTCTGTCTCGGACATGAGGTGTTCACGTCTTTACTTATTTTCCTACCACGATAATTCAGAGAATCGCTTCTCACATTATCTGGTAAGAAAACAAGTAAAGAGGGGCAAACTGTAAACATCCAATTATGTCGAGACTCGTTTTAAGGTGGTTAATGTATAAAGGAAATCCAAAATGAATTTGAATTATAATTAAAGAAAAGATCTGAATTCAAAATCAATACAAAATTAAAATTTGTAAACAGAAAAACAAATAGAAAACAGAAAACAGAAAACAGAAAATAAGAAAACAGAAAACAGGAAACAGAAAACAGACAAAAGTTTTTTTTAGTTTTTTAGCTAGACTTAAATCAAAAATAATAATAGTAAACATTAACTAAAAAAAGGGAGAAAAAGAAAAGTGCATAATAAAAATCTAGAAAATCAGAAATTTAAAAAAAAAAAAAAATAAAAAAAAATAATAAAAAAAAAATAAGGGAAAGTGAGTAATAATAAGAAAGTCTGTAAAATTAATTAAACTAAAAATTGAAATTCTGAAAAATCAAATAAATAAAATTATGAAAATTAAATAAGAATCATAACAAAAAAACCAAAAATCAGAAAATTGAAATAATAAAAAACAGGGGTATTTGTGCAAAAAAAAAAAAAAAAGAGGGTAAGCAAAGGAAAAGTGAAAAGCGGAAAAGGACAAAAGAAAGCAAAAGCAGAAAGGACTGGCAGGGATTGCTATAAAAGGCTGGGAGAAGCTTTGAGGGGGGGCTTTTTTTTTGGCTTTTAAAAAAGAGAATCAAGAGAAAAACAGCAGAGAAGGAGGGAGAATCTGAATCGAGAAGAAAGCAAGGTAGGCAAAAAGATTGAAAGAGGGAGAGTTCCCTGAAAAACTACTCGACGAACTCGAAGGAGGAGAGGCTTGAAGGTTCGAATCAACCTTGTCCTTCGTTTCAGCTTCATCTCCATCACAGGTTAGATTCACGCCCTAATATATCAAAGAATTCTACATCAAAAACGGGATAAATTTCAATCTGTGGAAATAGTCGTGATATGTTATGCATTAGATGTGATTTCAATCGATGAATGGGGTTTTAAGATAAGATGCTATGCTGAAACCATGATTGGGATTCTGGTGTTGAGTATATTATCATGATGTAGTATGCGGGAAGGGGTTCAAGAATCAATATAACTACAAAGCACAACAAGATTCTGACGTTGCATGCCTGAATGAAAATCAAGAATCGGATAAATATGGTTAATGGATGTAGCAGTTCGCTGAAGATTAAAAATGAATCTTAATGAATGATATAATGCTGTTATCGCTTGCCAACCAAATGTTAAGAATGAGTGCTCATTCTTTTGGGATTTAAATTGAGTTGCAATAGTAGTCGTTCAACCCTTCTTGTCAAAAAAGGAACCCGAGCTCTTGGCACATCGAGCAATGGAATCATGGGTAGGGGATAAGGAGTCAAAGATGCCTCTGCCTTACAGAAATGCATGAAAAAATATCACCTAGTAGCTAGGACAGGAAGGAGTCTTGTGCTTAGCCTAAACTTAGGATTACGTTTCACCATGTCCCCTGCTTTGGGGTTTTCCCCTGTTTTCGAGTATGAGCAATATCATCACCCCTGTTCCTACTTCTCCCAAGCTCCTGGCTTGCCACCGTTGACCTCTTTCAGTCTCAACCTGGAGGCACATTGTATCTCATTATCAGAATTGAGAGCGGGCCTAGTGTGACTCCATCTTGGGCTCAAGAACGATATGCTTGCTAGTCAAAAGCATTCACATACCCGATGGCAATAACACATGAGACTCATCATTGGTACCCTTGCTCTACTCCAGGTCTTGGCCCACGTAAAATTGGGCTATCTCCCTCATAATGGGAATGTGACTATGCCAATCAGTAAGTGGTACACCTTGTTAGAATTAGGTACCCTATGGATGTTCAGGTACCTTTTATGTTTCTAGGTGAGGGAAAAAGGGGGGGCTTTGGCCGGAATCCTAGAATGAGGCATAAATTAGAGACATGCCAAAACCCCGGCAGTGAGCCACACGAAGAGGGAATGTAGACATAGTCACTCCACAGTCATCAGAGCATGGTGTACTGAAGAGCTAAGGCGAAGTCTGGTCCCATGCAAATTCATGCAGGGTCAAGCAATCTACCTTCAATAAAGATTTGTAGGGTATCACCCAAGTGTGTGATGGACACAATGGTTGGGGTGTCTGCCTGTATCACCCAGGTCACCCCCTTCGAACCCCAGGTAAGGCGATGCTAAAATTTTGCCCATTTTAAACTCGACCAGCTAAAATTACTAAATCATCCCTGGTCTATTTCCAAAACTCCCTATAAGCCCCTACCTTTGAAAAGGACAATACCTACCTGGTGAAATCCCATAATACCTAATAGATCCCTGCCATTGAAATGACCACAATGCCCCTGGTGAAATCCCATAATACCTAATAGGTCCCTGCCATAGAAATGACCACAACACCCCTGGTGAAATCCCATAATACCTAATAGGTCCCTGCCATTGAAATCCCCAAACTGCCCCTGGTATGGTAAATTACTCCACTGCCCCTAGGAATTCATTTAATCCCTATTCTGTCCTCATATTCCATAATTGCTAAAAATTCATATTAATAAAAATTCATAAAAAATTAATAAAAATTTCCAGAAAATCAAAAATCAAAAAACAAAATTCCAGAAATTCAAAAAAAATAAAAATTCCTGAAAATCAAAAATTAATAAAAAAATTCAGAAAATCAAAAATTAATAAAAAATTCTAGAAAATTAAAAAAATTTTAATAAAAAATTCCAGAAAATAAAAAATTCTAGAAAATCAGAAAATTAATTAAAAATTTTAAAAATAAATAAAATTCCAGAAAAATTAATAAGATTTCCAGAAAATTACATTAATAAAAAATCTAAAATTCATAAAATTTCATAAAAATCCCATAGTTACTAAAAATTACATTAAACCTCCAATTGCCTCAAAATCTAGTTTTCTTTTATCCTATGACATACTTTATTTGCAAAATATTTCTTTTTTCCGAAAATTTAAAAATCTTTTTTTAAGCATTTTAGGATCTTCGAGTCTCACGCAATGGGCTCTAAATGGGGAACTGGCGGTTTACCTGCTGTTCAACGTTTAGTAGTTCGTATAGGTCCTTGTGCTGCCTTAGCCGCCTCGGGCCTTGTGCATAAGTGGACTTGAGGTCCTTTTCAAATTAAAAAAAAATCTTTTTAATATTTTGGGATTCTAGGTCTCACGCAATGGGCTCTAAATGGGGAACTGGCGGTTTACCTGCTCAACATTTAGTAGTTCGTATAGGTCCTTGTCTTTGCCTTAGCCGCCTCTGACTCAGGTATGTGGGTAGACCAAAGACCCTTCTAAAAAATAAAACGTCTTTTCGAATAGCAAAATCTTCGAACATTCTTTCAAAATACTCTTCGAAGGTCAAGCCTTCACAAACTAGAACTACGTAAGCCTTGAGTTTCCCATTGCACCGGGGAATACGTAGGAGCAGGATCAAGTCCTGTCAAGCTAACCTCCATCAAATTATTTTTTTTAAAGGGATCAAACATTTTCAAAATCACACACTCAGTTTAAGGGTACCGTTCTTCGGAACGGGCGAGTAGGGTGCCTAACACCTTCCCTACTTGTAACCGACTCCCGAACTTAGAAGCTCATTCTTGAGTCAGGGTTTTTCTGAATATTTTTCCTTTGAATAAAAATTTGGTGGCGGCTCCACATTGATCAAAACAATTCATTTTAAAAATTTGTAGCGAGCCCGTCGTCTCGTCGGAATTATGGTTGCGACATAGATGATAATGATTGACTGATATTATGGTATGCCTAGGTCTTAAGATTCCCCGAAGATGTGAAATAGAAATTGAATGAAATATTATGAAAGACATAGAGGAGATATTAGTCAAATAATAATTATAATACGCTTCCAAAGATGTATGATGTTCAAGCAACTTATGTGCTTAATTTAGTTAATATTGTTTAACCAATAATGATGTATCTATATCTTAAACTTCTCCAAAGGTGTGGAATAGAGAATCAATGAGAAATTATGTAAGACATTAAGGAGATGATAGTCAAATAATATTTATGAAATAATTCCAATAAACTATGATCATTAAGGGAATTATACGTAAGTAAAAGAAATCCACTTCAGTAGCATTTTCGAAAGGTAAAAACCAAACTTATATGCATGCCATGATTTTAAGTGACTGAGACGAAAATGATAACACTAAATTTAGGATAAAATCCTACAAAGAAACTTAGTTTCTCACCCCTACTCTCCCATTTTCTTCCCAAGCGCCCCAAACAGTGTTCATTATGGAAAAGATTCATGTACTTGAAGCGAGTGTAAGGTCCCTTTGAAGGAGAAGGGAATGATGTCATACCAACAATGTATAAGTTGTAAATAGATGGTTATTTGAATGATTAATAGGTATTATATAGTGTAATGATATGTGTAATTAAGTATGTAAAGGCACCAGTGCCTTAACTTATTTAAGTACGTAATCAAGGTGTGTGATTATGAAATCTATGTTATGTGAACTTATGCACTACTATTAGAATCTACATAATAAAAACGAACAAATAAACTCAAAAGAAACCTAAGCGTAGTTTAAATTTAACGCAGATAAGGTCGATTGTTTATTTACTTTCTGCTATGGCAAGACTTACATTTTATATAAAAGTGATTCATCTTTTAAAAAAGAATTACTGCAGTTTTACTAATAATTATTTTTCAAAAATTCTGCATCATGAGATAACAATCTGAAAATGAAACTAGGTGTATGACTTAAGTGTAAAAATTGTATTTATTTTTAGGGTGTTACATCTTTCATTCTCTTGAGATCATATTACATTACATCACAGATATTATTACACTATCATTTCATTCATTCCTTACTCATAATTCATTCGCATTTTGTAGTCATCCTTTCTGTGACAATTTTATTTAAGGTATATTCTAAACCGTCTTAGTCAAACAATATCTTTCACTTTCAACATACTCTACCTTCTATTTTAGGATATGAGCTCATTTCGGATGGTCGTTACCATCATAATTTTTTGAAGCCCTATGGCTTCCATAATAAAGGCCCTATGACCTCCATATATACACAAGTCCAATGACTTGACGTGGTAAGAGTAATGTGTTAAATTTTCACATAAGATTTTCTTTAGTGATCTCTTGACTTATTAGGTTCCATTTTAAGTCTTGGTAACAATATGAATGCTCAATATTCCATAATCATGGTATGCACAGATAGCATCCAAATCATCCAGTTGTTCATTCAATTCATTTACTCATGGAACCATAATTCACATCAATTTTCATACATCATTCAAAAGAGCACATATAGTCTCTAATCCAACTACCTTTATATTTATCATCTACACAGGAGCATCTCATCATATTTAAAAACAACCAAGAGTATATAATATACAATCGACATTCATATTTGTGCACTCATAGAGCACACAACAACTTAGCATAATTATTCTAACCTAGAAATCCATTTTATACTCAAGATTTCCTAATTATGCTTGATGTAATATTTCTTGGACAGCATGCAACCTTCCTTCACAAGCTTGTCCACCTTGTCTTATTTTTAAATATTTATGATAAATCTCTCATAGGATCTTAGTTCACTCATCCTTCTAGGTTTCATCTCAACCTTTCCTTTTCTAGGATTTCTTCTCTAGTTGGTCAAATGGTCTTTTTAGTTATTTACTATTTGTCTTCCTTAAATTGAATGTCTTATGCACAACATACTTAATTCAATCTCAAGTGTTATAAGTTTTATGTTTTTTTCCTAATAACTTAGCTAATTAAGTTTGATCAATTAATGAACCTACTTACTTGCCTCCTTACTAATGAATTTAAAGTTTTCTACTCATTCTTATTTAAGTATCTTTAAACATCTAAAATAGCATACTTGTCTATTTCTTACCTAGAAGGTTGAATTCACATGCCTTAATCCTAATATATTATGATTCAATTGTTCTTCTATTTAAGGTTGATTTATACTAAATAGGACTTAGGCCATTAGTTCCTACCACCCTTAGAAAGTTTTTGGGGCTTTTTCTCCTTGCTTTGTGAGAATGGCTGAATTCTTCCTCTCTTCCTTCTACTCCATAATTAATTTCTAATCACCATTTTAAACATATTTAGGTTCATCCTTAAGTTCTAGCAAGGTTTAAACATGTAATCCTCCAATTTTAACCAATATGGCTGAATGATCACTCCCTATTTTCAAGTTTCTTCCAAATTTATAATTCTATTGTTATACTTGATTAAGCTCCTCTTTATACCCTAATTACAATTTTAAACTTGATATTTCCTAATTAAATGGGAAGTGGCTAAATGCTCTAGATGGCCAAAGAAAAGGCTTCCTTTTTCTTAATTTTTCCTTTCTTGGTCTTGGTGTTGTGGATTTTGATTCTTGGTACATCACTTGTTTTTAGATCCACCATTATTTTTTCTTACTCCAAAGCTTTGGTCATGGTCATGGAAAGTCTTATGTGATTTGTTCAACTTTTGGTCCAAAAATCCACCTTTACTCTTAGTAGTTTTTAAGTCCAAGTCCAAGTTAAGTTTATGAACCTTATTACATAATCCTTCTTAGTCTTTCAAGACTTTAAATATATGATTCCAGATCTGGACTTTATCAAAGACAACTTAATGGTTAAAGATTTTAAAAAGAGATATAAACAAGTTTCCAACTTTGAATGCCAAGATCTTAAAGAAATCATTTCTCATGGCCAACAAGTGTATATCTAATAGATCTACTCCAAGATCTATCCATCTCCTACTTTGAGCACTTTAAAAATTTTCTCATACACTCCCAAATCTTCCCCAAAGCATAAAAAATTAATTATAAGAAATTTTAACCAATTAAATTGCTCCTAAGTTTACTAGAAGCACTTTAATCCATCAAAACTTCTCTTTTAAAATCATTAAAAATTTGTTATATTCGTATTTAACCATCAAGGATGGTTTTTTGAGCTGCAACAAACTCAAATAAAGAGGGTCCATAGATCTTAGAGAGAGATCCACTAAATAGAAGAAAATCAAACCATAAATACAAGATTTAAAGCTTAGAAAAACATATGGTAAAACCCTACTTGTTGAAAACTTTTTTGTGATGGTTTTGGTGGATCTTTATAGCTGCTCTTCCTCCTCCTTGGTGGTCCACACAAGATCTCTTAGTGTTGATGGTGGAGCTTGGTATATTTGTCTTAATTTAACTTAAACTTCAAATATGGAAATTTAAGCTTAGTGTGTAGATTTTGGTGTTTTGAGAAAAAATTGACATTTGAATGAGTTTAGAGAATTTTTCCAAGTTTTTAGGAGGTTGGCTATGCAAAAAATAAGCCTCCTAACCCTTTGATCAACTTCGTGCACAAAATGCATGTGGGAATTAACTTTCCACTTAAGGATATTTTGGTCAATGTTCATGTAATTTCCAATTCCAAATTAAATGTAAAGGTAAGAAGATATCCTTATAGGATTAGATTAATTCTTATTATTATGAATTTGTCATTAATCCAAATTAACTTATTCAAAGCATGATCAATTTTAATTAAACAATGTTAATTTATTTTATCCATGGTTAATTTTATCTCTTCTATTTATTATTTTTATCATATATGATATTAATGGAGTGATGACTCATATGGTGAGTCACCACATATTTTCCACATATTATTTTCATGCACAAGGAGTGGAGCCCACTTCCTAACTTCTGCTTCACATTTTTTATCCTACCTACCTTATAGAGGTATTTTGGTAATTTTTTTCAGCATTTTTCGAGAGGTTCCCAAATTGTTTCTCCAATATTTCTAACACTTAATGTTTCATTCCTGAAGAATTATTATGTCATTTTCAATTTTTTTGGGAATAATTTAATCCTTATTGGGGATAGAGGTTTCTAAGAACATTTCGGGTATTTTCAGAGTTTTCTTATGACTTTTTCACCCTCTCTTTGTTTCTATTCTTTTCTTATAACTTTCAAATCTTCCTTGATGTACTTTAATTCCTTAGAATGTATTTTTACCTTTATCTTAAGTTTTTCCGCATATTATATGTGTTATACTAATGTAGAGCTGTTTTCGTCATTTGTTAAAAATTTTCTAAAAAGAAAGATATAAAAGTTTTGGAGTTAATATCTACAAGTGTTTCTTTCTTCTCATACAAACCCTATTATTTATAGGAGAATTTGATGCTTCTAATTCAAAGCTCCTCCTACAATTTTCAATCTTTCCATCATATAATTACTACATTCACATATAATTTTAGAAAATTTTTAATGTTATGCAACTATTTTTGACTTTTTTTTAATTAACCACCACTTAATTTTAGCTTCTCTTGCATTTTGATTTTGGTAACATCCTTTACCTCTCAAGATATTATATACCTATTTTTAAGTATTCACACAAGAAGCATATATTACTCTACATAATTGTAGTGTGTGAATGTATTGGTATAATATCTTCACGAATTAACAGTATATCATCCACACCTAGTAAAAGGTGTCATTGCATCAAGTCAACATCAACATAAGTATAAATATAAGAATACATGTTCACCTCCAAAATTTAGGATTCATAACCTAACAGCCATTAAAATGTACACGATTTTAATTTATACTACATATTAAGGTCACCAATCAAAGCAGTGAGGTGGAATGGTTCCATTTAAAGAATAATTTTCATGAATTCTAAAAAAATGAAAAATGTGTATAACATGATTATAAAAAATGGATACGATGGGCTTTCTCAGCCCCAACCTATTCCTAGATAGTAGAATGGTGGTAACCTCCACATGAGTTGTCCAAAAGGCATGTCATACAACTTCCTCCACCTACATAATATTAAACCATAGGCTTATAAATAAGGAGGAAAAAAATGGAGTAAGATTTTCTATAACTTACACATTCAAGCAAGAGAAAAACTTACTAAGATAAATATATAAACAAATAGGTTACATCAAATAAGGACATATATTGAAGACATTATATGGTTAATCCTTTTTATAAAAAAAACATATCAACATCCAACAAGATATGAAGATAATCTCTACTTAACAAAAATCACAACATTCATAAGATATTCAATCTACATAATAGATGCAAGTGCTTATGTTATTCATGCATGCATAATGGTAAACATTTAAATTCTTTGTTGGTCCAACATATCCTATACCATATTGAACCTCATCAAACATTGTTGGATCCAAACATCTAATCTTGAGAAGTTATCAAAATTCCAAATTTTCTACAATCATCACTACATACCAATGAATTGATTTAATCAAATAAAAATAGGCCAAACGATCACCTATAGGCATTAACGGTGGAAATGAATTTATTGACCACGATAATCCTTAAGGAAAGTTAGGTCGATCATATTCCAATTATAATACTCTTAAGACTAGAAAACCCTCTCAAGTCTCCTATAGATCATTACAATTAGCTCGCATACCCCTGGGCTCTTAATAGCTAGCCCCAATGATTTCTCCACATTTTCTATGTCACTTTCCAATCATCATCACTACAAAGTGTATGTAGTTCATGATCTTATCATTATCTCAAGAAAAAAAATTCTCTAAGTCATTATGCACATACAACATATTAATATATTTTAAATTTTTACTCAAATTCAAATACACACCGGTGGAAAATGAGCTTTTCACATCGGTTGTTATGAACTTTTTACATCGGTTATTTAGGCAGTGTTGAAGCGGGCGATATAGAAAATAATATTTTTTACATCGGTTCTAGAACCAATGTAAAAAGTACACTTTCAACATCTTACATCGGTTGGGCGTATAACCGATGTAAAAAGTACACTTTCTACATCGATTGTGGGCAGAACCGATGTAGAAAGTCGGTTAAGGCCACACCCAATGTAGAAAGTTTATTTTTTTAAAATGTTTGTTTTGTTTCAGCATACTACCGTATTATTTATTCACAATACCTGCATAAACACACAGAATCACCAGGAAAACAATACAGAATTCACATAATCTATATATTTAAACTAAATACATCATTATTTATTATTAAATTTTAATTTACAAATGACATAACTTCAAATTACATCAAGAAAGTGTTGAAAGTTGAAAAAAAATATAGTAATCAGCCATGTACCTGTTGAAACCAGAGAAAAAAATGTTAAAAGTTGTACTAAATATGAAAAACGTAATAAGAATTTTAAAATAAGTTAAAAATAAACATAGAATGGTGAAATAATCAAATAAATAACTAACTTGTATCATGTAGTAATATTTTTCCATATTCCTTCATGATGATAATCTCGAATAGCATGTACATCATCTATTTCATTTTCTTCATTGATACTAGATATCCTTGATGATAAGGGAGTTTGAGAAATATCAATGTTTGAAATATCATTGGTGTCATCGCTAGCGATTGTTGTCTTTCCTTGAAGAACGACTAACCACCTTTTGTTAGAAGGATCTTGAACATAAAACACTTGTTTTGCTTGGTGGGCTATGATAAAAGGGTCATCCTTGTAAGCTACTTTTTGAAGGTCAACCAATAAATCTCAATTCATCAACTTGCACACGATTGTTATTATCAACCCACCTGCATTTGAAAACAGGCACTCCAAATTTGGTGTAATCAATCTCCCAAATATTTTCAATCACTCCAAAGTAAGATATGGAAGCCATTACAAGATTTTTATCTTTGGAACGTGCAAAATGCATCGACTCTGCTACCACCATAACCCCACTGTTTTGCATGGTACTTTTATCATCCTGAGACTTTGTGTAAAATGAAAAATGATTGATATCGTATCCAGTCTAACATATGACATCAAATTTTGTGCCATTTGCTAGCCACTTCAATGTATCAGAGGCACCATCATCCTTCTTAATTGTTTCATCAAACCAGTTTAAGAACATTTTGTTATGCTCATGCTTTTGTACGACTCATGCTTTTCACATTTATGCCTCATGTACCTTTATTTCTATGTCTTCCCTCATGACGAGACTTAGGAACTCCTATGGGTTCCACTTTTGACAAATACTCTATACAAAACTCAATTGCCTCTTCTCCAATGTATCTTTCAATTATAGATGCCTCGGGACTGTGTCGATTCTTCACATACCCTTTTAAAATTTTCATGTATTGTTCAATTGGATACATCCACCTCAGATAAACTGGACCACATAATATGATCTCCCTCACTATACGAACAACCAAGTGAACCATAATGTTAAAAAATGATGAAGGAAAATACATCTCCAATTAGTATAAGATAGTAAAAGTTTCATGTTCCAACTCATTCAATTTTAGAGGGTCGATGGCTTTGCTACATATTTTATTGAAAAAGAAGCACAACCTACTTATTTTATATCTAACTTTTTAGGCAAGATGTCACGAATAACCATTAGAACTAGTTGTTGCATCAACACATGACAATCATAAGACTTTAACCCAACTAACTTTAAATCTTTCATCAGGACAAGTCTTTTAAAATTTGAAGAATAACCTTGTGGCACTTCAACCTCATGTAGGTACTCACAAAAAGAAATTTTCTCTTTTTTTAACAATGTATGACATGCGGGGGGCAAATATGTTTGCTTTCCTAAAGACTGTGGAGCTAATTGATGTCATATACCCATGTGAACCAAATCCAATCAAGAATTGACACCATCTTTAGTCTTGCCCTGTATATTGAGAAGTGTTCCAATGATGCTATCACACACATTTTTTTTCACATGCATCACATCAATACAATGTTTAACATCAAGTTTGCACCAGTATGGAAGATAAAAAAATATTGATTTTTTTTTCCATATCCTTGTCTTGGTGACCTTTTTTTGAGTCTTTCCAAAATCAGTTTTGATGTTTTTAACCCGTTCATAAACGTGTTGTCCAGTTAAGGCTTTTTGAGAAACATCATTTTTTGGCAACCCATTAAAAGCTTGCCTTAATCTACGATAAGGGTGATTAGTCCTGAGAAATTTCCGATGACCAAGATAAACTGTCTTCCTTCCATGATGCAGTTGATGGTAACTTGTGCTTTCTTCACATATAGAACACGCTTTGTGCCCCTTAACGTTGTATCCGCATAAATTTCCATATGCTGGAAAGTCATAAATAGAGCACAAAAAGCATTTCCTGCATCTTGAAATTTTCAATACCATACGCATCAAACACCTCCACACCTTCTTCCCACATATTTCGCAAGTCTTCAATTAAGGGAGCAAGATAAACGTCTATGTCATTTCCAGGTTGTTGTGGACCTGAAATCATCATAAACAACATGATGTATTTACGTTTCATGCACAGCTTCGGAGAGGTTGTAAATTGTCAAAAGTACAGGCCATGAACTATGCTTACTACTTAAATTACCATATGAAATCATTCCATCTGTTGCCAGTCCAAGCCTTAGGTTTCTTGGCTCATTTCCAAAATCCGGATATAGTTGATCAACCATCTTCCATTGCAAACCATCAGCTGGATGATGAAGTTTTCCATCAATTAGTCTTTCATCCACATGCCATCTAAGGTTATTTGCTTCATCTTTATTACAAAACAATTGTTTGAACCTTGGAATTATTAGAAGATACCACAACACTTTGGCTGGAGGCCGCTTTGTGCTTTCATTGCAATTATAATCACCATCCTTCAGTTTATAACGTGAAACTTGGTATACAGGGCATTCATGTAATCCTTCAAACTCATTTCTCTATAGTATGTAATCATTGGGGCAAGCATGTATTTTCTTATACTGCTTACCCATCGGACACAATACCTTCTTCGCCTCATAATTACGCTTTGGTAATGTACTACCTTTTGGAAGCCTCTCTACCAACAATTCAAGTAATTCAGTGAAACTTTTATCACTCCACCCATTCCTTTCCTTCAAAGTGAATAATCTTAACACTGCTAACAATCGTGTAAACGTAGTGCATCCCGGATACAAAGGTTTCTTCGAATTAGTAGACAAGTTACTATACATATTTTCCCGCTCAAACGACACATGCCCTATATCATAAATCATATTCTCTACCCAATCTTCCATATCTATATCAACCTTCACCGTCTGTGACACACTTGGCATGCCTAATAAATCACCATACCATGTCCATTTTGTATAACTTTTGCAAAACCCATCACAAAGAACATACTCTCTTATTTGATCAACACCCAAACGTCTCTGATTTATACAATTAACACACAGACAGTAAAAGTGTCCATTACTCTAAGGTAGATTTGTTTGCGCAAAATTCAAAAACTCTTCGACCTCATTCTCGTACTCATCACTAGTCCGTTTAACATTTATCCAACTACGATTTATACTATACAAGAATCATGGACATATGATTTAGGATTAACCTTGCCACTCATAACTGTTAATTTATTGTCCTCACTATTGGTAAGGCCCTATCCCATTTGAGAAAAAAGTTTTTTATTCATCGATTAATAGAATTTTAAAATCTTGAATATCATACTTAGTGAAAGTTTGGAAATATTTCACATCAATCTCCAAGTACATAACTTGACTGTGGTTTCATTTACCATAATCAAGCATGTACCCAGAGACAATGCAAAATGAGCTAAACCAAAATTTCATCAAGTACAATTTACAAGATTTAAGAAGAAATTGTTAACCACTGAATAAAAAACTTTAGTCCCAAACTGTCCAACTTGGACAATTCAAGATTGAATACACTGAATGATTTACTTATTTAGTAATATACTCATTATATTCAACCTTGAACGGGAAACTAAGGGTATGCTCATATTTGAACTCAAGAAAAGAAACCAATATATTTAAACTCAAAATCAATACTATAACATACATATCACCTAAGCAAACTTTCACATCTGCAATGAAAAAGTAGAGGTGCATAGAAGATACCTCACAGTCAACACAACAATGGTTGAGCGGTGGCAGAACGGTATCCAAACGAGGGCACAACAGTAGTCGAACGACGGAACAGCACAGCGGTAGCCAAATAAGAAGCTTGAGAATTATAGAATACAACCAAAATGAATGTAAATTTAAACTATAATAATAGAATGAGATGCATAAATAACGACAAAGACGACTTTGAACATTAGGGTGTGCGACAACAATTTCGAACGGAGGAAATGGTTACAACGGCAACGATGACCACAAACGTAAGGACGAAGTGCAATGACGAACAACAGGGACGACGACAATGGCTAAGACGTAAACAAAAATAGAGAGAACAAGCCGAAACGAGAAATTAGGATTTTGGAGAATGAGGTTAAAGATGACCAGCATCGAAAAATAAATGACAGGGAAGACATTCTACATCGTTTGTTTCTTAGAACCGATGTAGAAAGTATTTTCTACAACAGTTGTTTTCATAACCAATGTAGAAAGTTGGAAAAAACCCCACTTTCTACATCGGTTCAAAAGAGAATCGATGTAGAAAGTACTTTTTGCATCAGTTTTTAAGTAACCGATGTAGAAAGTTTGAAAAATAACCCACTTTCTACATCGGTTTTTTTTTAACCGGTGTAGAAAGTTTACATTTATTTACAAAAAAGGCCACCGCATATTTACATCGGTTTCTAAACAACTGATGTAAAATCCGGTTATAAAAATCTATTTTTGTACTAGTGACACTCCCCTATTGTGATCCTTGTAAATATTTTGGGAGACTTTCCTTTATAACCTAAACTTATCTCATCCTCGTAAGGCTCACACATCATATGAACATTATCTTTGTAATCCAAACCTCTCTCACCCTTAACATGCCAACACCATCTTACAAGAATTATTTAAGGGACTTTCACTTCAAAGGATCTTAGTTCTCAATACAACTTTCCATGCTAAATCAAATTTATTTCAAATCCACTTAACTTTCATGAAATTCATTTTCAAAGAGCTTAAGTAGAAAATATTTTCTTTTGAATATAGCAAATTTACATTAATATTTCAAAAAGATTTGTTTTTTTAAAAAAAAAAAGAATGTACCTTTTATGAAATAATTTATGCATTTTTTGTATCTCTCTTAAAGAAAGTTGTTGGCTCAACTCTCACAACACAACCCTGCCCCTAATACTCTTTAAATATCTAGAATTACTAGTTGAACTTGCAAAGGTCATGGTAGTTTGCAACCATTCTTCAGGAGCAACTGAAGTTCTTATCAAATAGAAGGATCCCCTAAACTTTGAAATTACTTGAAAATCCTTTGATACTATATTGGAACAGTTTCCATCTTAAGGACAAGATGAAACATTTGGATGAAGTATTGTCAATAATACGAATACCATTAAGAAACTTTATGTAAGAAAAGATAGAAGAAAAATAGGCTTAGGCCCAAAAGAATATAATGTCCCATCAAGGCTTAGGCCCAAAAAATTAGAGTAGCCTTAGTAAATTAAGATAAGAAAATTAGTGAGGAATAGATAATTGGTTGGGAGATATCAGGCTCTCCAACATTCTGATAGGAAAAAAATAATGTAAGGACAAAAGCATAATAAATGTATGATAAATGTAGTGGAATAAATTCTTCAAAACTTTCAAAAACCCTTAAGAATAATAACAAATATAAAACAGAACTTATAATAGCATAAACAATTAATAGGCATCAAGATTATTAAGGTGAAAAACCTCCTCAATGTGAGAAGTAAAAACAATAGGTTGTCCAGACTAAAGAAATAACTCTACTATGATCAAATAAGGAGTACAAGAGAGACATAAGCAAGTGACAAATTGTGCATAGAGTAAACCTACCCAACAAGCAACAATGCTTATAAAAGAGAACCAAAAAGATGAAAATACCTCAAATTAAACAAGACATAAAGTGGGCTAGCATATTTGGATTTATCTCCACATAGGAAGGGAGCCACATATCCAACAAATCTCCCTCTCACAACTATGTGGAAATGATCATCACTACAACGATCTCACAATAGGCTTCAAACTTCCATCTTGATAATGTTTTATTCATCACATCAATACCATTATCATCAATATGAATTTTAGTCAATTCCAATAATCCAATATCTAGTACATCACGTATCTAATGATATCTCACATCAATATGTTTGGACCTCACAAATTTCTTTAACCAGGATAAACCTTTTCATTAAATCCCAAGAAAAAATACAATTATTAACCATTAAATTTACAATGGAAAAAAATAATTGTCGCAACCGTAATTCCGACGAGACGACGAACTCGCTAAAATTTAAAATGAGTTAGGTTGATAAAGTGGAGCCGCCACCAAATTTTTATTTAAGGGAAAGATTTGGAAAAAACCCTAGATTTAGGTTCGGGAGTCGGTTACGAGTGGGGAAGGTGTTAAGCACCCCACTCGCCTGTTCCGAAGAACAGTACCCTTACTGAGTGTGTGATTATGAAAATTGTTTGATCCCTTTAATTAGTGTGGAAATAAAAACTTGATGGAGGTTAGCCTGACAGGACTTGATCCTGCTCCTACGTATTCCCCGGTGCAATGGGAAACTCAAGGCTTACGTAGTTCTAGGTTGTTTTGAAGGCTTGACCTTCGAAGGTGCTTGAAAAAGAGTATTTGAAGATGTTACTGTTTAAAAAGATTTTATTTTTGGGAGGGATCTTTGGTCCACTCATGCACAAGGCCCGAGGCGGCTAAGGCAGCACAGGGACCTATACGAACCACCAAAATGTTGAACAGCAGGTAAACCGCCAGTTCCCCATTTAGAGCCCATTGCGTGAGACCTAGAATCCCAAAATATTAGAAAAAGGTTTTCTAAGTCTTGAAGGGGACCCCAAGCCCACTCATGCACAAGACCCGAGGCGGCTAAGGCAAAGACATTAGGCCTATACGAACTACAAATGTTGAACGAAAATAAACCGCCAGTTCCTCATTTAGAGCCCATTGCGTGAGACTTAAAAATCCCAAAATATTAGAAAAGAGATTTTTAAATTTTTGAAAAGAAATAATTTGCAAATGACGTTGATCCTTGAATAAGAGGAAAATCGAATTTGAGATAAGAACTTTATTTTTGAGTTTTGGGGTTTCAAATAGAATTTTGGCGTAATTTTGCAATTATGGAAATTTAGGATGATTATTGGAAATTTTTATGAATTTATTTGAAAATATTATGAGTTTATTTAGGAATTTTAGAATTTTTGCTAATTTCCTGAATTTCTTGAATTTTTATGAATTTTTTATGAATTTCTGAATTTTTATTGTATTTTATAAATTTTTATGAATTTTCTGAATTTTATTAGTGTTTATGGATTTTTCTGAATTTTTTATTAAATTTTTTATTTTCTGTAATTTTTATTAATTTTCCGATTTTTGGGAATTTTTATTAATTTTGATTTTCTGGAAATTTTTATTAATTTTTCTATTTTCTGTAATTTTTTATTAATTTTTCTATTTTCTGTAATTTTTATTTATTTTTCTATTTTCTGTAATTTTTATTAATGGGAGGGCAACACAGTAATTTCTGTGGCAGTGACAATTTGGTAATTTTGACTTTGAGGGACATGTTAGGAATTATTGGAAAAGGTTAAGGGTAATATGGTCAATTCCTATCTTAGGGTATATTGGGTATTTCTGGAATTCTATGGGGTAATGTGGTAATTTCAAGGACGGATTGGGATTAATGGAATGGTCAGGGGTAATTCTGTAATTTGTGACTATTGAGACAAAATTGGAATTAATGGAACCTGGAGGGTATTTTGGTAATTTGGCCCTTGGGCGTATGTTTAGGATTTAAAGGAAAGTCTGAGAGCAGGTTGGTAATTCTCCTCTTTGGGGTATGAATTGGAATTTCAAAAATGGCTCCGCCTAGGATTTGAAGGGGGGAACGTTAAGATTGGGGGCCATGTCTCAAACCACTGAGCTAAGCTTAATATTGATTATAATCCTGGAAGGTCATGCTTTAACAAGCCAGAATTTAATCAGCATTTACAAGGAAAAGCCACCAGGAGGATTCGAACTGGGGTCCTGGAACCCACGAGTGAAAACGAGCACCACTTGTGCCAAGCTCTTGGTTGATTACAATTGGCCTCGCTGTTATTATAAAGGGACATCACAGTGGAAACGTGACATGGCACAATAAAATGGAATTATGTGGAGGAAAATGGTTTTACACCGGGTTCGAACCCAGGGTCCAGACATCCAGGATCACAAGCAGCACCACTAAGCTATGCTTTTGATTGAGTCTTTAACCTTTCTGATTTAATTTAAGGTAAGCTAAGTATACATGAGCCTGGTTCTGCATAGATTGCGCAGAGTAAGTACTCTCTCATGATGGTTCTCTCCGTATCAACCAAAAAGGCATTGTACAATTAGATAATGTTCATGTCTAGTAGGGGCACATACTTCTCTTCTTAAGCATTGTAGAAATTCCCTCTAAACATTGAATGAGAAGCAGCAACCGGGAAGCTCTGTCTCAGTTTCGTCACTGAAATATGCCCCTTATGCCCAAGATCAGTAGAGCAAAAGGGGGTTGCCAATACTGCCTTAAACCTTCAATTGATTGGAGCGTTTTGTTATAATGAGCTTTATGTAGAGGGAAATCAGGCCATTATATAATGTTATGACATTTCTTAACTTCTACGGCTAAATGGTGACAAGTTATAACTTCTGATTTCTAAGCTTTCACAATTCAGGCTCTAGGCTACGAACCAACACATCTGTGACTCTATAGATCAGAACTCTATACATGAGAACCTGTTAGGATCAACTTCTATTTAGTGACCTTCCCCATCTTGATCCAAATTTAGATGAGGTGACTGGTACCAAGACGCAGGACTGTTGGAGATTAGGATTTGACAAAAGGCGAAAGAAGAGGGATCTGCAGAATTATGCAGATTATGAAATTATTGCCTCTAAAACTTGACTTCTCCCAACTGTTACTTAATAACGATGATCCCTATAATTGTTCCATTAACAAATCCTTATTCTGTTGGTATCGAACCCAAGAGAACATCTGAGTTTGAGATCTTTTAATTATCATTTAGCAATTAGTACTCTGATTTATTACTGATCGAAGATTCGAACGCTATCTAATAATGACCCTCCAAGGTATTGATGCTAAAGATTGTGAAGGTCTTGAATAATTCAGGACTAACATCTTTAATGCGTTAGACTTTACCATGCTTGACCCGCAATGTCTCGTGTACAGATTCAAGATAGTCAAAGCCTGCTTAGTTCTCTACTTTGTTCATGCAAATTTCTAATTAACGAACATCCCCACTTATACCTATCAATAATTTGACGTGATGCACCAGTTACAAGCAATTGATATCAAGAACTTAGCCTAAGCCTTAACAACTGAAGAGGCAATATCACCTTTTTCACTGCCAAAAATAACGCAATCCTGACCAGAGAAGGGAAAATCTTTGGATTCTGAGGGAAAAAGCTAACCTGTAGCAAGTTGATGCAGGGTAAGGTTGTTCCCTTGAATTGTGATAGTTCTTGATATAATTCTTGCAGACAGCAGTGGTTCCTTTCTCCCTTGTGTAGACGTGCTTATTTTTGAATCAGATAACCCTTCCTTTCTTCAAGTCTGCAATGGAGACTTTTTCATCAGCGCGAGCTGAGGTCACTTGGAGAAGAGTTCCTTCCCCCTTTCTTTTCTTGCTTGTGAATTTCTTCCCCAAAACATCCAAGCTAGGAGCCTTTCTCCTCTTTCAAATCCGTTTGTTTTTTCTTCCTTTCTTGGATTTCTGTTTTTATATTTTTTATTTTCATTAACCTCTTTTTCAAATTCTGTTTTTTTATTTAAAATATGTTTATTTTCTGTTTTTTAATTTGTTTTCTGTTTTTTAATTTTCAGATTTTTATTTCCAGATTCTTTTATTGAATTTTTAGATTTTAGAGTTTTTATTGAATTTTCATTTTTTTACTTTTTCATGTTTCCCTTTTTGTTAAAATTTTTCTTTTTTTTTTTGGTTTCTTGATTAACTTTAAAGGTTGTGGGCTTCGGACATAAATGGGTGTTTACAGTTTGCCCCTCTTTACTTATTTTCCTACCCGATAATGTGAGAAATGATTCTCTGAATTATCGAGGTAGGAAATGAGTAAAGACGTGAACACCTTATGTCCGAGGTGGTTTTTGAAGAAGTCCAAGCAGCACCAGAAGCTTTGAACTTAAAGTGGACTCTACGGATGCCTGAGGAGCGGTGGTTGAGTGATTTTATCGGTTCCGTATGTCGATAGGGTTTAAATATACAAAGCTAGATGACATAGCCTAAGTAAGCTGAAATGAATAACGACTTGTTAGGACATGCATGGAATGCCATGGGATTGCTTGTTAGGATAAGCAAAATGAAAAGAAAATAGCCTATTAAAATAGGCAGAGTATAAGAGAATGGCCTGTTAAGACATGCTCAGTGGAGTGGAAAGGGCCTGTTTGAGGCAGGGAAGCGTGCAAGAACTAAAAAGTAAGGTATGTACAAGGTGGCCTGACACTATAGGCCGAAGTGCAGAAAGCTCAAAGGGGGCTTGACATTATAGGCCAAAAAGGAGAAGATAATATTTAGCGATGCAGGAAAGGAAACATGAGGGAGGCCTGACATCATAGGCCATGACGCAGAAATCTAAACTTACTATAGGCCATGATGCAAGAATTTAAACTTGATGAGACCTGACACTATAGGCCATGACGCAGAAAGGTAAACTTGATGGTGGCCTGACAACATAGGCCATGATGCAGAAATTAAAACTTGATGGTAGCCTGACAATATAGGCCATGATGCAGAAATTAAAACTTGATGGTAGCCTGACAATATAGGCCATGATGCAGAAATTTAAACTTGATGATGGTAGCCTGACAATATAGGCCATGATGCAGAAATTTAAACTTGATGATGGCCTGACAACATAGGCCATGATACAGAAAGGTAAACTTGATGGTGGCCTGACAACATAGGCCATGATGCAGAAATTAAAACTTGATGGTAGCCTGACAATATAGGCCATGATGCAGAAATTTAAACTTGATGAGGCCTGACAACATAGGCCATGATGCAGAAAAGAAAACTTGATGGTAGCCTGACAATATAGGCCATGATGCAGAAATTTAAACTTGATGAGGCCTGACAACATAGGCCATGATGCAGAAAATTAAAAGTTGATGGCGGCCTGACATCATAGGCCTGAAAGCAGTAAATCTAAACTAGAAGGTCGCCTGACAACATAGGCCTGAAAGCAGAAAATAAAACTTGATGGTAGCCTGACAATATAGGCCATGATGCAGAAATTTAAACTTGATGAGGCCTGACAACATAGGCCATGATGCAGAAAAGAAAACTTAAAGAGGCCTGACAACATAGGCCATGATGCAGAAAATTAAAAGTTGATGGCGGCCTGACATCATAGGCCTGAAAGCAGTAAATCTAAACTAGAAGGTGGCCTGACAACATAGGCCTGAAAGTAGTAAATCTAAGCTACAGCGGCCTGACAACATAGGCCTAAAAGCAATAAATCTAAACTACGGCGGCCTGACAATATAGGCCTAAAAGCAATAAATCTAAACTACGGCGGCCTGACAACATAGGCCTAAAAGCAGTAAATCTAAACTATGGTGGCCTGACAACATAGGCCAAAGTGCGGAAAAATAAACTTGATGAGGCCTGACAACATAGGCCAAGGTGCAGGAAAGTAAACTTGAGGAGGCCTGACAACATAGGCCGATGTGCAGAAAAGTAAACTTGAGGAGGCCTGACAACATAGGCCAAGGTGCAGAAAAGTAAACTTGAGGAGGCCTGACAACATAGGCCAAGGTGCAGAAAAGTAAACTTGATGAGGCCTGACAACATAGGCTAATGTGCAGAAAAGTAAACTTGATGAGGCCTGACAACATAGGCCAAGGTGCAGAAGAGTAAACTTGATGAGGCCTGACAACATAGGCCAAGGTGCAGAAAAATAAACTTGATGAGGCCTGACAACATAGGCCAAGGTGTGGAAAAGTAAACTTGATGAGGCCTGACAACATAGGCCAAGGTGCAGAAAAATAAACTTGATGAGGCCTGACAACATAGGCCAAGGTGTGGAAAAGTAAACTTGATGAGGCCTGACAACATAGGCCAAGGTGCAGAAAAATAAACTTGATGAGGCCTGACAACATAGGCCAAGGTGTGGAAAAGTAAACTTGATGAGGCCTGACAACATAGGCCAAGGTGCAGAAAAATAAACTTGATGAGGCCTGACAACATAGGCCAAGGTGTGGAAAAGTAAACTTGATGAGGCCTGACAATATAGGCCAAGGTGCATTCTACCTTGCGCTTTGAAGGTTATTTCCTTGAAGAGACTTGGGCAACCATTTTGCCCTAGTTTGGAAATTTCTTGATAATTGAGACGTCTTGATTTGAAAGAATTTTGGGCCAACGTTTTGCCCCAGTTTGAACGGTTTCAATAAACTTGACTTGAATTTTTCTAGGCAACCTTGCCCTATTGAACTCAATTGGAGTTGAGGAATTGAGGATTGCCTCAACTTGGATTTTCTCGGGCAGATGTTTGCCCCAGTTTGAACTTGAATCAGAATGACCTCAAATTAAATTTTGGGGACAAGCGTTTTCCCCTGTTTGAACTTGTTTTAAAATTCGAGGATGACCTCAAATTAAATTTTTGGGGGAAAGTGTTTGCCCCTGTTTGGACTTGATTTCGATCTCAAGTTGTATTTTTGTGTGGGCAAGTATTTGCTCTAGTTTGAGTTGATTCAGAACTTGAGGATGACCTCAAATTGACACCCCCTTTTTTGTGTGGGCAGGCGTTTGCCCCAGTTTGGAAGTCTTTTAATTATGATCGATTTAGGCAATTTTACCTAGGTCTTAATTAGTTTTTGAAAAATGAGTTATGAAATGCTTGAATGAAAAAATGTTTATTGCGATGTTTGAATGAATGAAAGGGAATATGGTATTTGTGATGCTTGAATAAGTGCAGAATGATGCAGGGTTCTTATTTTAATGCTTGAAATAAATATTTGATGAAACAGATGCTATTGAATGCAAACCATGAAATGGTGTAAAAATTTTTTTGTTTCTCTTGATTTTTAATTTTTTCTGACACATTCTTCCTCGACAACCCTCTAGTTGGTGTGACAAGAATCAAAAATCAAGACGAGCTAGATTGACTTAAGTTCGGTGTTTTGGTCAATCTTTTGGCTTTTGATCAGCTTCGGAACTTTCTTTTCCAAGATCTTCGAGATCTAATGGTGGTCAATATTATTGAGTAAGACACACTCCTTTTTTGTGGCATCATGGCTGGTAGGAAGATGAATCCTTGGGAAACAATCTTATCGGGTTGCAACGGTCAAGGATTCATCCGACTTGTCATTACTTTTCAAAATTAATCCTTTTTATTTTTACATTTTTCACATCTCCTTTGGCATGTGCGCTACTGAGGTGAAGTGATTCTGGATGGTTAATGAAAATATAGAGAAGATTTGCAAAGGGTGTTTGAGGTAGTGTACTTGAAAGGGAAAGATGACAAAAGATGTGGGTTCGATTGCCCAAATGGCACCTTTTGGTGAAAAATGCCAGTGCTGCTTTTCATAATCTTGATTGTCGAATTAATCGAACTCGAGAAAATGGCAAAATTTTTCCCCCAGTTTTAGGAATATATGAGGTGCAGGATATCATGTTGTCCTGGAATTCCTGGTTTGACCTTAATTTTTGCCTGGGTTGTTCTTTTGAGTTTTCAATCTAGCAGGTCTTTTGTGTTGCCCTAAATTTTGCCTGGGTTGCCCTTACGGGTTTTCAACCTAGCGGGCTCTTGATTTTGGTACCCTAACTTTTGCCTAGGTCTCTTTTGTTGTCGACCTAGCGGGCTCTTGTTTAATTGTGCCCTAACTTTTGCCTAGGCCCCTTTTGAGGGTTTGTTGACCTAGCAGGGCCTTTTACTTGATTGTGCCCTAACTTTTTCCTAGGTCGTCAGGATTGTTGACCTAGCGGGTTCTCTGCTTGATTGTGCCCTAACTTTTGCCTAGGTCTCTTTTGAGGGTTATCGACCTAGCGGGCCTTCTGCTTGATTGCGCCCTAACTTTTGCCTAGGTCGCCCTTACGGGTTTTCGACCTAGCGGGCCTTCTGCTTGATTGTGCCCTAACTTTTGCCTAGGTCTTCTTTAATGATTGTTGACCTAGCGGGCTTTTTGCTAGGTTGTGCCCTAACTTTTGCCTAGGTCATTCTTGAGGATTGCTGACCTAGCGGGCATTTATATGATCCTGATTTTTTCCTGAATTGTTGTTGTAAACCGGCAAGGCCTTTTTCTAATCATTATTTTGAACTTTAACCCTATTTTTGCCTGATTCTTTTAACTTTTAATCCAGCGGGTTTCTCTTCTTCTTGAATTTCATGTTTTGACCTTAATTTTGCCTGGATTATTACTTTTTACTTTAATCCAGCAGGTCCTCTTTTTTTTCTTTGAATTTTGAATTTTGACATCAACCTTGCCTGGGTCATCTTGGCTTCCAATTCAGCGGATCTTATTTTGCATCCCTAAATTTTGCCTGAATTTAGACTTGATTCAAGCGGGATATTTTAATTTTGAATGGTGATCTAGAATCCCTGGTTGTTTATTCTACTTCCTCATTGGGTTTTTCTCTTTTGAGTTTGATTAACTAGACGTTCAAGATTGTTTATTACAGCACTAGCATTATCACCAATCGGTATTTATTGTTTGGATATAGGAATGAGAAGCGGGTTGAATGGATAAAGGGATGGCAAAAAAAAAAAATTTTAAAAGTAAAGCCAATGATGTGAAGCACGTGCTCCAAAAACATGAAAAATGTAAATTTTATTTTATTCATTGAGATTTATTTACAAAGATTAATTTTGAAAAACATGACAAATTTTGGATGTTCTTCCTTGATAGCTTGACTTGTACAAGGCGGCTCATTGTGTTGCTCCCATTTCTTAGCCAGCAGATGAACTCTCATGATTCGGGATTTGGATTAGGAGCGATCTTCCCGAAATCTAGCCGTTTAGCATCAATTAGGCTTTGCACCTTGCGTTTTAGAACCTGGCAGTTTTCGGTAGAATGACCGATGTACCCCGCATGGTAGCCACATATGGCATTGGCATCATACCATATTGGATATGGTGGTTCTTGAGGTTTCAGCGGGTATGGAACCACCAAGGAATTTTGGATTAGCTGAGGTAGCAGCTTGGTATAGGTCATTGGGATAGGGTCGAATTGGACGGGTTCTTTTTCCTTTTTTTGGCTTTGGCTAGAATTTGAGCTCATGGCTTGTGTTCGGACTGTGTATGGTGTGGGCAGTCGGGTTTGCGTTGGGTAATTGTAAGTTGGTGGATAGGCGGTTTGGTAAGCGGTGGCGACGTAAGGATATGGTGTGTAGGGTGTATATGATGATGGTTGGAAACCAGTCGGTCCATAAAGTGCCATCGGAGGTGTATACTGTCCTTGACCAGAAGCTACATTATAAGCGTCATCTGCCCTCTTCTTTTCTGTAGAGGCCTCAACTGTCTCTGTGGCGTTGTGCGTGATTCTTCCTCGACGCGTGCCACCCTCGATCCTTTCTCCAATGATGACGACATCAGAGAAGCTAGGAGTCACACTGCCAATCATCTTGTCATAGAAAGGATCTTGGAGTGTGTCAATGAATGTGCTGACCAGCTCTTTCTCGGATAATGGAGGTTGTACTTGAGCGGCTAACTCCCTCCATCTTTGAGCATACTGCTTGAAAGTTTCATCCCCATTCTTGGCCATATTCTGGAGTTGGGTTCGATCAGGAGCCATCTCCAGGTTGTACTGATATTGTTTGAGGAAGGCCTCAGCCAGATCCCTCCACGAACGGATGTGGGTCCGCTCTAGTTGTGTATACCAGTTGCAGCAGATCCCGGTTAAGTCATCTTGAAAGAAATGGACAAGCGGTTATCGTCGTGCATGCAAGGAGACATCTTCTGCCGGTACATGGTCGTGGCTCTTCGGGCAGCTAGTTCCTTGATACTTCTCGAATTTAGGAACCTTGAATTTGGGAGGGATTACTATGTCCGGAACCAAGCATAGGTCGGCTGCGTCTCTGGCTTCATAAGTACTCCCCTCAATTGCCTTGATTCTTTCCTCTAGGATTCTCCATTTTTTAATGTCCTCATTCGAAGGATGACATGGGTATTCCTCGGGCATAGGGTGAGGTTGGAAAAATGGTGTGTGCACAGGATGAGGCCCTTGGGTGAACATTGGGTGCGTTCCCCCAACGGCTGTTTGTGAGGTGGTGTTTGGAATGGCATAGGGGATGCTTGTGGTGCTAGAGGGTAGGTTGTGTGTTTGGGTTTGTGTTTGGTTGTATGAGGGTGCGTGCCCATGAGGAAACCCATGATGAACTCCTTCGGTTAGCGGAGGCATAGTTGATGGCAGAGTGAACCTAGGAGGATATGACGGGTCAGTTGGTTCTCTCGGCAAGGATTCTGTCACCTCCTTTTGTTTTGACAGTTGGATGGCCTCCATTAGCTTAGCCACTTGATCTTTTAGAGTTCTGACCTCATCTCTCAACTCCCCATTCTGTCTCTCCAGCTCATCCATGATTCTCGATTGTGATTTGGTTCTATAAGGATGTCGAGGAAGCTGTCTTTCTCCAATTTTTCTGTTAAACTTTAAAAATTAACCTTTTTTAGAAATAATTTGAATGCAAAAATCATAAGTGATGCAATGAAAAATATGTGGAATGATTTTTGAAATCTTCTTTTTTTATGATAAAATTTATGAACAAAGGCATGCATGCTATGCACCAATAATCTTTTAGAGACTTTTGAAGTTTTACTGTGTTGACAATAAATCAAGGTTGCTTTATTTATTCATCTTTGATTTTTAACAAATTTGTTTTTAGGAATTTTGGCATTTTTATTTTTCTAAAAAGCCTTTAATTTTGTTTAAAGAAAAACTTTTTAGTTTTGCTAGAATCTTTCTAGAAAATGTTCTTTAGGTTTTCGAAATTTCGTTTTCTCTCCTATTGAATCCTTTTATATTTTCAGTATTTTCAAAAGATTGTTTTCCTAATTTTCTATTTCTAAAACGTCTTTTTAAGCCTTTTTTTTTTTTGGAGTCTTTTCAATATTTTCAAAATATTTTTCTAATTTTTCCTAGGAATTTTCTCCTTCTATTTTGTTTTCTTGATTTTTTATCTTGATTTGATTTTTGTATCCCCAATTATAGCCTTCAAATCCCTTGTATCTTGAAAGGGGTGTGTGTGCCCTCTTTACTTCTTATGCGGGTTACCTGTCCTAAGGATCTATGCCCTTTTATATGAATCTCTCAAAGGTGGTTAGTAATCCAAAGATGTAGAGGTCACTAGAGCCAAGTTCCAGTTCACAACGCTTGCCACAACAGTAGAAGTAGCCACTAGTTGTGGGGCATTATGAATAGGACGCATTCTAGCCGGGATTTTCGTGATAGCCAATCAAGACGTAGGCCCCAGAGTGACACCACTAGATCCCTCTGTCCTAGGTAGCACTCAGACCCGGGTATAGGGCCCCACTCATGATAAATGTACATGCAATGTATAAGGGCACACAAATGATTGGGATACCTGCAATTGGGGAAATTGTACAGATATATATTGCAATTTATGATTCATCTATCCTAGGTTTGTACAAAGAATAGACAAATAAACAACAAATAAATAAACAAGTAAATGAATCGTGCAAACAAATAGGGAAGAGATCAAATATAATGTACACTCAATTGATCGGGCTTGACTCTCTAATGGTCCCCAGTGGAGTCGCCATCTGTCGCAACCGTAATTCTGACGAGACGACGAACTCGCTAAAATTTAAAATGAGTTAGGTTGATAAAGTGGAGCCGCCACCAAATTTTTATTTAAGGGAAAGATTTGGAAAAAAAACCCTAGATTTAGGTTCGGGAGTCAGTTACGAGTGGGGAAGGTGTTAAGCACCCCACTCACCTGTTCCGAAGAACAGTACCCTTACTGAGTGTGTGATTATGAAAATTGTTTGATCCCTTTAATTAGTGTGGAAATAAAAACTTGATGGAGGTTAGCCTGACAGGACTTGATCCTGCTCCTACGTATTCCCCGGTGCAATGGGAAACTCAAGGCTTACGTAGTTCTAGGTTGTTTTGAAGGCTTGACCTTCGAAGGTGCTTGAAAAAGAGTATTTGAAGATGTTACTGTTTAAAAAGATTTTATTTTTGGGAGGGATCTTTGGTCCACTCATGCACAAGGCCCGAGGCGCTAAGGCAAGCACAGGGACCTATACGAACCACCAAAATGTTGAACAGCAGGTAAACCGCCAGTTCCCCATTTAGAGCCCATTGCATGAGACCTAGAATCCCAAAATATTAGAAAAAGGTTTTCTAAGTCTTGAAGGGGACCCCAAGCCCACTCATGCACAAGACCCGAGGCGGCTAAGGCAGCACAGGGGCCTATATGAACTACTAAATGTTGAACAGCAGGTAAACCGCCAGTTCCTCATTTAGAGCCCATTGCGTGAGACTTAAAAATCCCAAAATATTAGAAAAGAGATTTTTAAATTTTTGAAAAGAAATAATTTGCAAATGACGTTGATCCTTGAATAAGAGGAAAATCGAATTTGAGATAAGAACTTTATTTTTGAGTTTTGGGGTTTCAAATAGAATTTTGGCGTAATTTTGCAATTATGGAAATTTAGGATGATTATTGGAAATTTTTATGAATTTATTTGAAAATCTTATGAGTTTATTTAGGAATTTTAGAATTTTTGCTAATTTCCTTAATTTCTTGAATTTTTATGAATTTTTTATGAATTTCTGAATTTTTATTGTATTTTATAAATTTTTATGAATTTTATTAATTTTTATGGATTTTTCTGAATTTTTTATTAAATTTTTTATTTTCTGTAATTTTTATTAATTTTCCGATTTTTGGGAATTTTTATTAATTTTTGATTTTTTGGAAATTTTTATTAATTTTTCTATTTTCTGTAATTTTTTATTAATTTTTCTATTTTCTGTAATTTTTATTTATTTTTCTATTTTCTGTAATTTTTATTAATGGGAGGGCAACACAAAGAATTTACGTATGGCGGTGACAATTTGGTAATTTTGACTTTGAGGGACATGTTAGGAATTATTGGAAAAGGTTAAGGGTAATATGGTCATTTCCTATCTTAGGGTATATTGGGTATTTCTGGAATTCTATGGGGTAATGTGGTAATTTCAAGGACGGATTGGGATTAATGGAATGGTCAGGGGTAATTCTGTAATTTGTGACTATTGAGACAAAATTGGAATTAATGGAACCTGGAGGGTATTTTGGTAATTTGGCCCTTGGGCGTATGTTTAGGATTTAAAGGAAAGTCTGAGGGCAGGTTGGTAATTCTCCTCTTTGGGGTATGAATTGGAATTTCAAAAAATGGCTCACCTAGTTTGAAGGGGGAACGTTAAGATTGGGGGCCATGTCTCAAACCACCGAGCAAAGCTTAATATTGATTATAATCCTGGAAGGTCATGCTTTAACAAGCGAGAATTTAATCGGCATTTACAAGGAAAAGCCACCGGGAGGATTCGAATCAACCTGAACCCACGAGTGAAAACGAGCACCACTTGTGCCAAGCTCTTGGTTGATTACAATTGGCCTCATTTGTTATTATAAAGGACATCCGCGGTGGAAACGTGACGTGGCACAATAAAATGGAATTATGTGGAGGAAAATGGTTTTACACCGGGTTCGAACCCAGGGTCCAGACATCCAGGATCACAAGCAGCACCACTAAGCTGTGCTTTTGATTGAGTCTTTAACCTTTCTGATTTAATTTAAGGTAAGCTAAGTATACATGAGCCTGGTTCTGCATAGATTGCGCAGAGTAAGTACTCTCTCATGATGGTTCTCTCCGTATCAACCAAAAAGGCATTGTACAATTAGATAATGTTCATGTCTAGTAGGGGCACATACTTCTCTTCTTAAGCATTGTAGAAATTCCCTCTAAACATTGAATGAGAAGCAGCAACCGGGAAGCTCTGTCTCAGTTTCGTCACTGAAATATGCCCCTTATGCCCAAGATCAGTAGAGTAAAAGGGGGTTGCCAATACTGCCTTAAACCTTCAATTGATTGGAGCGTTTTGTTATAATGAGCTTTATGTAGAGGGAAATCAGGCCATTATATAATGTTATGACATTTCTTAACTTCTACGGCTAAATGGTGACAAGTTATAACTTCTGATTTCTAAGCTTTCACAATTCAGGCTCTAGGCTACGAACCACCACATCTGTGACTCTATAGATCAGAACTCTATACATGAGAACCTGTTAGGATCAACTTCTATTTAGTGACCTTCCCCATCTTGATCCAAATTTAGATGAGGTGACTGGTACCAAGACGCAGGACTGTTGGAGATTAGGATTTGACAAAAGGCGAAAGAAGAGGGATCTACAGAATTATGCAGATTATGAAATTATTGCCTCTAAAACTTGACTTCTCCCAACTGTTACTTAATAACGATGATCCCTATAATTGTTCCATTAACAAATCCTTATTCTGTTGGTATCGAACCCAAGAGAACATCTGAGTTTGAGATCTTTTAATTATCATTTAGCAATTAGTACTCTGATTTATTACTGATCGAAGATTCGAACGCTATCTAATAATGACCCTCCAAGGTATTGATGCTAAAGATTGTGAAGGTCTTGAATAATTCAGGACTAACATCTTTAATGCGTTAGACTTTACCATGCTTGACCCGCAATGTCTCGTGTACAGATTCAAGATAGTCAAAGCCTGCTTAGTTCTATACTTTGTTCATGCAAATTTCTAATTAACGAACATCCCCACTTATACCTATCAACAATTTGACGTGATGCACCAGTTACAAGCAATTGATATCAAGAACTTAGCCTAAGCCTTAACAACTGAAGAGGCAATATCACCTTTTTCACTGCCAAAAATAACGCAATCCTGACCAGAGAAGGGAAAATCTTTGGAGTCTGAGGGAAACAGCTAACCTGTAGCAAGTTGATGCAGGGTAAGGTTGTTCCCTTGAATTGTGATAGTTCTTGATATAATTCTTGCAGACAGCAGTGGTTCCTTTCTCCCTTGTGTAGACGTGCTTATTTTTGAATCAGATAACCCTTCCTTTCTTCAAGTCTGCAATGGAGACTTTTTCATCAGCGCGGACTTGAGTCACTTGGAGAAGAGTTCCTTCCCCGTTTCTTTTCTTGCTTGTGAATTTCTTCCCCAAAACATCCAAGCTAGGAGCCTTTCTCCTCTTTCAAATCCGTTTGTTTTTTCTTCCTTTCTTGGATTTCTGTTTTTATATTTTTTATTTTCATTAACCTCTTTTTCAAATTCTGTTTTTTTATTTAAAATCTGTTTATTTTCTGTTTTTTAATTTGTTTTCTGTTTTTTAATTTGTTTTCTGTTTTTTAATTTTCAGATTTTTATTTCCAGATTCTTTTATTGAATTTTTAGATTTTAGAGTTTTTATTGAATTTTCATTTTTTTACTTTTTCATGTTTCCCTTTTTGTTAAAATTTTTCTTTTTTTTTTTTGGTTTCTTGATTAACTTTAAAGGTTGTGGGCTTCGGACATAAATGGGTGTTTACAATAATAAATATCATTTAAATATAATATCTAGCATCATTTTGAGTCTAATAGCAACTAATCACATAGTAAGAATAAATAATCATGTATAATTTATAAACAATTTCATCAACACTTAGTCCTGATAAAGTATTCCACAATCAAATTTGTTAGTGTAAACCAATTGTACACTTTGAAAATGATCTCTTCTTGAGCATCAAAAGCAAGCATCTTTACATGGTCTCAAGACACTCTACCTCTATTTGAGCCTTATTGATTCCCTTGAAGTCATGTAAGCTTGTATTATTAGAAGTGGTCTCTCAGATGGACTAGCTACTTAATACAGATTTCAGTATGCAAGTTTTAATTCCAATTGTATTTTTATTTTAATATATTATATTTTTCTTCTATTTCTCTCATCCTCTTACCCCAATACATCCCAAATTATATTTACATCTATCTTTTTCCTATACTAAACTATCACAGCCCTGGATAGATAGCAAGGAAACCATTTTAGTTATATTTATCAACAAGCATTTCATGTATAACCGACGATTCACATCAAAGATATCCTAAGTTTAAGAACTTTGTTAAATAGAGAGTTAACTATCTTCCAAATGGGATCAGGGATAACCATTTCATATCAAAATGTTTTACTATATATGTAGCTATGCATAACACTATTTACTATATGTAATATGTACTTTTGATTTTTTTGGAAGGGGCTGGACTAAAATTATTCTAAATTTCGCTTCATAAGCATCCTTTGTTGGAGATATTTTTTAGTATCAAAAATCTAATTGAGTAATTATAAATAAAATTACTTATGATTTAGACTTGGAAGATAGTTTTCAGTATTGAGCCTTTATTGGTCCTTCTAAGTTCTAACATGTCACTCACATCCAGCCAACAAGATTTGGAAATCTTGTTTTCTTCTTACTATTTTTACTGAAAAAAGATTGGCCATGGCACATAGAATAAAATAATCTTGTACTTTAAACATTCTCTATCTTTAGTTTACACTTCATAATTCTTATGGAAAACAGAAGACAATTATAAAAGCTTACATAATGACACTACGATCCATATTATCATTGCTTGAAATGAAATGCATGCATAGAAATTTTATTTTTATATTAATTCTCATACCAAAGGAAAAAATAAAAAAAGAAAATTCTATTAGAACAAAATTAATTTCTACAATATAATGAGATTAATTATTTTAATAAAATTAAATATATATTACTTAAATTAAATATTTATTAATAATCATGTCCCCTTGCTAATGGAATATTGAAGATTTCAGTTTCTATCCAGTGAAATAAAGTAGTTATTCCATAATTTTCTAATATAAAATAAAGAACAATCATTTCACTGGGCACTCCATCAAAATGTTAATTAGGAATATGTTAAATATAATACAAATCAACCCTTGAAACACTACAAAATTTCATCAAAATGTTAATTAGGAATATGTTAAATATAATACAAATCAACCCTTGAAACACTACAAAATTTAATCATGAAAGACAAACTTTTTGTACCTTGTTCTTGTATGACTTCCAAATGTAAGATGCTACTTGCTTTACGCAGCACGAAATCCAAGTATTGAGGTGTTATTGTGAAATTACAAGAGGCATATATATATGGAGATGAAACTTGCATCTATTTTTTATTTATTATTTTTAAATACTTCGAGATCCATTTTTAAATTAATCAGTGAATAAACTATAATCTAAATATATATTAAAGATCAATAAATAAGCAGAAAGTAAAAAAAATAAAATTTACAAAAAATCAAAGAAAAATAAATAGCAAATAAAACTAGAAAAAAAATAAAATAAATAAAACTAAAAAAAATAAAAAATAGAAGAAGAAAATAAAAATAAATAAATAAATAAAGATAATAAATAAAATATATGAAAGAAATAAAAACAAAAAATATTAATAAAACAGAAATTAAAAATAATAAATAATAATAGATAAATTAATTAAAAACATAAAATCTGAAAAATCAAAAATATATAAATAAAAAATAAAATAAGATAAATAAATAAATGAAAATAATAATAATAAATAAATAAATAATGATAACTGAAAAAATGATTAAAAAAATAATAAAACAAAAAGCAAAAATATTTAAATAAATAAAAACAAAAACAGAATAAATAAATAAAAACAGAATTAATAAAAAGGAAACAGAATTAATAAAAAAAACAGAATAAATAAATAAAAATAGAATTAATAAATAGAAAACAGAAAATAAATAAAAACAGAATTAATAAACAAAAAACAGAATTAAAAATGAAAAACGAACAGAATATTAACAGAAAATTGAAAAGGAAGAAGGGCTCTCCCATGAAGCTCCTTCTGAGGACGAGGCAGGAAAGGAAGGCTCTCCAAGAACGAACCTAAGTGGAAGTTTTGGATAACTAGAGAACCTTGATGCTAGTTAAGGGGGGGGGGGGAGAGGGCATAAGCTAGAAGGATAAAACTGGCTGAGAAGATCATCCAAAGAACGGTGCTCGAGCGGAGGAGCTTAGCACCAAGGAGAAAGAAGAAATGATCACGCCTCTGAAGATCTATCTGGTGCAAACACTGTGTGAAGTCGCGAGGAAGACTCTTGGATCTTGAAGCGGAGTTGCCCAGGTAAGTGCTCACGTCTATGGCTTCTCCTTCTAGCATTTAGCATTAAAATTCCACATGAGCACATCACAGAAAAAATGATGAAATCTATAGACAATTGTGATTATAATGTTTGTCTTGAATCTTGAGGTGAAATTTCTGTACAAAAGCCACATGCATGAAGCTAGGTCATGGTTTTGAAACATGAATAAAAGGGTAGATCCTCTATTCATGATTAACAAAGATATATCCACTGCATGTATGTTTTGCATTTTCATTCGAGTCATGTAAATGGATTGATATTCAGTTGTTATGATCGGGTCATAGCAAGATGATTGGTTATTTAACCAATTGGGGGAGGATTTCCCTTAGAATGTGGCTGATAGAGCAACTGGATCCTAGCCATTATGGAGGAAATTGCATGCAGTTCTAATGCTCCTGATTCCCTCTGTAAGTGTATTAATGTATAGTACATTGTTACCTCCTTGTCTCATAATGTTGCAACTCCTCATAACAGAAATGATCCATATGAGTTGATAAGACAAAAGGGTTTGAATGTACACTGCATGCTGTCTTGATGGCTATATTCTCAGCGCATGCACTGCTAACTTCACAACAGCCGAGATATATAAACGTGCCATGAAATCTTGGCTCATCATGAGTTCCTGATCCAGACTTTGCCTCATTTGTGGTGCATGGAAAGTGTGTATCGCGCCAACAAAGTGGCAATTCTTACCGATCCACTGACCCAATATGCAGGCTGAGATGAAGTTTCCCCTAAGTACGAGAATCTGCCTTTGCATGACATAAGGATGTGCAATAAAAGTAGGAGCTCATGTTTGACGCTTCTTTGAAATAACTTGTGACCCACCAGAACCTTGGAATAAGTGGTGCTGCATGTTGAAAGACGTGGTCATGCACTGTGGAGAGCAGTGGCCAAAACAGCATCATGGTTCCAGAATGAGTCAAGTCTCTCACTGTTTTTGGCATTCCAAAAAGCCATTCCTACGCATGGTAACTCCATGGACGAATCGGGTCAGCTTGATTCGAAAATCAGGTTGAAGTGCATGTCCCTGATGTGGCTGAAAAGCAAGGTCTAAGATGGTGCTTCCCCAACGTGCATGGGTAGGTATATGGTTCCACCAAACATGCATGTACAAATAGACCCAGCAGCAGCATAGAAGCTTGATGCAGCTAAAAAGCAAGGCCTTGGATGTCGTTTCTCTGACGTACATGTAAATGCTTATGACCTCACCAAACATGCATGTGCAGAATGCCCGACGTAGACATGTATGACTTAGGCCAGTTCATTACTCAGTGATTCTGGTTATGCCAAGTCTTTACAATACTTGATTAGCACTACATATTCGTAGGAGCCTGGCTCAGCCTAGTGGTCCATCTATAATTCCACAAACCCCTGGCCCCAGGGTCGGGCCCTGCTCACTGCCTTTTGCCTAGGATGATTCGCTACGTTCAACCTATTCGAACCAATTCTAGAGATGCTCACGTGATGCCCCAAGCTGTTTGGCAAACGGATGGTCCCTGCACATGGCCATAGAAAATCCCCGAATCAGGGGCATGGTGAAAAACTCAGCCCATATCCTCCAATTGAAGCAACAACATAGGTACCTTGGGTGGAGTATTCTGTAATAGCCAACAAAAGGTGACACTGTGAAAGGTCTCGATTTCAACGTGCATGTGCATGTGTGGGGCTCCACTAAATATTAAGCAAATTGAAGATGGTAAATTAAATTGAAGAGCATTAAATCACAGCCAAATGACTTGGCTTAGTGGCCAAAGGCGCTGCTTGCAACCCACATGACACGGGTTCGAATCCCTTTGGCATTTTTTCTCACAAATGACAGGTAAGTCTTGGTTTCTAATATAAGTACAGAAAGTAAGATCATGAATGTGGGTTGGATAGCTGACCCAGGATTTCCAGAACGTGGGTTCGAACCCCCTTGAAACCAATTCTTATTTTAAGACAATTAAGCCGTCAAGCTGCCAATTGAAATCGCGACCTTTTTATTTTTTAATTTAATCTTTGACCGAATTCAAATTTAATTTAAATTCCTTTTTCTTCAAAGCCAATTTAACTCTTTCATCAAAGTTTCAAATAAAAAAAAATTGTTTTAACTCAAAAAAATCATTTTAGTTCAAACCTATAAAATTCATTTTGATTCAAAGCCAATTTAATTCTTTCATCAAATTTTAAATAAAATTAATTTTAATTCAAATTCAATTTAAATATTTTCTTCAATTTCATTTCAAGTCAAGTTTAATTCTTTCTTTTAAATAAAATCAATTTTTTTTTCATTTCTAATCAAATTTTAATTGTCTTTCGAATAAAATCACATTCATTTTAGTTCAAACCTATAAAATTCATTTTGATTCAAAGCCAATTTAATTCTTTCATCAAATTTTAAATAAAATTAATTTTAATTCAAATTCAATTTAAATATTTTCTTCAATTTCATTTCAAGTCAAGTTTAATTCTTTCTTTTAAATAAAATCAATTTTTTTTTCATTTCTAATCAAATTTTAATTGTTTTTCGAATAAAATCACATTCTTTTTTTCCCAAATCAAGTTTAAGTTCTTTTCTTTTAAATAAAATAAAATTATTTTTTCCCAAATCAAGTTTAATTCTTCATTTCAAGTCGAGTCCAATTTCCAGTCCTACCGAAGCTCAATTTCTGTTCTTCAAAATTTAAATCAAATTTCTTTTTTTTTTGTTTCAAATTCGGACCAAATTATTCTTCCTCAAAATAAATTTCGATCCATTTTCTTTAAATTCAAATCTTCATCAATTTCAGTTCTTTTGCTCAAACTTTTAAATCAAGTTCATTTCAAATCAAGTGCATTTCAAATCAAGTTCATTTTAAATTAAGTTCATTTCAAATCGAGTTCAATTCAAACCAAGTTCATCCAATCCAATCTCTTTTTTTAATTTCAAATCAAGTCTCAAAAATTAAATTCCTTTTAAATTAAATTCATTTTTTCAAACAGAATTATTTTATTCTTTCTATTTTAAATCAAGTGAATTAAATTCATTTTGAATCCCTAGGTCTCACGCGACGAACCCTAAACATGAACTGATAGCTTTTTCTGCTGTTAAATGTTTAGGAATTCGTATGGATCCTAGTGCAGCCATAGTTGTCTTGGATCCTGTGCATATGTGGACTAAGGATTCCCTATAAAATATTTTCAAAATACTCTGTTCAAACACCTCCAAAGGTCAAGCCTTCAAACCAGAACTACGAACTACGTAAGCCTTGAATTTTCCATTGCACCAGGAAATACGTAAATTTTCCATTGCACCGGGAAATACGTAGGAGCAAGATCAAGTCCTGTCAGACTATCTTCCATCAAGCTATTTATTTTTTATTCTAAACTAAATGGATCAAACAATTTTCAAAAACATCAATATCACGCACTCAGTTTAAGGATACTGTTTTTCGGAACGGGCGAGTAGGGTGCCTAACACCTTCCCTATTCGTAACCGATTCCTGAATTTAAATCTCTTCCTCAAGTTCGGGTTTTTCCAAGTATTTTTCCTTAAATAAAAATTTGGTGACGACTCCACATAATTCAAATAAAATTCATTTTTAAATTTTAGTAAGTTCGTCGTCTCGTCGAAATTACGGTTGCGACACTATTTAAGATATTTCACAGCAAAAAATTTATTTAATTTTATAATAAAAAATATGAAGATTAGGAGACATATAAGGGGAAATAATTGGCCAACCTCATCTAACATAGGAAGAAATACACTTTGTCTTGAAAGCAAGTGCTCAAAGAGGGGAAAGGAAACTTTCTCATGACTAAAGATGGAGTTGTTGGAAAGTGAGACACAACACCATCAAGAGAGAATTTACCATTGTCGATATAAGACGGATATCCATCAAGAAGGGGCAAACACTCTTACATTTACCTGAACATTCAACCCACAGGTCTCGTGATGGTGGTTTTATTAATTTAGCCACATTTTCAAACGTGAGAATGGGATATTGATTGCAAGGAAATTATCAACGACTAAGATTCCACTTAAGAAATGAAAATAAGGCTAACCAAAATAATGATTTTTTAAAATAAGTTAAATAATCTAACCCGTTCTAACCTAAGTCTAAAGCAATTTGGATTAAATTAATCAAAATAATTTGACAAACAAGATTTTGTCTAACCAAATTACGTTCTGGTTATACATATAACAGAGTTTATAAAAATAATAAAATAGTCTATATATTTTTTCTTGATATTCATAATTTGTGCAATAATTACAAATCTAATAATTGTAATTTGCAAATCTATAAATTAATTTGTGTGGCAATATTGTAGTATGTAATAATATATTAGTATCTAATATTTTCAGTTTTAATTAGTATAACATTTTAAGTGAGATTCAGAGGATCCTCTGAGTTATAACTTTTCAAATGTTAATAATATAAATAATAGAACATCCTTATCCTTTTAAATGATTAACATTATAAAATTTTTATGAAAATAATATTTACTATTTAACTACCCAGAATAGTTTTGTAGAATTACAAAGTTGAAAGGTATTTTCTAACCAAATAAAATATGAAGCTAAATAATTCAATATTTACTGTGCAGATAAGAACAATAAAATAAACAAAACCGAAACATAGTCAAGACTTCAATGAAGACTGGCCTCTTATTTTTCACATTGTTGGAATCCTGATTGCTCCAGCCATACCTTGTAGCATGTAATGGTAAGAGAAATCTAATAGCTCAAAGGTACAAAAGCCCATAAAAATGGTGAGATAATTAGGTTGGCTCTACATTACCTTTTGAAATCATAACAGCAGTAGATATTGGAAGTTGGAACAACTAAGAGAAATTCAAATCATTTTCAGAGAAAGGATTAGATGGATCATTATGAGAAGAAAAAATTGAGCAGAGCAACTATATTTTTTAGAGACAACATTCCAACACACCCTACATAGGGGTTATTTCTTGTTCATACACATTAATTGGCAGCAACAGTGACAAGTACAGATCAAATTTCTTACTAATTTAAACAAATACTTAAACTTTTATTTATGAGTAAAGAATAAAAACATAATTTGAAATGTAAAACTAATCAAATATATTTTGAAATGTAAAATTAATCAAAACATTGCATTTGTTAATGTCATAGATACTCGTTGTTCATTGATGCTGCCACGAAGCCATAACCATCACGAATCAACACTGATTCTCCTGTTCTATAATTGATGTATTTTGTTGAAGTATTTTTATGTTGTGCCTCATCATATTTGATCTCAGAGCTATTATCATCGTTCTCGTGTTCATCTTTTATTCCTTTTCACAACATCTTTTTTTATCCTTATGCTTTTCTTCTAACATTATCACTATCACCTATGCTGCAAGATTAACGCGAATCAATATATTTTCTTCTCTTTACCATGTCAAATCCAAAGCCAACAATGTTGATGGAACATCTATAAATGGAAGAGTAAAAAAATGCAAGGAGGAGAGCATGACTTATTGAGTGAAAGAGAGGAAAAAAGGTAAAAGTGAAAAAAATAAAGGAATGACTATTACTTTCGTCCTTCACTTTGTTAATGTATTTCATTTTTATCTTAACTTAAAAAAATGATATCATTAGTCCTTTACTTTATCATTTGTCTTTCACGTTAGTTTCTTAGGATCAATTCTCATAAATAACATGTTGATTTATGTCGTTAAATGTCACGTTAGACATCCAAATATGTTTAAACAACATCGTAAAATATATTGAAGACATCTTCATCTCATTCATCCTATTATATCTATCATCATCCTCATCCTTGTTCCTACAGTTATGGTAAATAAAGCTTTAAATGTTTCACCTTTGCCATTGAAACTTCGCTTATCCTTTTTGGCTCATCTTTAAGATATATTTGAATTGATATTGTAGCATTTAACGTAATCATAAATTAGTACTCTATTTATAAAAATTGATCTTAGAACTAACATGAAAGATAGATGATAAAATGATACTAATAATTCAATTTTTTTAAATTAAAAATAAAAATAAAATACATTAACAAAGTGGAGGACGAAAATGACATTCAAAAATAAAAAATTAGTTTTTATTATATTTAAATAAATTATAAAAAAATGTAATTTATTTTTGAAATTTCTTATAACTACTAAAAAAATAAATGTCATAAAATTTAATATTTTTTAATGATTTAAAAAATTAAACACTAATATTTTACCTTCGGTTATATACTTTTTAAAAGTTTATGATTAAATATAATGATAAAATTTAGAAAGTGGATATTCATCCTTTTTATGTAAAAAATCATTTTTAATGAAATTTAAGGAGAATCTCCATCCAATTTGTATTCCATTAATAAATATAAGATTGAGTTTGCCAATATAAATATCCTGGTTATAATAACTATAATACTATTTAAATAAAATTATTAAATTAGTACAATTTATTAAAAATATAATTTATTATTAATTTTTATTTTATTTAAATTTTTAATACTTATTGTATATATTATTTAAGTTAAAATATATTTATTATATTAGTTATTTAAAAATATACATATAAATGAATAAAAATTGTTTTTTTAAAATTAAAAAAAAATTAGGGTTGAATTTTAAAGATTTATCCCGCTTTCTATAAATCCGCATTCATTCTTATTCCAATTTTTACTACAACATAAACAGAAAGAGAAAACTCCCCCTAACTCATTGATGTCATGAAAATCTATGATCTACTTTACCCTAACGAAAATATCATTGAAATGCAAAAGTTGTATTCATGTTGTTTTGATTCAATTTTTTAGTGAGGATTAAATCCAAATCAATTAACATCAATTAATATGATTTGGTTTGAATTTATATTTTTTTTTTGGATAAAAATTCAAACTAAATTAATTTAACATAAAAGATATTTGAATTTAGATTACCGAATTGACAGGTTATATTCTTTTGCTTATCAAAGAAAAAAATTATATTCTTTAATATCTAGTTTAAAAAAGATGACTCTACAACTTGGAAGAAATTAGGAATTGACTTAACGTTAGAATAGAACCTGAAATCTCAAACTCAATAGAATTAGTGGGCTGTGTTCGAAACAAGACTCCAAATCTCAAATTCAATAGATTTTTCATAATTTTTTAATTTTTTAATTTTTAATATGAGAAAAGAAAATAATAGATTAGCATAAATTTAATATACGTAATTTCATTAAGTTTAAAATGAAAATTTTGTCCTCCTTTTTTTTTTCAAAACTCCATTCCAAAATATACATTGTATTTTTGTTTTATGCATTTAAATAATGTAAAATAAATCATGTTTTGCTCCAAAAAATTAAATAAAATTTAAAATAATACATATTATACTGCTTATAAGATATTTTATATATTAATGAAACTAAATCACACTTTTCACATACCATAAATGAAATAATAAGACTAAACATTTAATATATGAATCTTATACACGTTATTAAAAATTTAATAAATACAAATTCATATGCTAAAATATTCTGAATTTAGTTTTCATATGTTATGGAAAGTTAAATTAATTTTTTAGAAGAAAAAAATTAATTATTGAAGCATGTTTTTCACATTATTCCTATTGCTTTCTACTTATTTTCGTTCAAAACTATAGGTGTTACATTATTATCACTTACAAGGAATAGAATGACTCAAAGTAGTTTTCAAATATTGTTAGATATCTTTTAAAATAGTATTTACTCAAATAAGCATATGTATCTAGTATTTTTACAAATATAATCATTTTTCCATCAACTTTGTGAATGAAGGTTTTGAAAATAAATAATTATTTTTGAAATTTAAGCTGAACTAAATATAGATTAAATTCTTTCAATTAATAAAAAGATTCAATTTTTAAATCCACTAAAATGAAACATAAAAATAAATACTAACATGATATACTTAAATTTTTTCAATTAATAAAGAGATTCAATTTACATATATTTATTTATTTACATATATTTCTCTACTTCCTTGTAGAGATGTATGATACAGTGCAATGATATTAATGTAACTGTTTTATAATTTTCTTTTTAAATATCGACATCATTTACATATTGACATAATATCACTGATAATCAAACCAGCAGAATTTTCATGTTGAACCACTAAATCCTTCCTACTGATTATCATCTCCATCACCTCTGTGTGAATCCACCACAAGAGATTAGTCAAAGAGTTTCCATCATGATGGTCCTTCAAGTTTTTATATTCTGCAATGCAATTTCATTATCATAAATTCCTTGCAGGGCATGCACAAAGCCTTTCCATCCATCTTCAGCACCTTCCCTCTTCAAAGCAGGCAAAATCCACTCCACAAGCTCAATCACATAATCAATATTTGAGAAAAGTGCTTCAGAAATAGGTGACAAAGGCAATAGGTGAATGCCAAGCCTGTACTCTTTCAAAACACCAGAAGCAAACCATAGTTTAATGTCTCTCTTATTAGCCCACAAAATGCCAAGTATCCTATTCTCTTCTGTAAAAGCACTTTCATACATAGTTCCATCAGGTTTCACATGGACCCACATTTGAGCTGCATGAATTTCCAATGATGTGAGTGTTGATCCAAGTGTCAAGAGATTGATATCACCATATGCCATACCCATCAATGCAGCAGCATAATAAGCATTTACAGCTTGGCTTGTGCTCTCATGATTCCTTCCATCTGAGAACACAGTTAACCCTGCAGCCCAAGAGTGCAATTTGTAAAGGTCAAAGCACCTAAAACGTGTGTAATTGGAGTTTGACAGTGTGTCCAAGTTCATAAAATCTTGCATAAGTGAATAGGCTTTAGCCTTATACTTCCTACCCCATGCTGGGTCAATCTTAGCAAGCACTGCGATGACATAAAGGAAGTACCCCAATTGGTATTGGTGATCATTGTAAATTCCAAACCCAGAATCTTCTTTTTCATCAGTAGACCCTTTATTGGTAATAATGCCACCCCATTTGTGATCATGTAGAAATCCATTCTTCTTATAATTACTATCCAACCATGGCTCAATGGCTTCCTTTAGAAACATACTAACATTTGGAATCACATCATAGAAGGAAACCTCCTCAGCTATCAATGCAAACCTTGCAGCCCTTGCAATAAATTGCCCATATAAATAAGAGGAAACGATTTCTATTTTTGAAGCATCTAGATTCTCAACATCATTCACAAGGGCTGAAATAATTTCATCTCTGGATTCTTCTTTGACACCCCTTGTAGAATGCCATGTCACAGAAACAGGATTTGCTTTCAAAAGCCATGATTTGCCAACAACACCAACAAGGTCTCCATCAATGCTTTTGTACTTGAAATCATCAAGAACAGTGACATCACTCTCTTTGTTAGACAAAAGCTGAACATGGAGAGGGTGTGCTAACAGTAGCATATCTCCAGACCCTTTTGTCTCCCAGTTATACTCCACACAAAATGGTTCTTTTATCACAGCATTACCTGACACAGGGTAACAAGAACTGAACCTGTCAAGAACAGCCTCCTTATCTGAATTAGAATCAGGACACAATGCGATTCTAATTATGCCAGAAAATGCATCAGAAGTGATCTCAGAAGGGTTGTTATTGTCATGACTCAACTTTATTGGAGAGGAAGCAAAAAGGAGCCATTTTTGGCCATTGTTAAACTGAAAGGTGAACTTGGTAAGTGAATCATTTGAAGAGAAGGAGGTAATGGCATGGATGGTAGTGATGGAAAGAGGAGTTGATTGAGTCACTGACACAGTTAAAAAAGGGCTTCCCCTAACAAGGAAGAAACGTAGATTAGACGAAGGGATATCTAAGGTGACACTGAGATCACTATAGGAGGAGATAACGTGCTTCCCGTTGGAATGTTGTTTGGATGTGATGGTGAGATCAGGGTTGAAGACTTGGTATATGACAGTAGAGCTGACAGAGTGAGAAGGGTATGAGAGAGAGAGGGATGAGTTTGAGGATTTGATAAGGTAAGGGTGAATGTATTCAGGTTGGTCACCATTTTTGAGGACAAAGTTTTGGAAGAAAGAGTTTGTAGGGAGTGGATTTGAGACAAGGTTTGGGGAGAAGAAGGTGGAGGGGTCAGGGAGGACAGTGGATTTTTGTGTTTGTGGGAAAATATAAGGAGTGGTGTTGTTTTGGTTGGTAGACATTGGTGCTGAAAAGTGTGGTGTGTGGTGGTGAATGTTTGAATGGTGTGTTGTGTTGTTATGGTGTTGATGGTTGCTTATGGCTTTTATAGTGTTTGTGGGGGTTATGGTGGGTGTGGCTCTCACCTTTGATTGAGTCTTAAATGTTTTACTGCATTGTCAATTACTCTATCTACAACTTTGTTAATTTTTAGTGGGGTTTGGGTTTTGGGTGATTCTTGTTGGATGGTTGAGATTAATTTATTGATTTGTGCAGAAATTGAGGAGAAGGGTTTGTTTTGGTTTGTTGATTGGAGATTGTATGAGATTAAGAGGAATTAACTATTAAAGGGTGGGAGTAAAGAGGATTTAATCATTGAGTTAAGGTAAGGGAACCTTGCCCAGACCTGTACGTTAATGTGACCATAGGGCTTTTGTTTTTTTATAACAGGGTTAATAATATTGAGGTTTGAATCAAATATTCTATGCAAATTATTCAATCTTCCTACTGTTATATGAATCGTAATAATTTAATTATTGATTTATTTGGTTTAGTTTTTAAGAAACAATTACAACATTTTCCAATAAAATAGCAGTTTAAATTAATTTATATATTTTAATCATTTTAAACTGTTCAAAATTAATTTTGTAACCATTAATTTTAATTCATTTTAAACTAAAATAAATATTATATTATCGTTTAAATTAATTTAATAATAAATATTTTTAATCGTTTTTATACTTATGAATTTAAATATCGTTTTTTATTGTAAATAAAAAAAACCAGAAATCATGTCAATACTTATATACTAAAAGAAGTTTTCACATTTCTATGCCTTTAATTTAATAATTAAATATTTTTAAAATAATTAATGATTTACATTTGAGTTGCAAACTATTTTTTATATGTGTGGAAGAAACATTTTCCTTTGTTAGGTAATGGGTTGAAGTTAGTTCGTTATTTTGTTAATATGTTTATCTTTAAATAGCTTTATGTACGAAGAGGTTTTTGGTGTATTCATTTTTTATTGTGCAAAAGTTCTTGTATACTTTGGGCGAAAAATTATGAAAAAATTCTGAACTATCACAAATTTATAATTATCACAAATTTTTAAGTGACATATGATAAAAATTTCTTTTACATTATTTTTTGTGAATTAATTTTTTTCTTACATAATATATTTAGATAGGCAGGTTTGTAGACACGTGATAATTCTAAAACTACAATAATTTATCACTTGCTATGAAAAAATAGTTACGGCTAACTTGCCCATGGATATGATATCGAAAATTATCAATAAATATTTTTATAGTAAATATATTTATTTATATTTTAAATTTTATTTTTTTAATTGATTAACAGAAATATGTAATCGATTATAAAATTACTTACAGAGTTTTACATAACTAAAGTTCAGTTTAAAATGATTTTTAGTTTTTAGTTTTAAAATTTTTAAAATTAAAATTAAATTTTATTTTTAATTTTTAAAAATTATTGCAAAAATGAATTAAATTATATTACTTTATTATAAAATAAAATATATATAAATAAAAATAATAATTTAAAAATTAAATTATATCAAAATAATATAAATTTTAAATTTTAAATTTTAAAAATAATAAATTTAATATTATTATTATTATAATAATTATTATGAAAGTAATAACATAATAATAACGATAAAAATAAAAATAATATTTATAAAATAATAATAATAATATGGTGATTATAATATATAGAATATTATGTAAATATATAAATTTATATTGTATATATTATTTGATTATTAATATTTAAAATTAAAATATATTTTTATATTATTTAATATTTATTTTATATAAAAATAATATATTATAAATAATTATATAATATAAAACTATATTATAATATTATATTGATAGTTAGTTTGTGTTTAATTTTTGAATAAATATTCAATTTAATTCTTACATAAATTTACTCGGTTTAATTTAATTTTTCAAAAATTTATTAAATAATTTTTTAAATTATATTTGGGAATTATATTAACTTAATTTTTTAAATAGAATACTTATCTTGAATATATTTTATTTTACATTTTCTATTTTTATTTATTGTATAAACTAATAAATAGTACACAAAATAAAAAATATAATTAATATCTTCGTTACCTGCGATTCTTATTGGAATACAATTAAAAAATAATAATTAATGTAATTTAAAATTTTAAAAATTTATAACTCAAAAATTAAAAACAACATATAAAAAGAAACATAAGGTATGAAAATTTAATTTAAAATTATAATTATGTATTCTACGACTTTAATTTAAAATATTCAAAAATTTGGAACTGTAAGTGCATAGTGGAATATTTTTTCATCAATTTTTATGGAAATTACATATAGAGAACGGGATCAAATTCAATAAAAACTCACATCTTCTTAAATTTGTCTTTAAAATCATGGCTGCTATTGGGTGTTGCTAAATTTCCTCTTACGCTATTTTCCAAGCCTGTATTTTTTTTTTCATTATTATTGTTAACAAATTGAAATAAAAAAATGTAATCTTAGTCGCTCCCCAATTGCAGTAGTGTTTATTGTACTTATTTTATATTTATTATTTAATTCGTAAATGTACTTGACTCCTTTATAATTACATCCATTTATCAATAATAGCCAGCTACTTGGTACAAGCTCACACGTTATTCCATGAAATCCACATATCACAGTGCTGGCAACCACCAATGAATGCAAAAATGTCTTATAGCTAACAAAATGGGAATCAAGGTCCACAAATAGTATTCACATACAAGGTATTATATAGGAAACAGGTCACAAATATATAAGGGGTACAATGCATGATGATATTATTGTAACTTTATTATAATTTTTTTTTCTATAAACCGAAATCATTTATTTATAAGCAGTAATAATATAATCATAAAGCAGGAGTTCTCATGTTTGATGATGAAATCCAAGCTACTTATCACCACCTTCACCTCTGCTATGAATCCACCACAATAGATTAGTCAAAGAGTTTCCATCATCAAAACCTTTTAAGCCCTTTATTTTTTCCAATGCACTTTCATTATTATAAGTTCCTTCAAGGGCATATACAAATCCCTTCCAGCCTTCACCAACACCATCTCTATCCAAAGAAGGTAAAGTCCACTTCACAAGTTCCTTCACATAGTCAACATTTGAGAAAAGGACTTCAGAAATAGGCATCAATGGCAAGAGATTAATGCCAAGTCTGCACTCTCTCCACTCTGCAGGAGCAAACCATAGTCCACTATCTCTTTTGTTAGCCCATAACACACCCATTATTCTGTTTTCTTTTGTAAACTCTTCCTCATATAGATTTTCTCCCTCTTTTACATGCCACCACATATTTGCTCCAAGAATTTCCAATGCTGTGAGTGTTGATCCAAGTGCAACAAGACTTGTATCACCATATGCTAGACCCATCAAGGCTGCGGAATAATATGCACTCACAGCTTCACTTGTGCTCTCTTGATTCCTTCCATCTGTGAATTCAGTTAACCCTCCAGCCCAAGAGTGAAACAAATAAGGGTCAAAACACCTTAAACGCGTGTAATTGGAGTTTGATTTTGTGCCTGAGGTCATAAAATCTTCCATAAGTGAATAGGCTTGAGACTTGTATTTTCTACCCCATGCTGGGTCAATTTTTACAAGCACTGCAATTCCATAAAGGAAGTAGCCCAGATGATAGTGGTGATCATTGTAAATTCCAAATCCAAAATCAGCACCAGTATCAGTTGACCCTTGTTTGGTAATAATGCCACCCCATTTTTTATCATGTAGAAATCCATTCCCTTTAAAAGTTCCCTCCAACCATGGCTCAATGGTTTCCTTCAAAAACTTGGTAACCTTTGGAATCACATCAAGAGAGCTCAACTCCTCAGCAATCAATGCCAACCTTGCAGCCCTTGCAATCAATTTGCCATAAAAATAAGAGGAAGTTGTTGTTATTGCTGATGAATTTAGACCCTCAACATCATTTACAAGGGCTGAAACGATTTCATCATGGGATTCTTCTTTGATGCCCTCGGTAGAATACCAAGTTATAAATACATGATCTGTTTTCAAATTCCATGAATCCCCAACAACACCAACAAGATCTCCATCAATGCTTGTGTACTTGAAATCATCAAGAATAGTGACATCATTGTCCCCATTAGACAAAAGCTGAAGATGAAGAGGGTGAGCCAATAGTAGCAGTGCATCAGACCCTTTCTTCTTCCACTTATACTCAACACAAAATGGCTCTCTAAAGACAGCATCACCTGACACAGGATAACAAGAACTATACATGTCAAGAACCTCATGGTTTTTTGGATCAGAATCCGGCAACAAGGCTATCCGAATTATGCCGGAAAATGCTTTGGAAGTGATCTCAGAGAGGCTATGACTCAAGTTGATTGGTGAGGAAGCATAAAGGAGCCATGTTTGACCATTGTTGAAGTTAAAGGTGAACTTGGTATGGGACTTATCTGAAGAGAATGAGAGAATGGCATGGATGGTGGTGATGGAAAGAGGGGTTGGTTGGGTCACAGACACAGTCAAAAAGGGGCTTCCCCTAACAAGGAAGAAGCTTAGATTGGAAGAAGGGATATCCAAAGTGACACTGAGATCACTATAGGAGGAAATAATGTGCTTCCCATTGGATTTTTGTTGGGAAGAGATAGTGAGATCAGGGTTGAAGACTTGGGATATGACAGCAGAGTTGACAGAGTGAAAAGGGTATGAGAGAGAGAGGGATGAGTTTGAGGATTTGATAAGGTAAGGGTGAATATATTCAGGTTGGTCACCATTTTTTAGGACAAAGTTTTGGAAGAAAGAGTTTGTAGGGAGTGGATTTGAGACAAGGTTTGGGGAGAAGAAATTAGAGGGATCAGGTAGGACAGTGGAATTTGTCTCTGGGAAGATAAAAGAAGTGTTCTTTTGGTTCATAGCCATTGGTGGAAGTGGTTTGTGATTATGGTGACGAATGCTTGAATTGTGATTGTGTGTAGTGTTGGTGATTACTTATGGCTTTTATAGTGTTTAGAAGAGTTATATGGTGAATTCAGTTCTTGGTTTGATTTTAAGTATTTTCATTATTGGCTGCTACTCTATCTACAACTTGGTTCTTTTAAATTCTTATGAGTAGGACAGTGGGACTTGTATTTTGGATTTTGGGGAATGCTTGTGTGATGGTTGACCTTAATTTATTGGGTTGGTGAAATGGATTTTAGAACAAGTTGAGGTGAGAGGTTTGTTTTGGTCTTTTGATAGGGACTTGAATGAGATCAAAGGGTAATGAATCTAATGAATGATGAAGGGGTAGGAGTAAAGAGGATCGAATGATTGATTAAAGGGAAGGGAACCTTGGGCCCAGTAAGATAACGTGAATGTGACCATTTCAAGAAACAAACACCGAAGTTTCCAATGGGAACATTCCAAAATTTGGACCCCAAAATCAGTATTCCACATCCAAACAACTTTATGTGTACCCAAATGCAAAAATTGAACAAGATCAACACAAATCATTCAATACAAGTACCAATGAGAATACAAGTTGAAGTTGCAAGTAACCAAAAACACATGAATTTTTATAACCTTGGCGGAATGTTTTACCAATCCACTTCCATTGGTTAGTTAATTAGTTAAGCTATATAGTTCGTTACTGTGTTACTCATGTTATCTTCAAGTGATTATGTAGTAACTTGTCCTTTCTTCCATACTATGCAGAAATTCTTGAATACTTTGAGAGTACTACACTACTCCAATTAAAACGTAAACACATGACTAAAAATATATTATTAAATTAAATATACATAAATGGTTTAGCCATAAGGCATGTATGAATTTTTCATGAGTTATGATTTTTTGATATTTTAAAAATATTAACATCCATTTAATATTTTTTATCTCTCTCTTTTTTCTATCATATTATATCATCCATATTATATTTATCACTTTTCTCTTCTCTCTCTATCTTTCTCAAGGCGTCATACTCCAACCAAACATTTCCATTTTTCATACTAAGTATATAACCAGTGAATGCATAGTGCCACTGCCAACAGCCAGAATATATAGTGAACAAGTTTCATCTTTATCATATTGGAAAGTCACTATAAGACACATGTTGCCTTTGCCAGTAACCTAGTCATGGTTATATAGGATCTTCATCTGTCACTTTTTTACCCTGTCTTGTCTGAAAGAGTTATGTTCTACAACACCAATTAATGCATGCTGTTGTAAATAAAGTGCTACTGGGTTTAAGTGGAGAATGAGAATCTCCACTAAGAGAGGAGAAAATAGAAAAAATAAATAAATAAGAAAATAGTAAATATTTTGTATACTTTTAAAATAATAAATATATAAGTCATTAACATTATTAAATAGTTTTATATGAAAATCCTGCATTCTAACTTTATCACTTTTTACATTGTATAAAAAAACAATAAATAAATATTTTTATTTAATATTTACTTTATATAAACAAAGTGAATTATTATTAAGAAAATATAATGGAGAAACGTAGCATAACTCTTCTTACCTGATATGATGCAATCCCTCTTTGAATTTTCTTCACCACGTCGCTCACCTACTTCTTCAACACCTCACCACTCTTCCATTGTCTTTCTTTTGCTTCATCAAATGATCACACACACACAAAAATTCTTAACAAACTCTCAGCAAATTCACATACATCTCACCACGCATAAACATGGAGGAAGAACGTGTTCCCCATTATAATTTCCATTCAAAATATCTATTTTAATAGTGAAGAATTCTATTCTTTCAAAAAAAAAACATTAATAATTGAGAATTTTATTCTAGCTCTTAGGATCCTCTAATTTTCTTAAAATAAGAAGACAAAACAACGTCAAACAAAATTTGTAATTTTATGTTTGATTTTAAAATGATTATGAGATTTAATAAAATTGATGATATAAAATAATATAAAACTTTAAAATTTTACATTTCACTAAATTAGAAAACAAATTTTTATCCCAAAAAACAACTTAAAATAGAAATATATTTACTTTTTTAATAATCATTTTTTTTCTTTTTTTTACTCATCTACCTTACCTTTTCATCAACCCCACTCTCTCTGCTCTCTCTATATATGGAAGTGGATCTCCCCATACAGTTTTAAATTAAATTACATGGTGTGTGGTCATAATCCAATGATGATTACCTTTCTCCAATAATTATAAAAATATAATTTAAAATAATTAATCAAATATTTATTGTTTATTTTATATATTTTTATTTTAATTTCTATTATTTTTACTATAAATTTAATTTCACAAATGTCAGTATATACAATTTGATTTTTAAATTTATTTATTTGCTCATATTTTAATTTTTTTTTAAAAATTATAAATATTTTTATACATTTTAATATTTAAATATGTTTATTTTATTTATATATTATGAATAATTTTATGAAAAAAATTAAAATATCGTCAAATTCAAAATTATGCATAGTAGCACATTCTATAAACTAAATTAACTTTTGAAAAGGAAACTGTTTATTTCATCATTTAATAGATATTTTTAGAAGTAAAAATCAGCATTAACAACTTTTATAAATAAAATACTAGAATCATTAAAGGTATAAAGATAAAATAATATATACATATATATATATATATGATAAACTATAACTTTATATTTTTTATAAAAAAATTAATTAAAATTAAAAAATAATTATGGTAGTAATTTTATTTAAATTTTCTATAATCTTTTAAAAATGATAATACAAATAAAAAATTTAAAAAAAAACATAAATTGGATTAAAAAAAATAGACACAATAGCAGAATGAAAAAATAGGTTTGATTATGAAGAAGACCTGCACACCTGTGTTGGAAGCTCGTATATCTTTGAATTATCATTGATTTTTCTAACATGATTTTGCTAAATTCTAGCACCACCTTCCAGCATTTTGGAAAATTATTACATAATTATGCATATCTAAGCATGATTATATTATTGATTATGGCACACAAAATAACTTAGGAAGAAATCTGATTCACAAAAAATCCAAAATGAAATTATAAAAAGAAGGTGAGGACCTGAAAGAATGTACCCATCAAATGTGTCATTCATCATGCATATTCCAAAAACATCTTACTATTACTATCTACTCTCACTTATTCATTCTTCCTTCAAATTCACCTAGTAGGATTTTTAGAGGCGGAAGATTATTTGCAATATGAGTTCTAGCATCCTACTATCAATCCTACCAGCCTACTATTTGGTTATTTCAGCTTTCTAAATTAGGATTACGAATGTTTTTTTCTAGATTAGGATTTTATTTTTTATTTTTTCAACCATATGTAACTAATCTTTGATCTATGGATCTTTGTTAAAGCTTATGATGTAACCAATTAAATCATTTTTTCTCTTATGAATGTATGTGTTTTTCTATTCAATTATATTTGTCTTATTATGTTTGATTAATTTATGAGAGCTAGCCAATGTTATTAATTTCTAAGTTGATTAGAAAATAAGTGAGCATACAATTGATTAATTAACATACTCATAAGGTAAAGTAAATTTAGGGTTTTAAAGGATCAATCAAAATTCTTGACAAATAATTAATTATTAAATAAAAAATCGAGTGTTCTTTTTATTTCTCTTGATTATTTACCTTGCATGATGATTAGAGATGATAACTTAGGGGAAAGAATATTACTATTACATGACCACTAGATAGTAATAGAATTAGAACGGATGATTAGAAATGGATTCTTATGATTCATAAAAGGGTTGGGGATGGTATTGGGTAAATTCATAAGGAAGCCAAAGTTTCATACTCTACGATAATCAAATTCTTAATTATGATTTGTCTTTTGCCTTAAGATTTCCTTTTCTTGATTTTATCTTTTATTTCTATTTTAAGATATCACTCAACATAATTTTTTTTCTTGGTGAGCATAAAAGTCAAGATTTAGCCAATCTTTTAATTATTAGAATAATCTTTGTGGGAACAATATCGAGCATCTCAAATACTCTTTTTCTAACTCTATGAGTTCACTTACCCATGGATAAACTTTGCATACAACATGTTTTTGACACTGTTGCTAGGAACTACTTCCCAATGACTTGAACAAGATTGAATCGTGAATGTTTGACACATGTACATATTTTATTGATAATAAATGTATTTTGAAAATTTTAAAAGAAAAAAAATAGACTATGTTATTATTGCATTGTCTTTCTATTTGTTTATGCAAACTCATTGTCAAGCTTCTAACTTGTAGTTTGATCTTGAATTAGAAAGAACAACTAGGAGATTGAGATGAAAAATTAGAATGAGAAAAATGGTAACATAAAAGTGGACAACATTGCTAGATTACATGGTCCCAACGATGAAGGTCTAAGAAGCAATATGGAAATTCCATCACTTGAACGAGTTCCTAACTTTGAGTTAAATCCTACACTCATTAAAATGATTCAAAGTTTGCTTCAATTTGGAGGAATAATCTTGGAAGACCCACACCTTTATATCAAAAAGTTTAAGGTTAAATAATATCATAAAAATGAATGACGTTACGCAAGATGCTATAAGACTACAATTATTCCCTCTTTCCATCATTGGAAGGGTGAATGATTGGTTGAACCCTCTTCCAAAGGCCTTCATTACTACCCAGGAGTAGCTATAATGTTTGTTTCTATGCAATATTTTCCACCATCGATGTAATCCAACATTCTAACAGAGATTTGCCAACTTTAGTCAGTATGAGAATGAGTCATTATATGAAGCCTAAGACAAATTTTAGAATTTTCTTCGAAGGTGCGCTGTATACCAAGTGTCCTAACTTGTTCAGATTTTTATAACACCATGTGATTGATGTACCTTGTGATGGGAACATCCTACATAAATCCCTTGGGATACTTGGAGAATTATGGGAAATTTGGTTGCTAATATCAATCAATGACGATCTGTTGATAGGCATGTGAAAAAAAATACCATCAACCTGTCAAAATGTACCAAATTGATCAAACCACTCTGCTAGCTAGCCAATTAGAGGTTTTGAACAATAAAATAGAAGCACTCATACAAGCATAAACACAATGTGCGCCGCCTATTTAAACTTGTGTTACCTTTAAATCTATTTCTTGTAACTTCTTTTGTGCCTCTATAAGTCATGATGATGATGGATGCATAGTAAAAGCCTATATAGCTCAACAAAACAAGCAGACCAACTACTTGGGGAATACCTATAACCTCACTTGGAATAATCACCACAATATCTCATAGGAAGGATGTTAAGGTAATAATTCAACAAGTAATAATCAAAATGTTTACAAGCTCCCTCATGTGCAAAATTAAGGAGGTTACAAGTAGAAAAAGAAAGGAACCGTCCCTTATGAATTCATGATTCCAAAACATGGAGGGACAAATTCAAAATATAGAGACATAGATGTTCCATTTCTAGAATATGGAGACTTGGCTAGGAAAAATCATTAGCCTTTAGCCTTTGGGGACAATGGATGCTTGGGACATTTCCTAGTCAGGTAGAAGTGAATCTAAAGGAGCAAGCCAATACAATAACCATTAGGAGCAAGAAATAACTTGAGATGTGTGTGAAAAAATAGAAGGAGAAAGTAGTTACTAATGACCATCAAGAGGTTATTGAAGACCTCTCAACTTATAATAAAGAGATTCCAAAAGAGAAAAGGAAGAAGGTTGAAGAGACCATAGAAAAGGTTCTTGAGAAACACTATGTGGAGCCTTACCAACCTAAGATATCCTTTCCTCAAAGATTGAAGGCAAACAAAAGTGATCCACAGTTTGCCAAGCTCCTACACATTCTAAAGTAACTAAGAATCAATGTTCCACTTGTGGATGCCATCTCCCAAATTCCCAAGTATGCAAAGTTCTTAAAAGATATTTTGAGCAACAAAAAGAAACTTAAGGAATACATGATCGTTAAGTTCAACAAGGAGTCCTCTGTTATTCATCTCTAGAGTTTAACTATACTTTGTACTATAGTTGATTCCTATTTTGATAAAGTTTTGTGTGATCTAGACGCTAGTGTAAATCTAATGTCATTATTTTCTTTTAGAAGGTTAGGTGTCAATAAGATTACACCTACCTTTATTTCTTTATACATGCAAATAGGACCATTACTTATCCTAAAGGGATAGTGGAGGATGTTTTAGTAAAAATGAAAAAATTCATCTTCCCTGCTAATTTCATTATGCTTAACATAAAAGAAGATGAAAGGTTTCCATTAATCTGGGGAAGATATTTCTTGGACACCAAGAAGAGTATTATTGATGTATAGCAAGGAAAGCTTACTTTGGCGCTAGATGACGATAAAGTGGTGTTGGAGTTTTTTATTCATTAAAACATCCAAAAATATTGTATTGTCGTAATGTTATTAATTATTTAGAACACTTTTCCTCTTTGAGTTTGTATTTTGTGCAGAATGAATTTATCGAAGATACCTTAGAGAATCTCTTGGTGCTTGGGGTTGACACCATGAGTGATTTTGAGGAATTAATAGAGGAACTGATGGCCTTGGAAGCAAACATACCCAAGGGAATTGGAAAAGAAGGAAATAAACTTGGAAGCTACATACCCAAGGAAATAAAGAAGTTTTTGGATGGTCCATTCATGACATCAAAGAAATTATCCTCCAATTTGTACCCACAGTATTCATAAGAAGGAATAATGCAAGCTTAAGGTGCAACCACAAAGAAGGTTCAACCTAAGCCTTAAGGAAGAAGTCAAGAAGGAAGTTATTATGCTCCTTAATGTAGGTATTACATGTCCTATTTCTGACATTTCTTGGATTATTCCTGTACAAGTTGTTCCTAAAAAGAGAGGTACCACTATAATGAAAAATGACCAGAAAGAGCTTATTATAGTAAAGAAGGTAACCGGTTGATGGGTATGTATCAACTATAGAAAATTAACAGAAGCTATCTATAAGAAGACCGTTTATCATTTGTCAATGACATATTTTCCTAATTGAAGACATTATATATAAAAGAAATCATGATGACACTCTTTCACAGTGCATGGATGCTCAAGAAGCTCGCTTAATTATGAGCGACATTCATGAAGGAATCTGTACCACTCATGCTAATGAACACATGATGGCAAAATTGGTTATTATTGGTCTACTATAGAGGCTAATTTCATAAATTATGTTCGAAAATATCACTATTATTAAGTATGTGTGTAAACATTCAATTATGTCCGAGACCCCATTTTTAAAATTAATTAGTGAATAAACTACAATTTAAATGATAAACTAATAAACAGATAATAGAAAAGTAAAGTTAATAAACAGAAAGCATAAAAATAAATAAACAGAAAGCAGAAGAATAAATAAGCAGAAAGTGGAAAAACAAATAAAAAGAAAACAACAAAATAAAAACAAATAAAGAAAAAGATTAAATTCAAACTAACTAAGAGGAAGAAAAAGAAAGAGAAAAGAAAATCAGAAAAAAAAAATTGGAAAAAATAGAAAAATAAATAAAAACAGAACAAATAAAAATTACAAAAAATCAAAGAAAAATAAATAGCAAATAGGATTAGAAAAGGAATAAAATAAATAATTAAAAACAGAAAAATGAAACTAAAATAAATGGAAAACAGAAGAATAAATAAAATAAAATAAAAAATAAAAAGAAAGTAAAAATTAGAAAACAGAAAATGAATAAAAACTAAATAACAGAGAAAACAAACAAAATGGAAAAAAGGTAAAAAGAAAACAAAAAAACAAAAAAACTGAAAACTAAAGTAACAAAAAAAAAAAAAACAAGATACAGAAAAAACAGAAATCAAAAAGCAAAATATAAAAAGGAAAGGCATGGAATGGAGGGGGGATCTCTTTTTTGGCAGCTGGGGGAACGGTCCCTCTTTGGCCAAAGCGACTCTTTGCTTCAGGTCTAGGCTCCAATTATTGTTGGGGAGATCATTTCAGTGGTGGTGGAAAAGAGGGGGTCATATATGAAGAATCGGTCTCGCTCAAAAGCCCAAGAATTAGCTCACCAACTTCACGTCAAGTTTACAAGGTAGGATCCCAAATGCTCCAATTTTCTACTATATGATGATAATATTCATGAATCATGATTCGGATTTCAGCTTGGTAGCTAGAATTAGGGTTCATCACTTGTTAGAGCAAATTAAAGCATCTTTCATACGTTCTATGGGTGCCGTTTTTACTTCTATTTGAAAGTTAAGTTGGTGTTCTTGAATTCGAAACTGGGTTTAATACTGGAACGGTGAGCACATCCGGTCATCAGTTACTGATTCTCCATAGTTATAGACCTGGAAGATTGATCAATATTAGATACGAAAAAATTGCACCCTTTGGCCATGATTCTGGGGTATTAATTCGTGGTAATCTGAAAGATATATATTGTATACGAAGGAGTCATATGGCACCAGGCGTGCAATAGCTTGTGAATAGATAATGTTATATGCTCTTATTAGGATGTTATCTGATCTGATTGGGATGCATCAACACATCTCTGTCTCTAGCAAATACTGCCTTGCAAACGCTTTGAATGCTGTGGGAAACTTACCATCCGATATTCGGTGAAGTAGATCAATTGGCCAAGGTGCGATAATGCAAAGGTTGAAGGCTGATACTTGCTAGTGGTAAGAGAGAAGAAAAAAAGTACCTAAAAAGGATAATGAGCTCATTTATACATATGCAAAGATTGATAGGCATGAGGCTTCGACATGCAGCCTTTCTATGATTGGTAGCTATGAAGTGTCACCCCTTGGTAGCCATGGTCTCATGGTCAGAGGTTGCTTGCTTGTTGTAAACACTCCAACAGCCAAGGGCTTTGGCATTCGAATGGTTATAAATGCAAGCCATGTTCACGCTTATGCATGTAATAAGCTTGTCATCCCAGTACATGAGGGACCATCATAGCATGCACGCACCTAGATCAGATCGTGATACTGTTCTCTGCTCTAAGTTAAGATAGTGGGTGTTAAATCTCAAGTTGAAAACGCAGCCTAATGGTGTGCACACGGCCCTGTAAAAAAGCTCAGCATGGGTTCGATCCACATACACGAAAGCTTCCTCTTAAATACGTTCACATGCTGACCCCTGCACTTTGGTCCATGCCACAGGATTTAAGGAGCCTCTCTCTCACCCATATGTGTACGGCGGTCGCCCCTTTGTTAGGGGTTGTTCTTTGCTATTCGTTGTTGTGCACTTGCATGCTCTGCATGGCGATCCCAACAATGCCTTCTGTAGCTTTGCTACCACTATACTCCCTATCATTAGGTGTGGCTCCATCTGTCGATTATGAAACAAGTAATCAATCAAAACACGTGGATTGGGTTTGATCTGTTCAAGAAGAAGGTATCGTCGGCCTAGTAATTCTGAACTCACGTCATAGGCCAATTATGGAGCTCTTTGTTTAGGCGAAATCCAATGTGAGGATTGGTTAGGCGAGCATGTAACATTTGTCCTCACTGAACACCATGCTTTCATGTTCATAAAGTCGTATTACAGGCGGGCTATGATTTACAAGATTTGTTCTGGTCAGGAACGTAAGAAGGTCATTCACAAGTCATAAAAGTCGATGATAGCTGGGAATTATTGATTAAGTCAGTATGGTAGCTTTACTCTGATGAGATGCTCAAACCTCCCACTAGATATTTGTGGGATGATATGTATGATGGAGAAAAGTTATTCAATGTGCAACCATATATGGAACTTTGGTCACTTGCTAAGTTTTGGATTTTGAAAAGTTCCGGGAGGTCTGCTGGAATGTGATTGTGTCTTGTCTTGATCTTTTATGCACAATTGTCTATTAAAATAATCAAATGGTCCAGGGGTGGCAAGCCATTGCTTACCTAATAGTAACACAAGGCAGAAATCGAGTGCGGAATTTTAACGCAAAGAATGCATGCATGCATAACACTCTAGGTGGAAAGCATGTGGTGTATTAATTAGAGTGAATTTGCTGATCTAGGAAGTGACACATGGTTAGAGCTATTACATTGTGCCCAGGGAATCCTCCGTCAACAATCGGGTAGAAGACAAAGGAGACCCATTAAAATGGGGCCCTCAATGCTCATTCTCATTGTGGGGCAGTAGCAAGCCTATTAATGAGCTATGCGGATGTGAAGTGATGTCCTATTATTAGGCCTTGTTAGCTCTTCCATTTAAGCAGCAATCAGACCCTCTATACGTTTAAACAAGTATGCCCTCGGGTGCCAATGTTCAATGGTTAGTATATGGATTTAGCTGAATGGTTTCCCTTGTATGGGAGGACGGAACGGTTCGACCATAATAAAAGACCTAGCACAACAGGCTGCCTAAAACTTGACCCTCCATGTATGCATTTTACACAAGGAATCCCGCTCTGCATATGCTGGAATTGCCAAAATGAAAGGTCAAATCAATCCCTCATGCATGCACGTTAAGCATCTGAACGTAGGGTAGAACTTTTTGCAGTGGGAGCCACCTATAAAATCTTGCTTAAAAAGGAGATAATACCCCTGATGCACTAAACATATTAAATTTACAGATTATGTCAATAAACTTGAAGCTTGGTTCAAGTGGCTAACTCAATCAAAGCTTAGGTAAGTGACGCAGGCTCGATCCCCAAGGGCAGCACTTTTGTTTTAATTCCTTCCTTTGCAATTGAATAAACCATACGCAGAATTGGACTTGGGTTCAAACGTTGACTTTCGTACCAATTTTCAATATGGGTAGCAACCTCATGGTCGGTTCAAAATATAAACCATACATAGAATTGGGCAGGTGCACGTTGGATGGGCCCAATCAAATGATAATAAGCTGAATACTTACATGAATTGGGCCATTTCCGATTAGGCCATACTGCTTATGATTTTATAATTTTTCAATCAAGCCCTACAAAGCCAAATGCAAATTCCCAACCCATCCTTTTTTATTAATTTGTTTAGTTTTTAATTCGGAATCTCTTTTTTCGTTACCTAGGTCAAGCCTAAGTTTCAAATCAAGATTAATTTTATTTCAAATCAAGTTTATCAAGTTTATTTTCCAAGTCTTTTCCTTAAGTCTCAAATCATGTTAATTCTAGTTCAAGTCAAGCCTAATCTTTTTCCTCAAAATTCGAATTAAATTATTTTATTTCTAATCAAGTTCTTCTTCCTCAAATTTCATCAAGCTCATTTTAAATCTTCAAAATCAAGTTCATTTGTTTTTAGCCAAACCCAATCCCTATTTTTTTATCCTTGTCATTTTCTAATTAGATTCATGATTCTAAGTCTTACGCGATGGACCCTAAACAGGAACTGGTAGCTTTTTCTGCTGTTCGATATTTAGGAATTCATATGAGTCCTAGTGCAGCCGTAACTGTCATGGACCCTGTGCATATGTGGGCTAAGAATCTTTTTGTAAATAATTTCAAGAAAAACTTCATTTTTAAATCCCTAGTCTCACGCGATGGACCCTGAGCACGAACTGGTAGCTTTTTCAATTGTTTGATGTTTAGGGATTCGTATGGGTCCCAGTGCAGCCGTAGTTGTCTTGGATCCTGTGCATATGTGGACTAAGGACTTTCTTCAAAACCTTTTCAAAATATTCTGTTCATTTTCAAACACCTTTGAAGGTCTAGCCTTCAAACCAGAACTACGTAAGTCTTGAGTTTCCCATTGCACCAGGGAATACGTAGGAGCAGGATCAAGTCCTATCAGGCTATCTTTCCATCAACCTATTTATTTTCACTCTAATTAAAAGGATCAAATAGTTTTCAAATAAATCACACACTCAGTTTAAGGGTACCGTTCTTTAGAACGGGCAAGTGGGGTGCCTTACACCTTCCTCACTCGTAACCGACTCCCGAACCTAAATCTCTTCCTCAAGTTAAGGTTTTTCCAAATCTTTTTTCCTCATATAAAAATTTGGTGGCGGCTCCACCATATCAAAATAATTTTATTTTAAAATTTTAGCAAGTCCACCGTCTTGTTGTAATTACGGTTGCGACAATATGCAAACTAGATTAATGCACTTTCATTTCCTTTACACAATCTAGTATCTCTTGGGATATTCTCAATGTGGAAAATAGATGTTATAAGACTGATCAATCCAAAAGCTTCAAATAGACATTGTTTCATGTTGGTGGCAATTGATTACTTTTCCCAATGGATTGAAGCATGTTTGTAAGTCAATATTACTTAGAGGGTGTTTGTCAAGTTCCTTAAAAAGAGTATTTTTTAATATGATATTCCATTAAGGATTATTGCAAACAATGTCCCAAATCTTAATGACATTGAAGTAAGAAAGTTCTACAACCACTTAAAAAATTACGCATCATAATTCAACTCCTTATAGACCTTAAATAAATAGTGCAGTTGAAGCAGCCAATAAGAATATAAAAAAATTTATTGCTAAGATGAAATGTTTTCTTATGATCTATACGCATATGTACTAGTATACGATTCAGCATGGGGATAACATATTTATGTTTGGTGTATGGAATGTGTAACACCCTAAAAATAATGTCCGTTTTATGCTTAAGTCATATTCACAGTTTCATTATTAGATTGTTATTTCATGATGCAGAATCCTTTAAGAAATTACTTGTATTAAAAATACGGTAAATTTTTTTCTTATAAAAAATGTTATGAGAGATGTAAACCTCATCGATTTTATTTATTTGATTTCATGACACTCATTGTTATGCCTAGTAAATGAAAAAGTCAAAAGCTTTCATATGTTTATTAATAATACTGCACATTCATATATTCATAGGTACTTATATAACATTACTTTTATAGACATTATTATTATACAACCCCATGAATATTTGTTTAAAAAAAAAACTAGTGCAAGGACATAAACACCTTTTTATACATCTCATATACATATTATACAACTATCCTACATGATACATATCTATCATACATATTACATGGCTATTTACAAAAATTTACATTATTGGGATAAGACGTAAACTCCTAGCAAAAGCTTTAAATGTATGGACCCCTGGGCTCCAACCATAATCTCTCATCTAATGCATAGTGGATGTCATCCTCGTACTTCTGATAGGAATTAAGTGGATACAACATAAAAAAAGAAAAGAACTTCCATAGGATGACTAGACATGTGAAGAGTGTTAGTAATATGAAGAAGTCAATGGGTCACTCTTTCCTTCAGAAGAAGAGATCTTTTACACACAAGGAATTGAAGGGGCTTGGTAGCCTGGTGGTGGAGGAAAGACCATAATCGGTTGGAATAACTCAAGAGGTACCGCAAGTTCCACTGTGGAAAACTCAAGGCTCATAATGGCAAAAACAAATAGTTGTCTATATGAAAAGTAGATTCGCATGTTTTCTTGTGCCATGATTAATAGCTCATGAGAATTTACCACCCAAATCACTTTATTAATCTCTACGAACACTGTCATCCTCATAAATGACATGGTCATGGTTTGGGACAAAAAACGATGGTAAAGGTGAGAAAACAAGGTTTCTCAGTAGGTTTCTATCTTAAACTAGTGTCAACGCTTTCATCCCAACTACTTCAGTTTATTAAAGAAAAGGTGACATGCTTTTAAGTTCATTTTTAATTTTAAAAGAGATCCTTAGCTGATGTTGGTCATTTTTTTTTAGCATTAACATAACTAATTCTTATTCAGGCATACATTTTGTTCATAGCTAATATAATTCTTTGTTAGAGATAACCCTGGAAGGGAGCTGGCTTTTACAGGGACTGCAAGCTTTAATCCCTATTTGGTGTCTAAAATGAACATATACCTACTGCTGCAGGAAATTCTACATGTCTTGCATCATTAATCCCTTACCTACAGGCTCGTAGTTTGAAATTGATTATCATTGCAGAACCTGAATTGTGATTAGGTGAGTTTAGTAACAGGCGCAGCTAACAGCAAAAGATTAGGTCTGTTAGGGTCCTAGACAATGGGTCAATGGTTCTAGTCCTAAAACATAATCAAACAGTGTGTTCTGTTAGCAAATCAATTATTGATTTTCACAAAGTTGTGCTCAATAACCCTTATTGTAAATTGCCAACATTAAGATTAATGGTCTGCTGATTCGATTTTGGCTTTGATTAATATCAAGTCTGGCTTGATAATTTGCGTGCTGCTGTAAACTTGCCTAATATGGATAATGAAGATAGGTACTCAGAGTCAAGTGAACAACTGCTAAGGTAGGTGCTGGAATATTGATTCAAATGTTTAGGTTTCTGTGCAAGGCCAATAAGAGTAAATAGGACCAGGGCGGTAGCAGTTTTAGCCATAAGGAAATGAATACAATGGATGGACTTACAGGACCTAAGAGGTGTTAAGGCAATGAACCTGTTGAATAGTTTCCGAGTCTGGCCCAAACAATGACTGAAAGATCAGGGTCTGCATCAAGCCATACTTTGCTGAAATTAAAAGGAACAACCTAAAAACTAACCTAGAACCTCACAAACCTATCTTTGTTCAATTAATTCGAGAATTGATGTGCATTTTTCAAAAACTGATAGATATTGTTTGTGAACTGACCCATGAATCAGATTTCCTAAGTCTCTAATGCAAACTCTTGAACTAAGTTCCAAGTACTGATCTACAAAAGCGCACATGAGGCTTTTTGCTTTGCTAATTGGACCCCTTGGACTGAAATCTGGTTGCTGGCCTAAAATCCTCCCATCTTTGGTAAGAATGATCCATTTAAAACCTGTAGAAACACTACAACTTTCTTATGGGACCCCCTGAACTTAGGTTCTGAGTCCTCCTCATTTGTCGAACTGGAGGGTGGATGATGGTTTATTTCAGTATGCTAATAATTCGCATGAATTTCGGATATGAATCTGTGTGCTTGAAGCCTGATTCTGACTGGATCAGCAAGGTTCTTTCATATTCCCTAACTTGAATCCTTAAGCTTAGAAATTGGATTCTTGAGCTTGAGATATGATTTCAGGTAGCAATCCCACTGTATGAATTCCCTGCTAATGAACTGATCTGCTCCTGGATATAAGCCCTAGTTCTAGTCCAATTTTTTTTTATTTTGATTAAGACACTGCTGGCAAACTGGTGCATGGAATAGACCTATATAAACCTTCAATTTCCCAGTATGAGTTCTGCTAAACAAGTTCAGATCCTGGGGTTTAGTTTTGGGCTGAACTAGCAACTTCTTGGGGGTGAACTGCTAAAAAAAAGACTTGACTACAATAGATACAAGGAGGTCCATCCCCCTTTCTACATAAGTGTTGATGAATGACTATCCAACCCTGAGCCTGGATTTTGATTTGGAGTTAGGAACCTTCTACTTCTTTACACAAATCCTTGCTGAGTCAATGCAAACTTCCAAGGCCGCTTGTAGACTAGGAGCGCATCCAAAAACCTACAAACACTTGGAAAATTGATTTGTAAAACCTGTTAATTCTCCCTATATGTTTCTGTTACAGGTTTTGGACCTCAAAAAAAGCCTTTCAAATAATAACATCATTTTCATAAATTTTTTAGTTTCATGCGACCAATCCTAAATACCAACTGGTAGCTCTTTCTACTATTCGATGTTTAGAAAAACGTATGGGTCCTTGTACAACCTTAGTTGTCTAGGACCCTGTGCATATGTGGACCTTGAAAAATCCTTTCAAATAATAAAATTGTTTTCTCATAAAATTCTCGGTTTCACGCGACGAGTCCTAAATACCAACTTGTAGCTCTTTCTACTGTTCAGTGTTTAGAAACTCGTATGGGTCCTTGTACAACCTTAGTTGTCTGGGACCCTGTGCCTATGTGGATCTTGAAAAAGCCTTTCAAATAATAAAATTGTTTTTTCATAAAATTCTCGGTTTCACGCGATGAGTCTTAAATACTAACTGGTAGCTCTTTCTATTGTTCGGTGTTTAGAAACTCGTATGGGTCCCTGTATAGCCTTAGTTGTCTGGGACTTTGTGCATATGTGGACCTTAAAAAAGCCTTTCAAATAATAAAATTATTTTTCATAAAATTCTCGGTTTCACACGACGAGTCCTAAATACCAACTGGTAGCTCTTTCTACTGTTCGGTATTTAGAAACTCTTATGGGTCCCTATACAACTTTAGTTGTATGGGACCCTGTGCATATGTGGACCTTGAAAAATTCTTTCAAATAATAAAATTGTTTTTTCATAAAATTCTCAGTTTCACGCGACGAGTCCTAAATACCAACTGGTAGCTCTTTCTACTGTTCGGTGTTCAGAAACTCGTATGGGTCCCTGTAAAAACTTAGTTGTCTAAGACCCTATGCATATGTGGACTTTGAAAAAGCCTTTCAAATAATAAAATTATTTTTCATAAAATTCTCGGTTTCGTGCGACAAGTCCTAAATACCAACTGGTAGCTCCTTCTATTGTTTGGTGTTTAGAAACTCGTAAGGTCCCTGTACAACCTTAGTTGTCTGGGACCTTGTGCATATGTGAACCTTGAAAAATCTTTTTCAAACAATAAAATTACTTGAATAATTCTAGGTCTCCCGCAATGAGCTTTAAGTACGAACTGGTAGCTTTTTCTCCTGTTTGATATTCAGAGATTCATAGGGGTCCAATGCAGTTGTAGTTGTCTTGGATCCTGTGCAGGATTAAAAATTGTGCAAAATATCAATACTGCTTTTAAAATCGTCTTTCAAAATTCTTTTAACCCTCGAAGATCAAGTCTTCAAAACAAAAATCAGAAGTACGTAGCCTTGAGTTTTCCATTGCACTAGAGAATATATAGGAGCAAGATCAAGTCCTGTCAGGCTATTTTCATACAAACCTATTTATTTTATTTCTAAATTAAAGGGATCAAACAATTTTTCAAAAGACATCAAAATCGCACACTCAGTTTAAGGGTACCATTCTTCCGAACAACCGAGTAGGGTGCCTAACACCTTCCCTACTCGTAACCGACTCCCAAACCTAGATTCTTCCTCAAGGTAGGGTTTTTCCAAATCTTTTTTCTTGGATAAAATTTGGTGGCGGACTCCACACAATCAAAATAACGTTTCTTCTTTCTAAATTTTTAGCGAGTTCGTCCTCTCGTCGTCTCATCGTAATTACGGTTGCGACAATATTTATTTTGTTTAACTTGTAAAATTCTTTTGAAAGGTTGGTATATTTTTTGAGTAGGTTTAGTTTATGTAGGTTTAGTTTTAGTTTTCTATTTTGTTGGATAAAATCAAAGTTTTTATATCTTTACTTTTTTATGATAAGAAAATTATATTTCTAATATTCTTTAATAAAAAATAAATAAAAAAACTAAATATTAGATTTTATCCAACATTATTTATTTTATTTTTCTAGTTTGTAAAATATTTTATAAATTGATATATTTTGTTTACCTTTCTTTTTTTTATTTTTCTTTTTTATCCAGTTTTTTCATTTTATTCTGTTTATTTTTATTGTTTGTTGAAGTATCCTATATATAATAAAAATTAGAATATTGAAAATTTAGAAAAAATGATGAAAAATATTTGAACAACAAATTTTGTCTATCATATTTTATCCTTTATTTATTTATTTATATATTATATATTTTTCTGTTTAAACATATTTATTCTATTTAAGCTCTTTTAATTTTTAATATTAATCACTAATTCATTTTTAAAATCTTTGTTATGTTAATTCAAGGTTTTTTTTTCTTCAAATATTAAATAAGTAATAACAAATCAAAATTTAGAAAAACTCATATAAAATAATAAAAAGACTTTAGTTCTAAATTTTTTCTATTATATTTTATCTTTTATTTATTTGTTTATTTTTTCATCATATAAATCTTTGTTAATAATTATTTGTCTAAATTAATTTATTCTATTTATCTTTATATTAGAATTAATATTATCATAATTACTTTCCTTTAATTAAATATTGAATTTTTACTTTATTTATTTTTATTTCCTTTATTTTAATTTTTTTTAAATAATACTAAATAAAAATTAAAAAAAATTTAGAAAATTTTAAAAAAGAATATAAAGACTTGAGTTCTAAATTTTGTCTAATATATTTTATCTTTTATTTATTTGTTTATTTCCTCATCATATAAATATTTGTTAATAATTTTTTTGTTTAAATTAATTTATTCTATTTATCACCATCTTTGTTATCACCATTATTACTTTATAATAAATATTATTTAATTAATATTATCATGATTATTTTTCTTTAATCAAATATTATAGTTACTTTATTTATTTTTATTTCCTTTTTATTTTAATTTTTTTTCTAAATATAATTAAATAAAAATTAAAATTGAAATCTTGCAAAATTGGATAAAAGGATAAATAAAAATATTTGAACACTAAATTTACATTTTTATTATATTTTATTTACTCTTTCATTATTTATTTATTTTATAAATTTTTTTACAATATTTCTTCACTTTTATTTTATTTTATTTTATTTTTATTTTTAAAAAAGGGATCAAGGCATTCTAAAAGTAAATTTAGTTAAAAATTTTCTGTTTATTATTATTATTATTATTATTATTATTATTATTATTATTATTATCATCATCATTATCATTATTATTATCATCATCTTCATCATCATCATCACAATCATTTTAATTTTTATTCTTTCTTCAATTTGCTTAAATTTTGTATTATTATAATCCTTTTATTTATATATTAATTAACTCCTTCTTGATTTATGCTTCAATTCACTTATATTATTTTTTTCTCTTTTAAATATTTTATGTTCTATTTATTATCATTATATTTTATTTATTTATTTATTATTATTAACTTTTGATCTATTCTATCATTCAATTTTTTATTTTATTTTAAATTTATCCTTTAACTAAAAATAAAATAAGAAAAAAGTTAATAAATATATATATAGAAAATAAAAGTCAAATATAGAGTAATATCATCATCTTTCCTTTCCAAAGTTTATAGTTGTGTGTGTTGAGAATAAAAAAATTCATATATAGAAAATTCATACTAATAGACCAAAAATTTAATGAAGAATAAAATAATAGAAAACTTCATGATTTTGAATTTTTCATTGTACCGAAAGATACATAGGAGTAATAATTAAACTGTCAAGTTAAAACTAATTTTTATAACACTTAATCTTTATGTCAATTTTATCCATTAATTCAATAAATTATCTATTTATTAATTTATTTTTTACCTAGTTATTTATTTTTTAAAATTTTTAATTTATCCATTCATTTCAAAATAAATTATTTGTTCATATTTTCTTGTAAAATAAATAATTTAAAAATTATCACTAATTTGTATATATTGATTTAAGGTAACCCATATTAGGATGTATGTATTAGAGATATTGTGAAACTAAATTTCCACATTTCCGTATCCATAGATTGACTTCCAAACTAATCTTAATTTTTATAGACTATTTTGTTTTTCTTAAAATAAAATATTTTATGATTTTTCTTAATTTTAAAAAATAAAATTGGTGATGAATTCATTTTTTTTCAAAATTAATCTCTTTTATTTTTTTTTCTTTTTTTGTCCTCCATTGTGATCTAGGTTGTTGCATATCTAATATCTAAAATTCAATGTAGTTTCATTCCTGGGAGAGACGATGTGGACACAATGGATCAAAGATCTCTCATTTATATTATGCTGGTGAAGATTGATGGTATAAAATTTTGATAATTGATGGATGTGATTAAGGGTGTCATAGACTTCATTCATCCTATAATTGCTTAGAATGCTTGTGTTAATTATGAGACTAGTTGTAAGGTGTTGGAAGTTAGGTTGAGCAAATGACAAGAACCAAGATCTTATTTTTTCTTTATTTCTCAATCCATTGGTATGTTGGAACTAAGGTTGTAGGTTGAGATATGTGATAACACTATCTTTAGGAAAGATTTGTGCAAACTAAACATAAATTAATAAAGGTAAACAAAGTTTGTCATCATATGTATATAAGAATAAAAATTTATCTTTTACTTTAAGAATGAGAATAAATCTTCTAAATATTTTAAAATAATTAAATACCAATTAATTAAAAACTTGAAGCTTTTTGAAATATAAGTTTAATAATAATCTTCAACATATTTAAAAAATATTTATAAATTATTAACCAAAACAATAAAAGAAAGAAATACTTAGTGGGTTTATATCATGAATACAAATGCATCAAAAATAAAATCTTTTTGAACTTTTAACTAAATTTTAAATAGATAAAAATAACCTATCATGTATTGGTAAATTCGACTTTTATGAACTAAAATCACTTTATTGTTGGGTAGAGACTCACCTATCATATTATACCTCATGATTCTTGTCATTTTTATTGTTGCGCACAAATAAGCTAAGTGTTTGATGATTTATATGTTTTAGAGATTGTGTCTGAATCTCATACAAGCAACCTCACTATACACTCATATAAGATATTTCATCAAGTACATCATGCATTTTTATACATAATTCATAATGGATATCATGGTCATTAAAAGTATTAAGCTTAACCTCTTGTTGAATGCTGCTTAACACTCATAATATTATTGGAATGAAAAAATTAATAATGCTAGAAAGATCAATAAAAACTTATGATTACTTATTTGAACCTTATTTATGGATTATCCAATCATAAGAATTGAGTTTCTATCATTATTAATTTTATTATTTGTTAAAATCATATTTCCCTTCATGTTTTATGAATAATTATTTTTTTCTGAAAACTCGGTGAGAGGATAAACCAAATTAAATTTTGACCTTACATTATTAATAGAAATAATTTCATCTTTTTTAGCAGTAATCTTATCATATCATCTCTTACATGCATATATCGATTCTTACTATTGTAAGAATTATATTTTCCACTATTACTCACAGTGCATAGATAATAAAAATGTTAATTTTATTTCTAAAAAAATATTTAAAAAATTTTCTCAACCATTTAACTTCTCAACCAACCAATTCCAAAAAACTAAAATTTAATTTTATAATAAATTTTACAATAATAATTATTTATATAATCTTTAAAAGATTACACCATATTTAATGATAAAAGCATATGTATGTATACATATACAAATATTCTCAAATAATTACAATAATCTTATAATTATTTATAAGATTAAAAAGATAAAAATATATGTATAATTTTACTCATTTTAATACAGTTTATTATTGTATGATGTAAAATACTGTATATAGATAGTTTTAAATATTATATACATATGCATCATTTTATATATTATATTATATAAGAAATTTTTTGTTGAGTTAATATCACAATTATTTATTTTTTACTTAAAACAATTTTATGTTTATATTATATTTTGTAATCTTAATATAAACTATTTAATAAATTAACTAAATATTTTTTATTAAATAATAATATTAGAAAAATGCTAATTATATTTATTATTATTTTAGTTTAATTATATTGGAAAAAAATACAAATCATTTAAAAAAACTTACATAATAAATTAGTTTAATATACAATTTGGCTTTTATGATATTAATAAAATATTTAAAATTTTAATTAATTAAATTATTTATTATAATTAAATAATTAAATATGTGTTTGGTAAAATTAATTGATAAGTTAGTTGAAAATTAAAAAATTAGTTAGAAGTTTGAAATTAAAAAAATTGCTGATTTAAGTAAAAAATATTTGATAAAATTAGTTGTTAAATTAATTGATAAAAATAAAATGATAAATGAAGATGTAATCATTAAATAGGAGTTTAAATATATAATTTTTATTAATTATTAATTTTAATATTTTATTAATTATATTAAAAATAAGTATAATATTTTTAAATTTATTCTTATTTATATATATTTTCATTAAAAGGAGATTATATAAAAAAATTTATTGTTTGATGATTATATATTATAAAAAAATAATTTGATTATTTTATTTATTTTATTATTTATGAATTATTTTTAATAAAAATTATATTTTTAAATAAATAAATTTTTTATTTGAAATTAAAAATATTAATCTTAAATTTTTATATATAGATTTTAAATAATATTTCTATAAAAAATATTCATTTTATCTTTAAAATTTTTATTGACAAAAGTAGTTTATTATAAATAATTTAAATAAAATATTTAATAATTAAACTAATATTATAACATTAAATAATGATATAAAAAAGTAATATTTCATAATAAATAACATATTACCATATTATTTAAAAAATAAAAATATAAGAGCTAAAATTTTGAAAACTAGTAGAAATAATATTAAAAAAATTTATTTTATATAGTTATCAAATCTGGTACCATGTCAAACACAATTGAAATTATTTTAAATAAATTTTTATTTAGATATTTCAATTTTTATATTTAAATATATAATTTATTCCATTTTATACATATCTTAATAATAATCATTTTTTAATTTTTTTATTAATATATATATATTTACTAAATATTCAATATTAAATATAATTAATTCCATACATAAAATGGATAAACTAACTAATTTTATTAAAATTAATGAATAGTTTGTATCTTTTAAGTGAGAAAAAAAGAAAAAAACCCTTCCCTCATGTTAGGCCAAAATAAATAAATAATAATAAATGATGAAATGTTTGAACGTAAGTATTGGTACGTTTGGTTTAAAACAATCGATTCTATCACTTTGACATTATAACGAATTTAATATTGGAGAGTTCTAGAAACAGAAACAACGTGTAGTGTAAAATTGAAGTCCCTTTCCATAAATGATAATTTCATAACGTACCAAAATAACATCATAATTCCTTAACTGCGAAGAGTTCCATGGATTTTGTCCTCCCATTCTCACTTAGAAAGAAAAGTCACATCACACAAATTCTAACTACATATCATCATGCCATCCCTTCCTTGCACATTCCTCTCGGTTTCTTTCTTCACATAGTCAAATTCACATACCTTGCCACCCCAACTTACCCTCTTTCTTCCTTCCTTCACCTTCAATCAACCATTCAACCTTCATAAATTCCCGCGTCCCAAACCAAAATCCACCCCCTTCGTTCTTCTCTCTACATTTTGTGCTAAAAAACTCAATCCAATCTAATACACTATTCTCATTTTCAAAACCCTCCAATCACTCATCCAAAAATCCAAAACCCCATCACCGCCATCCAATCTAATATTATACATTTTTTCTAAATCGTGAATAGTATGTGATAAAATTAGTTTTTTAATAAAATATTTTATACAAAAAATTCAAACCCAAAATTTTACATAAAAATTATTGTAAAGTACTACTTTAATATGATATTTTGATGCTTAATCAGGTTTCCTAACCCAATAACCAGAATCATATTAATCTAACTAGCCTCTCAGATATTGTTGTCACTAGCCAGAAAGTCTTGCATACAATTTTCTAATAGATAACTTTTTACTTTTGGTGACTCAACTCTCTTTACTTTTAACAAAATAAGAATAATATTAATATAATTATATAAACCTAGTTTTAGTCAACCACCTAGTAAATGTTGCAAAAACTTAGACGCAAGGTTAGCACAGCCCTAAGCAGAGGCTTTAAAAAAGGCTCCAAACACTATATAACCTTCAAACCTCCATCACCACCACCCCAATCCCCACCTTTACCATTGATACTGCAAACACCATCGTCACCAAAATCACCAAAATCAACAACAATGCCTCACAGCACAAAACACACTCCTTTTCTGTTTCCACATGTTGATTCCACCGTCCTCCCTGACCCTTCCAACTTCTTCTCCCCAAACCTTGTCTCTTCTCCACTTCCCACAAACTCCTTCTTCCAAAACTTTGTTCTCAAAAACGGTGACCAACCTGAATACTTTCACCCTTATCTCATCAAGCCCTCAAATTTCTCTCTTTCCCTCTCATACCCTTCTCGCTTCTTGAACTCTTCTTTCATGTACCAAGTTTTCAACCCTGATCTTACCATTTCTTCCTCTCAAAAATCCAACCTTTCCCATTGGAACCACACAATTTCTTCCTACAGTGATCTCAGTGTTACCTTGGATATCCCTTCTTCAAATTTGAGGTTTTTCCTTGTTAGGGGAAGCCCCTTTTTGACCCTCTCTGTGACCCAACCAACCCCTCTTTCAATCACCACCATCCATGCCATTCTCTCTTTCTCTTCAAATCATTCTCTCACCAAACATACCTTTCACCTTAACAACGGCCAAACCTGGCTCTTGTATGCTGATTCGCCTATAAGGTTGAGCCATGGTCTTTCTGAGATCACTTGTGATGATGCCTTTTATGGCATCATTAGGATTGCTTTGTTGCCTAATTCTGATTGGAATCATGAGGCTATTCTTGACAGGTTCAGTTCTTGTTACCCTGTGTGTGGTGATGCTGTGTTTGCAAGGCCCTTTTGTGTTGAGTACAAGTGGGAGAAGAGAGGTTGGGGTGATTTGTTGATGTTGGCGCACCCGCTTCATCTTCAGCTTCTGGCTGATAGTGGTTGTGATGTTACTGTTCTTAGTGATTTTAAGTATAAGAGCATTGATGGGGACCTTGTTGGTGTTGTTGGTGATTCATGGATATTGAAAACAGATCCTGTTTCTGTTACTTGGCATTCTATCAGAGGTGTTAGAGAAGATTCCCGGGATGAGATTGTTTCGGCACTTTTTAATGATGTTGAGGGTCTGAATTCATCCGCAATAACTACCACTTCGTCATATTTTTATGGAAAATTGATTGCAAGGGCTGCAAGGTTGGCATTGATAGCCGAGGAGTTGTGTTTGTTTGATGTGATTCCAAAGGTTAGGAAGTATTTGAAGGAGACCATTGAGCCATGGTTGGAGGGAACTTTTAATGGGAATGGATTTCTATATGATAGGAAATGGGGTGGCATTGTTACCAAACAAGGGTCTACTGATACTGGTGCTGATTTTGGGTTTGGAATTTATAATGATCACCATTATCATTTGGGATACTTCGTTTATGGAATTGCTGTGCTTGCAAAGATTGATCCAGTCTGGGGTAGGAAGTATAAGCCTCAAGCATATTCGCTTATGGCAGATTTTATGACCTTGAGCCGAAGTTCGAGGTCTAATTACACAAGACTAAGGTGTTTTGACCTTTATAAATTGCACTCTTGGGCTGGTGGGTTAACCGAGTTTGCAGATGGAAGGAATCAAGAGAGCACCAGTGAAGCTGTTAATGCATACTATTCTGCTGCATTGATGGGTCTGGCATATGGTGACACTCATCTTGTTGCCACTGGATCAATGCTGACAGCATTGGAGATTCATGCAGCTCAAACGTGGTGGCATGTAAAAGAGGGAGATCATCAATATGAGGGAGATTTTGCAAAAGAGAACAAGGTGGTTGGTGTTCTTTGGGCTAACAAGAGAGATAGTGCACTGTGGTTTGCACCTCCTGAGTGGAAAGAATGTAGACTTGGCATTCAACTGTTACCTATATTACCTATTTCTGAAGTGTTGTTCTCAAATGTTGATTATGTGAAAGAGCTTGTGGAGTGGACATTGCCTGCATTGAATAGGGAAGGTGTTGGAGAAGGATGGAAGGGGTTTGTTTATGCACTGCAGGGAATTTATGATAAAGAAGGTGCATTGCAGAAGATAAGAGGCTTAAATGGTTTTGATGATGGAAACACATTGACTAATCTCTTGTGGTGGATTCACAGCAGAGGTGATGATGAGGAGGAATTTGGTCATGGAAAACACTGCTGGTTTGGTCATTATTGCCACTAGGTATTGTTAATGATTTCAAATACTTAACTTATGTTATAATAGTTTCTTACATTGTATATAAATAAATCTCAGAAATTCAAATGATGTCTGTTTCTTACAATTTCTTTATAAGTAAAATCTGTGTGTTGTGGACTTGTGAATTCATTCTGTCTTTACTGTGCCATGAGGACTTTCTGGTTTAGGTACATCTGCTAGCATCTGGCTTTTATTTCAGCATTAAGCATTTTTTACATTTTCATATTTGAAAGTAAAGGCAGCTGTTAGCTGATGGATGCACTCTATAGTCCAAAATCGTTAAGTACAATTAAGGAAGCACTATATGAGCAGTGACTAAAACTAGTTGAAACCTTTCTTTAGTGAAAATCAAAATTGTCTAATCTTGTCATATGTTCTTTTTCTGGTTGAGATATCAGTGCATTTAACAGCAGCAGAAACTTAAGCAGTTTTTTACGACAGTAACTCATTAAGTTTTCTTTTTAGGTACAACATTAATGTCTGAAATTCTGAAATTAACCAACTTAACCCTCACGTAGATAACAGCCATCTCTCATAATCATGTAAGAACAGCAACTCCTAGCCGTAGGAACAGCTCTCCCATTCAAAAAAAATGTTTTTGATGCCGTCTTTCCAATGGAAAAAAGACATGAGATTCTTTTTGAGTAAAGTTGTACTTGGTTTTCAACCCGCTGTGTTCATGCTATGTGCCATGAGGCATTGAATAAGAAGTATGATACTTTGGCTCATGGTGGTGCACTCTGTGACAAGGCATGGAAAAATCAGTGTCTTAATCATGAGTTTGTGTATTTTGGTCTCCAAATCCTAGTTCAACCTTTGTAGCTTCTCTTGTCCTTTTGTTGCCTCATGGAATATCTGGTGTGCATTAAACTGAAAAACAAATTTACTTCTAGCAAGTGAAATAGTCAATTGTATGAATTAGAGTTTTGTTTTTTTGGTCTGCTATGGATTTGAGTGTAAATAGGTTTGATACTAATAGTAGTACAGATTTAGAGTCATCTTCATCATAGGAATGAAAATGTTGTCTCCTCTGTCAGGCCTAAAAGCAGGCTATTGTGTTGCCACCATAAAGATTTAACACAAGAAGGAAAACAATGCCCATTTCCACTCCTTCAGTTTTCTTTTCTCTTACCAATTGCATTCTTTTAATATACAGCTTATATTTATTTATTTATTTATTTATTTTATGATTATCCCTTCAGATCTATTCCACCAGTAGCTTTTCTTCATTCGCAGGAGGGGCTAGCCTCCTAAGTCAATGAAACTCTACGATAAAAGGGGGCTCCACTTAATGTCCTGAAACAACAAAATGATACACCCTCTAGCACTTTAGTTTTGTAAGCAAGTAGCAGAGAATGAATGAGGCATATATAAATATATATATATATATATATATGTGTATATATGTATGTATGGGGGAGATCAATTTATATTGGTGTGTTATACCATTGATAATTTTATATAGAATGTGATTTTTGTTGATCCAGGTATGTATTATCTTTATTACATGCGTCAAATTTTGTCAGATTTGAACGACAATAAGATTATGATAAATGGATTCTTATTTTTATATATTTTAAAAGTATATATTATGTTAATGTTGATGTATATGAACGAAGTATTTAATATTTTTAACGATTCAAGGATAAAATTATCCAGTAAAAAGAGTTAGTTATTAAATGATATAACATCCCTCTGACAAAGTTCTTTTCATATACCTAGACATTAATCAAATCTTGGTCAACATTTTAAGTGATTCAACTAAAATTAATTATGCCAAACTTGATGTTAAACTATTTTTGTATTGCATAAGCAAGAGAAAGAGAAGGGTTAAATGAGGAGAACTTAATTAAAACTATCTGTACATGATTCAACTAAAATTAATTATGCCAAATTTGATGGTAACCTAGTTTTGTATTGCATAAGCAAGAGAAATGTTAAATGAGGAGAATTTAATTAAAACTATTTGTTAATTTTTTATGTTAGGAACCTTTATTTTTTCTTTTTCATTATCTGTGAAATCGAGAATTTGGAATTGTTTGGCTATTGATGTACTTATCATTTCAAACAAAAAGAAATTTTGTTTCTACATTTTGAATATTTGTATATTATTTTCGTTATATATCATTCTTACATCTCTTTAAATAATAAAACAAGAAAAACACATTTTTTTTCTAATAAATTCTGTCTCCTAGATACTTTGTAAGACTTTTAAGTGAAATTTTAGGACTAATCATCTACCATATCAAATCAAAAAAGATCCATTTATATGTTATAGTAATTTATATTTGATCATATTTAGGTGTAAACTGTCTAATTTTTTTTAAAAAAAAATTCAGTTATTAAAGAAAAGATGTAAATCGAGACTCATACAAAAAATTTGAAGACTATTGTTCTTGAAATTGGATCTTTTCTTGTATATTTCTTCTTCAATCTTCTTTAACAACCTACCCTTCACTTTTCTTTTTATGATAAATATTAGATCTAATGATTAAAAAAGTTGAATTGTTGATCCGCATGAAGAGGAAATGCACTGGAAAGAATCTAAACTCGTTGTTTTGATTATCAATTCATTATGTATTCTATAAAGTTTACCCAAACAACTATTAGACTCACCGCACCCATTAATTAATTTGATACAATTAATTTACATGAATTAAACCAAAAATTATTAATAAATAGAACTATAGTAAATATTCTTATTTATATCTTAAATTTTATTTTGATTAATTAATTAATAAATGTGTGTAAATTGATTATATAATTATTATATAACTAAATTAATTATTATATACCACGTTTTTTATAATTGATTATAAAAAATATTGTATAAAGATAATATAACATTTATTTTTTAATCAATTATAAAAAAATATAATTATTTTTATACAAAATAATGGTTAATGCAATCCATTATACATCTATATTAATTAATTAATCAAGATAAAATGTAAAAAACGTATAATTACTTTTATATACAATAATAATTAACGTAATCAATTATACATCTGTATTAATTGATAATTAAAATAAAATTTAAAATATAGATAGCTGTATTTTTATTTTAAAAAATTAGCGTTAATATTATACTTGAGACCTTTACATGCTAGTGGATTCATTTTGTCACTCACATGTTCCATCTAATGCAACATGTGTCTTTCTTTTAACTTACCACATGTGGCAGCTTTTTGCATTTAACTCGCTCTCTTTTAGCCTAAGCATTGGTTTTCTATGTCTCGTCATTTTCTCTCAAAATGTCACAATATGTGGAAACTCTGCCAATGCATGAATAACTTCATCCTACAGGGAAATAAGTCCCAAAAGTTCTATACATATAAAACAAAATAATTGTCTTCAATATATTTTCATACATGGCAATAAGGAGTCTACTTAAACACAATTGAGAATGTAATTCTTTATTTGAATTTGGAGCATACACACGAAAACAAAGGTAAATAAGTTCTGTAAATATAATTAAATTTCATTTTAGTTTTTTTATTTTTATTAATTTTAATCATTAGATATTAAAATTTTTAAATAGTTTCTATTATAATTTATTGACAACTTTACATGTATTAGACATATAATATCATTTGTTATCTGAAAATGATTGTTGATATACATAATTATATATATGTTACGTCATCACAAAAATGAAAAGAAAGTTCATTTTTAAAATTTTAAAGTTTATGGGCATAAAAAGTAATAAAAAATTGAAACAATTAAAATTAGATTTAGTTACATTTATAATAACTAAAAATATATTTAAACAAAAAAACAACGAAGTCTATAGAATTTTTATAAATAATTTGTCCATAAAATAGAAGAACACAAATGAGATTCTTTTTTTTTGTCCTAAGTTGGAAAAAGAATATTCTTTAAACAAGTTACAAAAATATCTTTCTTCAAACAAGTTACCTTATCAAATGCTAAACATCCTGGTCATGCCATCTCTTCCTAGCAGAGTCAAGTACACAAACCTTAAATTATCTTTGGTAGATTCTTACTCCTTTCTCAAAACAAAAGCGAAGGAATGGCATCATCATTTCTTCTGTTTGACGTTTCTATTGTATAATGCACTTATAATTTTCTTCAAACAATTCCTTTCTTCATACAATTCTAAATTCTTTTCTTTTCATATGTGCTTCACTTTTCTCTTCAGTATGTATAATCCATAATGCAGTAACCAACCCCTTCTATCTCCCTCTAACTAACTTCAAATCTACTACATACAAATCCAAATCCGAATAACTTTGTCCAATCCAAACCTCACCACCATGTTTAAAAAACTAGGGAAAAAAGTTGAAAGAGAAATAACAAGACCTTTCAAAAATCGACCAAGACCAAGACCACCATCTCTACCTCCACCTCCTCCTCCTCCTCCTCCTCCACCACCACCACCACCACCACCACCACCACCTCCTCCTCCTCCATCACCACCACCACCTCCTCCTCCACCACCACCATCACCACCTCCTCCCCCTCCCAAGCAACCAAAAACACCTTTTCTCTTCCCTCAAACACACTCCACAGTTCTCCCTGACCCTTCTACTTTCTTCTCACCAAACCTTCTCCCTTCTCCACTCCCTACAAACTCTTTCTTCCAAAATTATGTTCTCCAAAATGGAGACACACCAGAGTACATTCACCCTTACCTCATCAAATCCTCAAACTCTTCCCTCTCCATTTCTTACCCTTCTCATACCTTCAACTCTTCTTTCATAACACAGGTTTTCAACCCTGACATCACCATCTCTTCCTCTGAGAACAAAACCACCCCTGGCTCACTTGACAAGCACGTGATCTCTTCCTTTAGTGACCTCAGTGTCACCTTGGACATTCCCTCTTCAAACCTCAAGTTTTTTCTTGTTAGAGGAAGCCCTTTTGTGACAGCATCAGTGACAAGTCCCACACCACTTTCCATTACCACCATTCATGCCATTCTCTCTCTCTCATCCAATAACTCCCTCACCAAGCACACTTTGCAACTCAACAATGGCCAGACTTGGCTCATCTATACTTCCTCCCCTATCACTTTGAATCATACCCTCTCTGAGATTACTACTAACGAATTTTCTGGCATAATTAGGATTATAGTGCTGCCTGATTCTGACCCCAAGTTTGAGGTAATTCTCAACAGGTTCAGCTCTTGTTACCCTATATCAGGTGATGCAGCATTCACAAGGCCATTTTGTGTGGAGTATAAGTGGGAGAAGAAAGGGTGGGGGGAGTTGTTAATGTTAGCTCACCCTCTTCACCTTCAGCTTTTGTCTGGTAGTGAATGTGGTGTAACTGTGTTGCATGATTTGAAGTATAGAAGCATTGATGGAGAGCTTGTTGGTGTTGTTGGAGACTCATGGTTGTTGAAAACAGATCCTGTTTCGGTTACTTGGAATTCCACCAGAGGTATCAAGGAAGAGTTCCATGAAGAGATCTTTTCAGCACTGTCTGAGGATGTGGATGGTTTGAACCCCTTGGGAATAACAACAACTTCATGCTATTTTTATGGGAAGGTGATAGCAAGGGCTGCGAGGTTGGCTTTGATAGCTGAAGAGGTGTGTTTTCTTGATGCAATGCCAGCAATTAGGAAGTTCTTGAAGGAGACCATTGAGCCATGGTTGGATGGAACTTTTAGTGGAAATGGTTTTTTCTATGATGGGAAATGGGGAGGGATTGTTACCAAACAAGGGTCTCAAGATTCAGGTGCTGATTTTGGGTTTGGTGTTTATAATGATCATCATTACAATTTGGGGTACTTTCTTTATGGAATTGCAGTGCTTGCAAAGATTGACCCTGCTTGGGGAAGGAAGTATAAACCTCAAGCCTATTCACTTGTGGCAGATTTCATGAACTTGGGAAGAAGATCAAACTCTAATTACCCAAGATTGAGGTGTTTTGATCTATATAAATTGCACTCTTGGGCTGGAGGGTTAACTGAGTTTGCAGATGGAAGAAATCAAGAGAGTACTAGTGAAGCTGTGAATGCATACTACTCTGCTGCTTTGATGGGTTTGGCATATGGTGACACTCAACTTATTGCCACAGGATCAACACTTGCAGCATTGGAAATTCATGCAGCACATATTTGGTGGCATGTGAGAGAGGGAGATAAACTATATGAGGAAGATTTCACCAAAGAGAATAAGGTGGTGAGTGTTTTGTGGTCTAATAAGAGAGATAGTGGATTATGGTTTGCTCCTGCTCAATGGAGAGAGTGCAGACTTGGTATTCATGTTTTGCCATTGTCTCCTATTACTGAGGCCTTGTTCTCAGATGTTGGTTATGTGAAGGAGCTTGTGGAATGGACATTGCCTAATTTGAACAGAAAAGGTGTTGGTGAAGGGTGGAAGGGGTTTATCTATGCCATGGAAGGAACTTATGACAAAGAAAGTGCATTGAAAAAGGTAAGAAGCTTGAAAGTTTTTGATGATGGGAACTCAGTGACTAATCTGTTGTGGTGGATTCATAGCAGAGGTGATTTGGAGGAGGAATTTGATCATGGAAAACATTGCTGGTTTGGACATTACTGCCATTAAGCATGTTAACTTCATACTATCTCAAGATGTTAAGAAGGTGAAAATATGACAAGAATTGCTAACATCTTGTGCCCACACCTACATGTGAATGTGTATGATTAGTGTGATTCCAAAGATAGTGTTAAAAGAAGACATTTTTAGTGTTTTCAGTATGTAGCATATTAATCTCTATACAATACAAAAGTGCTATGTTTTGAATGTGAAATGTTAGTTATTTTTGGGGTGGAATGTCATCATTCGTGAATATACATTTTACTTTTAAGAACCAATATTTGTTCAAAATTTTCTTATCATGCACTCCTTCAACTGATATTATTTTTCCTTGTTCCTTCCATCATTCCCTAACAAGATTGCTTATGATTTTGAATAAATCTGAGGACTCTAATAACTGTTTTCTTGTTAGTACATATCAATCGTGGCATTAATGATCATAACTCAACTACATGCCTTGATCAGCGTTTTAGATCTGAGTCTACAAAAAGCTTAGCAGTGACACAACTCAAATAAAGTAAAACAATACACAGTAACATAATATAGATTAAATAATCCGAAATTTTAATAAAGATAAGGTGTGAGTAACTTAGTTTCAATGAGAGCATCATAAACATAGTTAATTAGAAGAGAAAACAAATAATAAAGTTTTCATTGAGGAAAATACTTGTATTAATTATTTAATTTAATATAAGACTTAATATATACATCTACATATACTTGTATTAATTATTTAATTTACTTGATTTAGAGCCATGTGACTTAATATCCGGAGGATAAGGCAAATATATAGAAGTATTTTATATGGGACACCAAACACTTATCTAACATTTGTAACAAAAAAAAGGAAATTACTTAACGACCCAGACATAGTAGCCAATGCCTTTATTGAATAGGCTTTCGCCACATTTGGATAAACACAAATCTAAAAAGTTTAACAAGTAAATTACTTCTTTCACTTTTTATATACTTAGTTCAAATTTATTCTTAATTTTTTAAATGATACAAATTAGTTTTTTATTTTTAAAATCTTACAAATTAGTTTTTTATTTTAAAATCTTACAACTTCGTTTTTATAAATAGATTAATTTGTATTATTTTAAATAAAAAGATTAATTTTATAAGATTTTTAAAAATGAAGAATTAATTTACATTATTTAAAATTTAAAAATAAATTTATATTATATGGATAAAATAGGAGAGTAATTTGCTAGTTAATTCAATTTAAAAATGTTGCTGTCTAAGTAGAGAAGAATAAGGCGTATACAGAGTGGATCTCTCGGAGGTCCATATTCTTTTATATCATCGTCAACTTATATCTTTATTATTGATTAAACTATCATATTTTGGTCTTCTAAAAATTTTCAACCATCCATATTTATATGCATTGTTTTTTAAAAGAAAAATAAAATATAACATAATAAAAAGGTGGGAGTGGGGCAGCATTTTACGCTATTAACACCCTTTCCATCCATTTTTCTTATTTTTTTTTATTATTTTACTTTTTTCTATTTCTATAAAAGATTATTTACATTTTTTCTTATTCATTTTTTTTCACTATTTTATTTTCTTCCATTCTCATAAAAGATTCTTTACGGTCATAAGTAATTAAGCTCAAAGTAACTTCTTAATCTTTGATTACTATTTATTGACATTTAAAATTTTTTAATATCTCTAATTTTATTAAAATTTAGGTTTAGTATATATTATTTTTTAATTAAAATTAAAATTTTATTTTTATAATTGATATTAATCTTTAGAGTTGATTTTTATTGTTTTTAATGCTGACTTTTAGTAAAGATCTACATTTCTACTTTCGCTATCTCCACCCACCCATCATGAAAAATAGACGAGCATGACAAAATTCTTTAGGACAATATACATCGGAACCATCTTGCACTATTATTAAAAAATATTATAAGTAATTATAAAATTAAGGAATTTTATAAATTAACTTAAAAATATATATTACTAATAATGATTATATTTTGTAGAATTTTTTGGTTGAACAAAGCACACAGGAAATCTTTGTTTCTATTGAACAGATAGATATTCTCAATATTTCTATTGGCCAACCAGAGCATCCAAGTCATGTTCATGCTGCTGGATAAGGTGTCAACATACAATAGTAATTATGATTGTCTTCCACTACATGTAGCTCAAAAGAAGAACTAGTGTAAAGGGATGAGTTGGAGATCATGAGAGAAGATATGAGGCAAACTTAGGAACACAACTTCGAGAGGAACTAAGATAGGAGCTTGCATCTTAGGGACTTTCCTATACACATATACATGATAACCCTTCCCCTTCTCCCAGACATGTGAGCACAAAAGGGAGTTGTTCTCTAACCTAGGAAGATGTAGCAAGAGAAGAGAATATTGTTACTCCTGGAAAAGATTATGAGTTATATGTTTATAATCCACTTCTTTTGGTAGCCATTGGAAAAGTTTATAACTTGGATTCAACCAAACATCACAAGGAAATTGATGGTAATAATGTTAGTATGATGGTTGAACGAGTTCATAATGAAAATGCTCTTGTTCTTGTGCCTATTGAGGAGGTTAAATGTAGCCAGACTGAGCTTTAATCGTTTATTTTATGGCCTAAGAAGACATTGAACAGGCTCAACCTAAGGTATTAATTTTCTAAATTCTCTTTATATTACTAATATATATATATATATATATATATATATCTTAATATTTTATAAATTCATTTTAGGTTCCTAGGGAAGATCTTGGAGAGGAGATTGTTGTTGATGCTAAAAAAGATCTTCCATCTCAACAAAAGAAACATGAAGCTAATTTGATTGCAGATCTATTTGATATTGTTGTTAACCTTGGCAGCCAACCTTTGCAATTTATTATGCAACCTGATATCATAAGGAAGCTTGTTGTTATCCCATTCTATATTACTAGAAAGGATATCTTGGAGTTAGTTGTGGGTAACGATCTGCTATGTGTATCAATTCTAAAATTATGGTTAATGTAAATAAATTTCTAAACCTTACTTGAATTAATTAAGTATCAAATTATAAAAATTAGAATTTATTGAAAATATTAAGTACTTATATCACATCTATATACAAAGACGAAACTTAGACTTGTATGAATTTCTTAACCATGTTCATATCTAGAAATCTGGAAACAAAGCAGTTGTTATATAGGGTTACATTCAAAGTAGATTGGAAGCTGACAAAGAATATTACTTAGTACCATATTTTCAATCGTAAGTCAATACTTGAAATTTTTATTTAACACTTTAAATTAAATTTTTTTATTTTAGTTCATTTTCATCCAAGTTTTGTATGGTTCATTGGCAATTAATCATTATTTTTCCAAAGAGAAATGTAGTTGTCTTTCCATGTTTTGCTCGGTAAAAACTGAACAAAGACATAAGGGATGTTATTAATGTGTAAGTTTTGTTTTTATTATTTTTATATTTGTATTCATTTTTTTATTCCCAAAGATGTAAGTAGTTTATTAAAAATTATATTTAATTTTTTTTATATTCTTTTGAAGTGTAAAGACAAATTGGAGGAATCGCGTGTGGATATTATGTCATAAGACATATGTTTTACATTGTCTTAACATCTATAGCTGATTTTTGGACCAAGGAAATTACAATTATCACAATTTAGTAATTCGACTTTAATTCATAACATAATATTTTTTGTAATTTTGTTCCAACATTTTGTTGATATTCTGAAATCCTCACCTTGAGCCAAACAGGACATTAATGATGTTAGAAGATGCTGGAGAAAATCTATGATAGAGGTAGCAAATTTGAGTTTTTTTTTTGTAATTTTAAGTTATTTTCTTTGCAAAATATTTAATGTATTTAGATTTAATAATGTATAATGATATATTTAGTTTCAATAAATGAATTTTTTGGTTGTTGTATTGTCTAGTTATGTTGTCTCATTGTATTGTTTGATTGTATATGGAGGTATTATGATTAAATTTTATGGTAGTGTGTCCATACGAATTGAACATTAAAAAAGGACTTACTGCATCAGTTTAGATATTAATCAATATAGTAAGAACTTACTACATCGGTTAATGTTTGAATCGATATAGTAAGTGAAACTTTTTTACATTGATAAAATAGGAACCGACGTAGTAAAAGTTTCTTTTTATGTCGATTTAAAGTTAGTTCCTTTTTACGTCGATTTAAAGTTTGAACCGATGTAGAAAATGTATTTATTATATCGATTTACAGTTTTAATTGAAGTAAAAAAGTGAATTTTTTAGGTTGATTTTTATTTCATTGATGTAAAAAATTTCATTTACTATATTAATTATGAAGTTGATGTAAAAAGTCTAACTTTTTATATATTTTATTTTTATACCGTTTAAATAATCGATATAAAAAATTTAAAATAATTAATATAAAAAATTTATTTTTTATTAATAAATTATTTATCAAAAGAATTAAAATATCAAATTTTTATCTTTAAAGAATTAAAAGCAATAATTTATAATTATTATAAATTAGTGTAACTAAAACCAAATCTTTTAGATACCTATAAAGTGATTATTTTTTATTATATTTTTATCTAACATACTTTGTATTTTAGTAGAAAACAACTCAAATTCGGTTCACATATGGATGAGGTCTTCTATAAAACCAAAAATAGCACCATCAATGGTTGTGGAGTTACAAACGTATAAAAACTATGGTATATCCACTTCAAATATTTATTAATTATTTGTAATTTTATTATTTCATTTTCCATATTTTTTATAAAAGAATTTGATTTCAAATTGATTTTGGCTCAAAACTATTTTAAAAGTAGTTTTAGTTAAAAATTAATTTTAAAATTTAATTCATATAATTAGTTTATAATATATGTAAAACCTATTCATCCACATCAATAACAACAATCATCATAGATAATCTAAACAGTTATATATTTAAAATTTAAACTCAAAATTTTCAATCAGTTAATTTGTGTTCAGTAATCAAAGTGTCAGGATCTATTAAAAATCTTTAAATATCGTTATTGATTAATTTGGCCAACTTTTTTTTACTAAAAAGTATATTTTTTAAAACTATTTATAAAAAGTAAAACATAAAAAAATTATCGGCAAAAATTCTTTCAATATGTGTCAAACATATGGAGTACCCTGAGTAGACACCATGTTATGACACTCTTCAGAGATTCCTTACACCTATTGCGGCTATCAGTAGATGCAACACAAATTCCTAATCTACATGACTCAGCAAACCTGTGTTATGCCCTATTAATAATCAATTAATAGTTTATAATTAATGTTGTAAAAATTATGATTAATTACGTAATATAAATAATAAATAAAAAATATAATTGTTCATCCATTAATAAAATATAATTAATCAACTATATATATAGTTTATTGATTATTTATGTAATTAATGATATAAAAAATTAATTAATCAATTAAAAATTATAGTTAATGAATAATCAAAACGATTAATCAATTATTAAAAACAATTACCCTTTACTCAACACTTCGCAGCCAATCATTATTATTTCGTTTTCAAATAATGTTTCTTCGTCATGGTATTGCTGCGTGCTTTATTATCACATTTTGGTGAATATTTATTAAAAAATTGTTAATTTTTCATTGATCACAAAAAATATTTTTACATTAAATTATGTTTTAAATTTTGAGTTTTTTAATGTGTTAAAAATGAATTAAATTATTATCTGAAAATAGTTATGTAAAATAAAAAAAAGAGGTTAAATTAAGTTTTGTTTCTTTTAATATTTTTTATTTTTGGAAATAGAGTTAACTTTTCCTAAAAATAAATTTACTATATGATAGATGCTTGATCCGTCGTTACTAAATGTACCTTTATTCAATCTTTAAATAAAATTATTTTAAAATAGATATAAGTTATATAAATTTTGGTAAGGTAACAGAGAATATGAACATTACAAAATTATCCTAATTCATCCACACTCTTTAATTATGTATATTTCTTGATAATCTGTTACGAGTTTACTGTTTTCTCTAATTCATTACAGTTGTTACAAATCTTTCAACTTATTTTTAAGAATTTTTTTTTTCTGCTTTTCTATAGGAATACAACAAACTTAAATAAATTTACTCTCCTTAATTAAAATTTTTCTTTACTTCTAATCAAATATATATTATCTAACAAATAACTAAGAAGATAAATATAATATAAAATAATACAAAAGAGTAAATAAAATTTTTAAATATATTTTGGATATTTTATTTTGCTTGTTATTTATTTTATTTGTCCATTTAATTTTTATTTTTTTTAAATATTTTTTTTTAAATCACAGTATTGTATAGATTTTAACTTATTTTTCATTAACCTTGTAGGTCTTATTATATCTTCTTTAATCACTTTACGAACTTCAAAAAGAAAAATTTTAAATGTTTTATATGGATCGCACAGTCGTAAATTTAATTTACTTGAAAATAAATAAATTTATGAATTGTAAATTAAAATTTTATTATTTATCTTAAATTTATGTTTGTAGATGTGTTTGCCATACTATCTTTTTGTATTTTTGAAGAATATTGCATTTTTATATGCTTTAAAATAGAATTTGCCCATCTTATTAAGTTGGAGTGATGGTTGTTTACTTATAATGCATACAAGTAAACAACAATCACTCCAACTTAATAAAGATGGATAATTTATTTGAAAGCATATAAAAATGCAATGTTCTTCAAGAATACAAAAAGGTGGTATGACAAGCACATCTACAAACATAAGTTTAAGATAAATAATAAATTTTAATTTACAGCTCACAACTATTATTTTCATTATTGTAGTGCCTCCTTTGTTTAGCACAACCTTAATCTTGACTAAAAAATCTATTACCTAAAATTCTAAAAACTCATCAACACAATTAATTACATGATAAGAATTACAAAAATAAGGATAGTTAACAGAATAAAAAATTTTAAAAATCACTTCTTCATCATCTAATCTTAAGTCAACTTTCCTTATTCTATGTCAATAATGGATTTGCTTGTTTCCAAAGATGGTCTCTTAAGATGATGGGTACTTCATATCCTTTCCCATGCTTAAATTAGTGAAGTTCACAAGAAATTTCTTAACATTGATGAACAAATCTTCCACAATACATGTATAATAGACAATTGACCTATAAGCTAACTACAAATAGTGCTTGATATGGTATTTTTTTTCAGTTCAGTCATCTAAAAGTAGAAAATGACATTAAGTTAATATTAACATCTAGGTCGTATAAGTCTTTGTTAAAATGAGAAATTACTAATGGAATAAGGTACAGTAAAACTCCTTATATTTTTAAATTTATGTAGAATCTTCTTCTAAAGGATGGTTAAACATTCTTCATTAATATGCATTTTTTGTAATCTTATTATTGTTTTCCAACATCTTTCAAGAATTTAGTGTACTTGGGCATATGGGCAATAACTTTCACAGAGGGGATATTTATAGAAATTTATTTTAATATTTGCAAGAAATTCACAAACTACTAATCACATATTATCTACCTGTAAATCTTTTACAAAAAATGGATTATTGGCTTATAAGGTTAAGCAACTGACTTCTCTATTGGTGTTTCATTAACACTCTTCTTTTCCTCTACTTTATTCCTCTTAGTAAGAAGATCTACAAGTTTGGAAACCATTTTTTCTTTCTCTCTCCTTAGGCTTTCTAGCTTCTTATTATTTCATAGTGTTGTTGTTGGGATCATTCTCCTTGTGACTCCTAAGTGTTATTATTGTTATTTCCTCCTTAAGATTAGGCTTAGTTTAGCTAAGTAAACTACCAGGAGATCTTTGAATAAGTAGTTTTGTGATATGATGAATCTATGTGGTTACCAATGAAACCTTTAACCTCAATTGTTCTATTCTTAATATGCTTATCAAAGTGTATCATCAATTTATCTAATATTGCAATGGTTTTAATAGGTATCTTTCTCCTCAATAACTTTCTATTGTAGCATCGATTGACTTGAGATAGGTCTTCAACAAAGACTTATTTAGATGCCACTTTTGGAGACCATGATTTGAGCATCTCTTATGCAAGTCTTGAAATCTTTTTCAAGATTCATATATGGTCTCCTAGTCATACTAGAAAAAATTAATGATGTCAGCATGGGTTGCATGAGGAAAATACTTTGCCCAAAAAAAGTTCAAGCAAATGATCCTAAATGGTAACAAAACTAGAATGAAACGATTGAACACACTATATAGCTCTGTCTTTAAGAGAGAATGGGAAAAGCTATAATTCAATAGCATGATCAGATCTCAGGATGATAAACTTATAGATAATAATCACCAACTAACTTAACTACTCAACAGTCAATTCAGTTATCTATTATAACTTAGTTATTTATCATAACTCAATTATCTTTTGTAACTTCCTTTTTGTTTTTCCTTTCTTTATGTTGTATATAAATAGGATATATATGAAAATTGAATTTACCTTTTCTGTAACTGAAATACTAAATAAACATGAAAATATATTTCATTTCTCAGCTAATGCAAAACAATAATATGGTATCAGAGTTCAAAAGAGCTCTGGTTCTTCATTCTTCTACATGAAAAATTTAATTGACATATTTAATCCATTGCTTCTTTTCTTCTTCTTATTCAGAGATAATCCATCTTTAACCTTAGTCTCACCTCCATTGGACGATAAGAATTATCATTCATGGTCAAGATTGATGAGAATGGACCTTCTCAGTAAGAACAAATTTAAAGTTGTGGACGACATGATTAAACCACCTGGAAATCCTGACCCTTTGTATGAGCTATGCGAACGATGTAATACCATGGTTCTATCTTGGATTCATAGATCTATTGTAAACACCATTACAAGATCTGTGTTATGAAAAGATAAAGAAATTGATAATTGGAAAGATTTATATGAGCATGATAGGAACCTCGTATCTTTATTATGAAAATACAAGGAGTCACTTCCAAATTACAAAACACACTGCAGAACTTCGAGGGTCTGCACCTCCCAACACGAAAAGGCCCTAAATTCCTCTAAATGACAAGCCCCCTCTCCCTTAACCTCTCCTATTATTTATATGCAATCTTCCTTGATTCTTCTCAATCAAACTAACTAACTGCCAACACTAACTAACTACTAGTTAACAAACATATCTATGTATACTTATCAATACTCTCCCCCTAAACATCCACTTTGTCCTCAAGGTGAAGTTTCTATAAATGTTGAAAGTAAAACCCAACCAAGATTCCACTGTTCATAACATAATGACCACGATACAAATGCAAAATAATAAGCACTGATGTTTGGTCTGATTATGTCAGATTGAAGCATGCCTTCACCATTTTTTATTTTTATTTTTGATTGCTGGTAGTAGAGGGATAGTGATACATTCTTACGTTTAGTATTATTGCTTCCTCTTTCAAGGTTATTGCATGATCTTGTTCCTTGGGAGGAGGCAGCCCTTGTGGTTACTGAAAATCATCTTTGAATCCAGCCAATAGCTTCTAAGTCGTTTTTGATATTTATTCTATTGGCTTGCTCCTCTTCCTTGCCCCCTTTCATCAAAGATTTTAAGGAAGCCATTGATGTAGAAAAGGTTGGATCTCTTATAATTACTTATTCCTTCCTTTCTTTCTTGATCTTCAAGATAAAATCTTTAAAATTTTCCTTAATCTTTCCAAGTTCCTTAAGTCATTCCAATCCAAGAACCAAATTAACCCCATCTAAGGGGAACAAGTAGAAATCCTGTTATATCTCCAACTCTTGGATCATTACCTTCAATTCTCCTCAAACCCCTTGCATTCTCAAGGTATATCCATCCCCCATCTTAACCATGTACTATGGTGTATCATGTATTTCAAGTCCAAACTCCTTTATCAATGTTTTAGACACAAAATTATAGGAGGCTATGCTATCTATAAGGATGGTAGCCTTCTTGTCTTGTATGCTTTCCCATAGTTTAAGTGATCTGTTTGATGTAAATATTTCCAAAGAGTGGAAGCTCAATTAAGCTGATCCTTCTTTTTTCTCCTCCCCTTGTTCCATGACCTCGTCATCCTTTTCAATTGTATCTTCTAATATCATCACCCTAAATTGTTTATTTTTTCATACATGATTTAGGGTATATTTTTCCTCATAAGTAAAACATAAGTCTTTCCTTCTTCTTTCTCCATATTTAGCATTTGGCAGCATTTTTATCCCTTTGTATTTGTTGTTAATCTCAGTGGTTTCTGCGGGTTTACCATTAAAATTCCCCACTCCCAAGCTTCCTACAAAGTTCTCTTTTGAATTGTTGTTGATATTTCTACCATTGCGTATTGTAGTTATCATAGATTTCTAGGCACTTATTACCTCCAACAATCTCACAGTTTGAATATCTTATTGTTCCTCTTTTAATTCCAAAAACAACTCTTCTTGTAATTGTGCCATCCTCATTGCTTCTTGCACTGATTGGGGTTTATGTATCCTCACTGCTTTCTTTAAGGAACTTTTTAGTCCACCTAGTAATATACTTAAAGCCATTGAGTCTTTTACCCCTGCTATTGCTAACAGTTCATCAAAAGTCTCAAAATAATCCTCCAAATTACCTGTTTGCTTCACTTTTATTAATTCTAATAATAGATCGTCATAATACCCATCATCAAATTTGAAACCTACATTTAAGAGTATTTCCCTCCATTTGAGATTTTCTCGGTTCTTGTTTTCTATGTAATGTCCTTGCCATGAGAAAACCCTCCCTTCAATACTCATCAACAACAGTTTAGCCCGCTACCCCTCTGGAACAGATTCTAGAGTAAAAAATTGCTTACATTTAGCTCGTCATTCTCTGTATCTAGTGCCATCAAAATAGGGGAATGTCATCTTGGATCTTTGGTTTTCCCATCTTTCCTCAGACACAACTTCCTTTTATTTCTTAGAGCTTGATCTTTTTACCTCGGTCATCCCCCCTCATTGATTTTCTTGCATTTCTTGTATCAACTTCCATAAAGATTCAATTGTAGATAAATTTTCCAAAAGAAATGCCTATACTTGTTGTTGCTGGTTTTCCCAATGGCAATGCTAGTTCTCCATCTCTCGATGTTGATTATCTACTTATTATTGCAACAATCCTAACTGAACTTCCAAATCTCAATTAGTGACTCCCATTACTTTCTATAGCTACCTAGTACCCATAGCCCCAAGATTTAGAGCTTTGATACCAATTGATAGGAACCTAGTATCTTTATGATGAAAAAACAAGGAGTAACTTCCAAATTACAAAACATATTGCAGAACTTCGAGGGTATGCATCTTCCAATGCCAAAAGGCCCTAAATTCATCTCAAATGACAAGCCCCCTCTCCCTTAACTTCGCCTATTATTTATATGCAATCTTCCTTGATTCTTCTTTATCAAACTAACTAACTGCCAACAACACTAACTAACTAACTAACTAACTAACTAACTGTTAGTTAAGAAATATAACTATTTATATCTATCAGAGCGCCTCTCTCAAGGAGATATTTTTGGAGTTTTGGACCTTTAATATGAGTTGTTTTCTTATAAGAAAGGTTATCATTTTGTTACAAATTATTTCATTTAAAATTTTTATGGGATAAATTAGAAAACTTCAAGCCCCTACCAACATGTCATTGTTCAATATATTGTTCTTGTTGAAGATACGAATTAATGAGATCATACAGAGATAGAGATTATGTGTTTTGATTCCTCACAAGTCTTAATGAACAATTTTCTCATGTTAGATCTCAAATTATGCGGATGGAACCTTTTCCATTAGTTAGCAAGTCTTTTTCTTTAATCATCCAAGAAGAAAGACAGTTTTTTTCACCTTTGCACATTGATGAAGCTAAGATCTTCTTTAATACCTCAAATAATTAGGCCCCTTACTCTCGTTGTAAAGGAACACACAATGGAAAATGTGGACGATGGTAATAGATTTTAAATTTAGGATCAGGTACAAGTTCTAACATAACATGTACTTTCTAAGGGAGAAAAAACCATACTATTAATATATGCTTCTTTAAGCATGTATTCCCTCGGAGATACAAAATATGCAACTCTAACTCACATCCAGAAATGACAATATTTGTACTATTTAGAGTAATGAAAGTGGTGGAAACTACATAAATCATAAGAATCTAGTATCCTTGACTTGAGATGATACCAAAGTTTGATAAATCTGGTTCAACAATCATGCATCAATACTAAGAACATGTCCTATTATCAGAATTCTAATCATCCTATCATTAACAACTTACAAACTTTCTCATGTAAATCTTCCATGACTCATTGGATACTAGACACCAATGTTATAGACCATATAACTAATTTAATTAAAAATTTCACCTCTTTGTTTAAAACAAAATCCATGATTATTTTCTTACCTAATGCTGACAAAGTAAATACTAATCTTTTAGGTCATTTTTGTTTATCCGCTCTCTTTTATTTAACTTATGTTCTTTTTTTCCTGAATTTTTTTTCTTAATTTAATCTATGTTATTAAACTTACCATGTCCATGGACTATTATCTTACATTTAATAATTCTAAATGTTATATAAAAAATAAAGACCAATCAAAACATTGGTACAACTAGTCTCATGAACAACTTATACCACATGGAAATCTGTCCAAGGAATCAAAGCTTTAGATGTTCACATGATAAATAGCTTTCTTTCAAAAATATATTATATATTATGTGTACTATGAATTTTGAAACTCATTTGTGGTGCCTAAGGGTAGGCCACTTTCCACCAAAATAAATTACAACACTTATCTTCATCTATACATTTTCCTTATGATGAAATTAGCCCTATGATATATGTCATTCTTTTTCCAAACAAAAGAAACTTTCATTTTCCATCAATACAACAAATACTATAAGAGATCTTTAAAATTTTACATGTAGACATTTGAGATCCTTTTTGATGTTCCCTCTTTTCAAGAGCATAAATAGCTTTTAAGTTTAATTAACGATTATTCTCACTTCATGTGGGTATGCCTTATGAAAAATAAAGGAGAAGCCTGTATTCAACTTCAAAGATTCATAATTCAATTGGAAAGTCAATCTGGAATCAACATTAAAATTGCTCACAATGACAATGGAATTGAATTTCATATGCATGACTTTTATCAAAATAAAGGGATCATACAAAAACTTCTTGTGTACATAAACATGAACTCCATGGCATTGTTGAGCATAAGCGTCAACATCTTCTAAACGTTATTAGGGCTATTTGTTTTCAAGAAAACTTCCTCTTTACTTTCTGGTCATTTGTTGTTTCTCATGCCACTCATGTAAGAAATAAGATATCTACCCCTCTACTTAAAAATCAATGCCCATACACTCTTTTATATAAACATGCCCCTGATTTTACCCATTAAAAGGTTTTTGGTTATTTATGCTATGTTTTGAATTCACCATCTTCTAAACATAAGTTTTCTTCTCGATCTAATAAATGTATTTTTCTTGGATATCAACTTAGGAAAAAAGGATATTTTTTGTACGATATAATTACTAGACAAACTTATATTTCTCGTAATGTATTTTTCTTTGAATTGTATTCTCCTTTTTTCATCTTTTAAAAATTATGAATTCAATTATAATAATCTTTGTCTTGTTAATGATGCTGGACCATCTTAGGAAGCCTATTTGCCACCAAATTTTTCCACAACGCCATCTAATACATATAATTATCAAGATATATATCATTTTCTCCTACTTTATGCAAATTATGCAAAACATGTAAAGCACCTTAATACCTTCAAGGTTTCCATTGTCTAGCATCTAGATACAGACAATGTGTTCTTACATGGAGATTTAGATAAGGATGTCTACATGACTCTTCCTCCTGGGTTCACTTCTCAAATTCCTAATCAAGTTTGTAAACTTCATAAATCATTATATGGACTAAAGCAGGCTAGCTACCAGGAAATTCTATAGAGAATATGCAATATGTTAAGAATTTTTTACACCAATAATTTTGTATTAAAGACCTAGGAACTCTAAAATACTTCCTAGGATTCAAGATATCTTATTCTAAATGTAAAATCATACTTAATCAACACAAATATGTACTCGAGCTCTTGAATATGACCCTTCTTCTTATTGACCCCTCATTGGAAGATTGTTATACCTTACTCGCACTCTTCCTAACATCACTTTTTGTATTCATCAATTGAGTCAATCTGTTGCAAATTCTATGCAAATTTATCATCATGCTGCTCTTTGACTTCTTTGATACCTCAAAACAACTTCTGCTAAAGGTTTCTTCTTTCCTACTCAAGGGAATATTACTCTTCAAGCCTTCACTGGCTCTAATTGGACAAGTTTCTCAGATACTTGTCTCTCTACTACTAATTTCTTCATCTTTTCGAGAGAAGGATTAATTTCTTGGAAGGCTAAGAAATAAACTATTGTCTCTAGGTCGTCTTCAAAGGTAGAATATAGGGTCCTTACATCTCTAGTTTGTGAACTCCAATGGCTTCAATATCTCCCATGTGAATTCAATATTACCATTTTCAACCATTTTCTATTTACTATGATAACCAATCTATAATTCATCTGACACACAACCCAATTTTTCATGAACACACAAAACATATAAAACTAGATTGCCACATGGTCTGTGAAAATATTCAACAAAAATTGGTCCATCTTTTTCCAATTTCTTCTCGTGCACAACTTGTAGATATTTTTACAAAATCACTTTCATCTTCCTTTCTCAATTGCGTCTTATCCAATCTGGGCCTCTTAGACATCTATACATCTTAGTTTGTTGGAGGTCTCAAGATGATAAACTTTACTTCTCAAGAGTCAATTCAGTTATCTGTTATAACTTAGTTATCTATTGTAACTTCCTTTCTATTTTTCCTTTCTTATGTATATAAATAGGATATATATGAAAAGTGAATGTAATTTTTCTATAAGTGCAATACTAAATAAACATGAAAACTCATTTTTTTCTCAACTAATGCAGCAACACTGATATCAAACATTCCATTTAGCTTAATAGTGTTGCAGATCTACAAGAATTTGTCAATTTGAGAATTAAGGTATTTAGATATGGTAAACCTCCAACTTGGACTAACATCTGTACCATGAAAATCAAAGTTATCTTTATCTTAGAATAACAAGCATGGATAGGGATTTGATAATGCTCCCTCTAGTGCCCCCCCCCCAAAATAGAAGGAATGGTATACTACATAAGAGTTCTTTTAAATTCTTTTTCCTCTTCCATAATAGAAACTTCTTTTCGTTGCCTTGTTCCTTTCCTCGACTTACGGGAAGCATTTTTCCATTTCAATATCAAACTGTAATGGATGAATTTGAGAATGCATGTTAGCATAAAATAATTAAATAGAACTAAAGTAAAAGGGAAACTTAAGAAAGCTAATTATGAATATTAAATAAAAAAACAAAGAAAGCATATCAATTAAATAATTATTTTTGTTCGAATTAACTAGGATCCAATATACCTAATATTCCTAACTTAACCCTAACAATAGTATAACAAACTTGTTACCTTCCGCATAATATATCAAAAGTATTTTAAAGACATATGTATCCTATCACACAAGTAATATAGAAATCCTGAGTCCCAATTATCGAACCCAAAGAAATAGGTATGATTATTCGATTTTTTTAAACTCTTATTTTATCCAAATGATCAAAATAGTAAGAAATAGAATATTCACTTAATTAATTAAAAGACAGTAAAATAAGAAATGAAGGAAACTCACTAAAAAGTGGGATGAAAGTATTAACATTGCCACGAATTAAGACTAGGTGTCTCTTTATCTTATAGCAGATTTTGAGATTATCTAATTTTAATAACTTATTTAATTTTCAATTATAATTACCTTCCTTAATTCTACCTACATGTAATGGTCATGCAAGGTATTCAAATAAGATCAATGTGACGTATTTGAAGATTGTTAATTCAAGAACTAATTAAAATTTAGGAATTAAAGTTTGGACATTTAATAACAACAAAAACTTGTTTATATTGTCGATTTTATTTATTTACTCCAGATGGTCACAAATAGGTTAATTAAATAATTACATACTTAAAATGATCGATCTTAATTTGAATGAATCATAATAAAGTAAATAAATTGGAAAAGAATTAGAATATGTAATAATTAATTAATAAAAAATAATTATGAATATTCATCGATCCAATCTAAGATCCACCTAACTTTAAGGGAAATTTAGTTTATCATGTTTTAAACAAGAACGAAATTAATCCATAAAATTAATATATATGTAAAGAATGGAAAATATCTATCAAGGATTGATTCTTCAATTATTCCCACATACTATAATCCTCCTCAAGAATCTTGAACACCATGGGAGGGAGAAGGATGAATGGAATACTCTAATTTTGCTCCAACTACACAAAAAAAAAAAAGATCCTTTAAGTGACCCAAGATCTTTGAGAATAAGAAAAGTTGAATTAGAAGATATAATAGCCCCTTTTGATGTGTAACCTTCTTTCTAGATACTTGGATGCCATCAGGAGATATGGCCATGTCCTCCTTTGATGACATGATTTTGCTTAAGTTAATGCTTTGAGTCATGCATCCCAAATAAAAAGGTATGGTTGTTCCATTTTTCTATATTTTTCTCACATATTCATTCTATTTGAAAGGTCTAGCTTACTAAACATTATAGGCTAAAAGATATGGTTGTACCTTTTATTTTGTGGTCACAAATTCACCTTACTTGAAAGGTATTTCCATGTCTTTATAGTTTTCTTAAAACTTGTGCCAAAACCTTGAACTTTTACCTAAGAAATATATTTTTCTCGTTTTTGCTTAATTTATACTACAATTTTATTTTATGATAAAAATAAAAAAAATTAGAAGAAATTAATACAAAAGTATTCAATTTATTACAAAATTTACATCAAATTTTCTTCAAATAAGATTTTATCAATGCCACTATCCACTAATTTGTAAAACTGGTTTGTAAAATATTTTTTATATTTAAGTATGTATGGCAAAAGTAGCAGATAAGCTAGTTAAAAACTAAAAAAATTAGTTGGAAGTTGAAAAGTTAGATAGAATGTATAAGCTTAAAAACTTGTTGATCAAAATAAAAATGTTTCCTAAAACTAACTGTTAAATTATATTATAAAGATAAATTGATAAATAAGGATATAATCATTAAATTGGATTTTAAGTATTATAATTTTTTTTATTAAATACAATTTTTAATATTTTATTATTTAAATTAAATTATTATATTAAAATAAGGATAATGCCTTTTGATTTATTCTTATTTATATATATATATATATATATATATGTTAATATGTTATATAAATAAATTTATAATTAGTTTGATAATTATATATTATAAAATCCAAGTTTTATGATTTTATTTATTTATTTAATTTATTATTTATCATGTATTTTTTAATAAAAATTAATTTTTTAAATAAATAATTTTTTATTGGAAATTTAAAAGAATTATTTTTTTTTAATTATTATAAATAAAATTTAAAGAGTATGTATTTTATCTAAAAATATTATTAAAAATTAAATATTTTATTAGAAATAATTGAAATAAAATATTTAATAAATAAACTAAATATTGTAGCATTGAACATTAATATAAAATAATATTTTATAATAAATAAAATATATTAAAATGTATTAGTGATAAAAAATAGAAGGTTGAGTTTAAACAAGTGGCTAAAATCTTTAATGTTAGTGGGATAACATTAATAAAAATGATAGTTATTTTATCTAATTATCAAAAGAGTTAACATAACTCTCGCAATGAAATTACGATGAAATGATGAATTTCTAAAAATTAATTCTATGAAATTGATAAAAATGTGCATTGGTCATGAAATTTTATTTTTAAGAGTAAAATTTGGAAAAATTCTAACAAACTCTAGGTTCAAAAGTTAATTGCGAACAAGGAAGGTGCAAGCATTCTATTCACCGTTTCAAAGAATGGTACCTAGAGTTAAATGTGAAAATTTAAAAATATTTTGAAGAAAAACTTATTTGAGCCTTTTTAAATTTAAAATTAAATATTTAAATTATTTATACACATGAACTTATATAAGTTAAAGAATAAAATATTTACACAAAAATAATCTGACAAAATTTATATACATATTCTGTGGTGTGATGACCATTTAGTTCTATCGTTAAATTTTGAGGAAAATTTAGTTGGGAAAATTAATTAAAAATATATTCGAAATTTATTTTGAATTTGAATTTGGAAAAGGGGTAATTTATCTCTAGCAAATATTTTTCATTTTTAATTAGAAAATATTTTGGTTTTTTATATTTTAAATTTTTTTATATGTTTTTTTATTAATAGTATAAATCCACGTATGCACAAAATCAGAGTCAAGCAAAGGTTTCATTGAGATCTATCCAACTCTTAAAATACAAAACTATAGAGTATGCTAACTGACTAAATGTCTTCTAAGTTACTAGGGATGACGTGTCATTGTCACATAAATGTGACATTATCGCATAAGATGCCTTATCTTTTTGTGCTTCTCTCTTTGCATGACCATTTTTGCAAAAATAAGGAAAATTAGGTAGAATTATAATTAAATAATCATAAATTATATCATAATTACAACTAATTCTCTGCATATAAGTCAACAGAATTGTGGTTTATCACATCCTTAAACTTGAACATTGTTTATTCTCAATCAATATCCTAAGGAATGAGAATGTAGTAAGTATAAAACATAGGAACCTCACATATTAAGCATGTAGCAACCAAGTATAATTACTATCATGGGAACAATTAACCATAATCCAATTAGTATTTGAGTTCCTTGAAATCAATCAATTAACAATAATCCAATTAGGATTTGAGTTCCTTGAAATCAAGTGTCACACGTAGAGGTGATCACTCTTCTCATCATATCTCAAATGTATAAGGGTATAGATGATTAACAGTCTACTCCTCACAACTGTATATTACCATGGGCTTGCCTATAAATCTCAAATCTTTACTAAAAGTCAAATCACACACGAGAATCAAAAGGTCTTCATCAAGGTTGTAAAGGTTGTAATGTGACCAAGGGAATTATTTAATTAGGTATGATATAAAAAGGAAGGAAACACAAATGTTTTCTTTCATTATATCTTTAATAACTTTTACCCTTAAACTTTATGTAGATTTCTTTGAGTTTCACGGTTTTACAATTTTTATTTTTTTTTTCATTACTTTTGAACTTTTCCCTCTTTTTTCTTTACTTTTTTCTTCTTTGCATCTTTTTCTTCTATTTTTTTATCACTTGTACTTTTTCATGCATTTATTTTTATTTAGTTATAATTTAAGAGTACCTGAGATTACAACAATTAATTAGGGGTACCAAAGAATATAACTTTTAATGTGTTAAGCTCAAAGGAAGCACTAAATGATATTCTAAGTTTGGGTTCAATCAAATAAACTTAATTTTCATTTATCATTTTCTTATTGTGCAATCAATTTACATAAGTCTTGATAAGGTTATAGGACAAGTTTTAGAGTGAACAAGTCGGAGAAGAATCACTCAACAAAGACAGAGGTTGGATGCAACCTCAATTAGGTTGAATCTTCACTATAGCTACTCTAATGTGAGACAAGATAACAAGGAACATGACTAATTATCAATTATTTTTATTAAAAATTTCCATGTCCTTATTAGATTCAATTAATGTTTTCCACAAAATGTTAGAGATCCCTAAACCTTAAATCCACCAGCATTCCAAACAATTAAGCATATAAGAAAATCACAAGGAACCAATGTTTTTAGAAAAAATGAGAAGGGAGGTATCCCTCCTCAAATTTAATCTTCTACCACTCTCTTAATTTAATGGGAAAAATTAATTACCATGGTAAAAAGAAAGAGAAAAAAAATTAAGAAGAGGGATAAGAAAATTTTATAAATGAATAGGAGGAAGAAGGTCTTTCTCTTCAAACTTAAGCTCTTGTATACATGCATAAGTATGTTATAATGGAGAGTAAAATAAGACTTCCCTGAAGAATAGCACCGAGGAGGGAGAAGGTCTCCTCAAACTTAGAGGTCATTAATACCCTTAATGCATTCTTTGTTGGATGTTAATGATTGGAAAAGAAGTCATGTCACATTGACATAAATTACTCACACTAAATACACATATTAGAGGTTAAAGATAATAATAGTGCATCCTATAAATAGGTTTTGTACATCCATGCAAGAGAGAAAAAAACTTTGAATTATACGAATACATAGAGGAATAAAAATTATCTAATATCCTAAAATAATAATCATAATAATTTGTTTAAAAAATAAGTTGTCTCTTGAAAACGTTTGTTTTACATCACAAGCTAGATGTATCTTCACCTAATAGCTAAGAATAGCCATGAGTGGTTACGTGTGGTTCTTCTAGTCTCATAATGATGTGTTCCTTAGATGCACCTTCCTCATAGTGTTTGACTTTTTGTCCATTTATCTTAAAGGTGTCTCCATTTTCCTTCATGAGTTCATATACTCCATATGAAAATATTTTATTCAGTTTATATGGGTCACTCCACCTAGACTTCAACTTACCTGGAAACAAATGAAGACATGAGTTATAAACCAATACCTTTTCCCCTAATGAAAGTTCATGCTTTGAAATGTGTTTGTCATGCCATCTTTTTTTCCTCTCTTTATATAGCCTTGAGCTCTCATATGCTTCCAATCTAAGCTCATCTAACTCATTGAGTTGAAAATGACACTTCTCCCCTGCATCCTGCCAATCAAGATTTAAGGAATTTTATGGCCTTATAGGCCTTGTGTTCCAACTCAATAGGAAGATGACAAGTTTTTCCAAAAACTAATCTATATGGGGATATATCAATGGGAATTTTATATGCAGCTCTATAAGCCTAGAGGGCATCATCCAATTTCAATGAAAACATTTTCCTAGAAGTATTAACAATCTTTTCTAGGATTCTTTTTAAGTTCCTATTTGAAATCTCTATTTTACTAATAGTTTGGGGTGACAAGGAGTGATAATCTTATAGGTGACACCATATTGTTTCAAAATTTTTTGAAACCATTTGTTAAGAAAATGGGTGCCATTATCATTAATGATTGCTTAAGGAGTTATGAACCTTGTAAAAATATTTTTCTTTAGAAATCTTATTACTCCCCTAGCATCATTAGTGGGTAATGCCACAACCTCTACCCACTTGGAAACATAGTTAACTATAACCAAAATACATGCATTATTTAATATTTAGGGAAGGGTCCCATAACTGAATACCCCAAATATCAAATATATCACTCACAAGAATGTTATTTAGGGGCATATCATGCTTTATTGATATATCACCACTCCTTTGACAACGATCACAAAATTTTACAAAATTGAAAGCATCTCTATTAGAACCAAAATGGCCTCCAACCTCTCTTGAATGATAATGAATTAGGTAGCATGAGTTTCCTCCTTAGGCACACATCGTCTAATCAATTTATCCCCATGTATTTTAAATAAAAAAGGTTGTTCCTATAGATAATGTTTGGCGTCAGAAAGAAATTTCTTCCATTGTGCATATGAAAGATCCGGAGGAAGGATATTACCTGCCAAGTACTTAACCAAATCTGCATACCAGGGGATATGTGAAACAACTGACAGACATTCATCCAGAAACGTATCCTTGATCACTTCTTTCGCAGGGAGTTGTACAGAAGGATCCACTCTACAAAAGTGATCTGCAACCACGTTTTGTGCTCCTTTTTTATCTTTGATTTCCAAATCAAACTCTTGAAGAAGGAGTATCCATCTAATTAGCCTAGGCTTTGAATCCTATTTAGAGAGAAAATACTCGATAACTGAATGGTCAGTGTAGATGGTTACTTTAGGCATAATCGAGTAAGGTCTAAACTTATCAAAGGTAAGTACTACCGCTAATAACTCTTTTTCTGTGGTAGTATAGTTTGAGTATCATCTAAGGTTTTACTTGTATAATAGATGATGCAAAACACATTCTCCTTTCTCTGTCCCAAAACCGCTCCTACAGTTGTGCCACTAGCATCACACATTAGTTCAAAAGGTATAGACCAATTAGGGGCAATTACAATAGGAGAATTTATCAGTTTGGTTTTAAGAGTTTCAAAAGGAGAGAAACATGCATCACTAAAATCAAAGGAAACCTCTTTCATCAATAAATTGGAAAGGGGTTTTTCAATTTTTGAAAAATATTTTGTGAATCTCCTATAAAATCCTGCACGACCAAGAAAGCTCTTAATAACTCTAATATTTTTTGGAAGAGTAAGTTTAGAAATTATCTCAACCTTAGTTGGATCAACCTCAATACCCTTTTTAGAGATCTTGTGTCCTAAAACAATGAATTCACTTACCATGAATTGAAACTTTTCCTAGTTAAGAACTAAATTGGTTCTCATGCATCTTATCAACACCTATTCTAAATTTTGTAAACATTTTTTAAAAGAGGGACCATAGATAGAAAAGTCATCCATAAAAACTTTCAGGCAATGCTTTAGTAAATTTGAAAAGATAGACATCATGCATCTTTAAAAGGTAGCACGAGCATTACACAATCCAAAGGACATTCTCCTATATGCAAAAGTTGTAAAAAGACATGTAAATGTGGTTTTTTCTTGATCTTCAAGAGCCAAAAGTATTTGCATATAACCAGAATAACCATCCGAACAACAATAAAATTCATGCCCAAATAATTTTTCTAGCATTTGATCAATAAAAGAAAGAAGGAAATGATCTTTATGGGTAGCCTCATTTAACTTTCTATAGTCAATACTTACCTGCCAACCAGTTATCTTATTTATTGTAATTAGCTCTTTTTGATCACTTTCCATAATCGTAGTGTCTCCCTTCTTTAGAAAAACCCGCACAGGACTCACCCAAGGATTGTCAAAAATAGAATATATCATACCTACATCAAGAAGTTTGATAACCTCCTTCTTAAATTCTTCTTTGAGGTTTGGATTGAGTTGCCTTTCTGGTTTCACCATGGGTTTAAATTCCTCCTCCATGTGAATTTTGTGGGTGCAAATCGTAGGGTTTATGCCTTTTATATCATGAATGAACCATCCAAAAGCTTCTATATTTTCTCTCAAGACTCTTAACAGTTTCTTCTCCATTGTTCCTATAAGGTTAGAAGGCATAATAACAGGTGGAGAAGATGGAGGAGATAAAAATGTATACTTAAGATTTGAAGGAAGGGGCTTGAGTTCGAGCACTGAAGGTTCTTTAACTAATGTCTTAGGCTTAGAGGTTCAAAGCCATTCTATAACATCAAACTTATTACCTCTATCTCTAATTTTCTTGTGTATATTTGCTTCTAACATCATCAATTCCTCTATTTCCTTAGAGTCATTCATGTCATCAACATCATACACTAATAATTTTTCCAATGTATTTTCAATCAATACATCATGCATAAAAGGCAAACTCAAAGGGGGAAATAGTTCAAAAAAATTTATAATATTATAAGAGTCAAATGTTTTTGGATGTTTTATGGAGTCAAAAACCCTAAACACCACCTTTTCATTATCAAGCCTCAACGTGAGTTTTACTTGTTGCAAATTAATAACATTCTTCCTACTGGCCAGGAAAGGTCTTTTCAAAATGAGTGAAATTTCTTCATCTTCCTCCATGTCAAGCATAATAAAGTTAGCAAGGAAGATGAACTTGTTCACTTTCACCAAAACATCCTTCGCAATCCCTCGTGGATGCGTGATAGTAATAGGTTTGGACTCATTCATACCCAACCTTCTGAAGATAGACAACAACATTATATTAATACTAGTGCTTGAGTCACATAAAGCTTTATCAAAATATGAATCTCCAATAGTACAAGGTATAGTAAAACTCCCTGGAACCTTCATCTTTGGTGGTAGTTTCCGGAGAAGGATAACAAAACACTCCATATTGAGCTTAACAGTCGTTTACTCCTCAAGTTTTTTTTTATTACCCAAAATCTCTTTTAAGAATTTTGCATACTTAGGCATCTGTAAATGACCTCCACAAAGGGGAATGTTGATTTTTAATTGCTTCAAGATGTCTAAAAATTTTTCAAATTGATAGTCATTTTTATTTCCCTTTAACCTTTGAGGAAAAGGTATACTTGGTTGGTATCCTTCTTTATAGTCTCCTCCTTTTGGACTTCCATCAGCAGGAATCAAAAGGTTATCAATATCCTTGGTATCCTTTTCTTTTTCCTTTATCCCAAGCATCTTTAATTCTTTCTCACTCCTAAGAGTAACTATATTAGCTTGTTTCTTTGGGTTCACCTCAGGCTGACTAGGTAAAGTCCCAAGCGTTTGTTGTGCCAAAAGGTTAATGAGTTGTCCCTATTGATTCTCTATATTCTAAAATCTCCTTTCCATATTCTAGACTCGGGATTCTAAAGATATTGGCTCCTTTCTTTCTTGCCTATAGCTTCCATGATTTTGTGCATGAGGAGGCTTGTAAACAGTTTGAGCATTGTTAGTAAAATTGTTACCTTGATGTCCTCCCCAAGAGAGGTTGGGGTGATGCTTCCATAAGGTTATAAGTGTTTCCAACATAGTTAGCCTCTTCATTTTGTTGGGTTATATTAGCTTCACCCATGTATCCTTTATCATTGTGGCTTATGGATCCACAAAGATTAAATGAGTTAGGTTCAAATGCAACTGGAGTTTGGATAAGCAAGGTACGTTGTATTTGTGTTTACATAAGTGTCTCCATATTTTTATTTAAGGCTTTTATCTGGCCGGTTATCATAGCAGTATGATGGACTTGATACATTCTTACCGGTTAAGAATCCTTCTTCCTTACATATTTATTGACAGATCTTCATTGATATCTATTAGCAGTTAAGTTCCCTATGATCATCCATAAGTCCTTTAGAGGCTTATGTAGGATATCCCCACTAAATGCTGCATCTATAACAACTATATTGGTATAAGAAAGAATGTTATAGAATATCTGCACAAGATGAGGTATTTGGTACCCATGATGTGGGCACCTCCAAAGAAGGTCCAGAAATCTATCCTAAGCCTCACATATGGACTTATTCTTCTATTGAGTGAAGTTGAAAATCTCCACTTTGATCTTGGACTGCATCGACTTTGGAAAGTATTACGTTAGGAATAGATGATGTAATTGTTCCCAGGTAGTGATGCATGCTTCTGGTAAAGAGTTTAGTCAATCATTCACCTTTTCAATAATGTAAAAAGGAAACAATTGTAATTTAATGGCATCTTGCATAACACCATTCATTTTGATGGTGTTTTTCAGCCTTAGAAATTTTCTAATATGGAGATGTGAGTCATCTAAGGTCGTTCCTCCAAATTGAAGTGAGTTCTGAATCATATTAATAAGGACAGGTTTCAATTCGAAGTTAGGAACACCTTCAAGTATTGGGATTAATATGCTGCTTCGTAGGCCCTCACCACTTGGAGCCATGTAATCTAATAATATTCTTTGTCTTTATGCGGCCATCTTTCTTGCTTTGATTTTTTGTCTCAATCTTCTAGCTATTTTCTGTCTTAAAATTAAACTGTAATTGAGGAGCTCAAGAGTGAGTTAGTATAAACAAACAAAAGATCACACAAAGATATAGTAATAATTTTTTTTTCAAAATTTTATTTAATCTTTTTAATCAAATATATATACGTCTCAAGCAATTAAAATTCAAACTTCTAAGATTGTTGAGAAATAGTCCCTGGAAACAATGCCAAAAAGTTATGCGTTTACTATGCATACAAAGATTTACCCACAAGCAAGTGCACTCGTCGGTGTAGAAAGGGATATTTAAAACCCTCAATGTCGTTTCCATAGAAACTATTTCAAAAATTATTGAAAAATGATTCAATCCTAATTTTTAAGGTCACCAGAAAAGAGTTTTATTTTGAAATATTTAAAATAAATAAAAAAGGAAACAAAATCAGAATGGAAAATTTAAATGCAAAAAAACACATATACAAATTCAATTATGGAAATGCATGAGACTTTGGTTTTCCTTATCACTTTACCTGGTGATAATGAACGAGTGTCAAAAATCAAGCCCACTGAGAAAAAATTTATGTGTGGAAAGAAAATTGTTATCCAAGGGAGTGGTCACGTGGTGAGTGAGTGCAGGATCAATGATGAATATCGTTAGTCGTGTTCTAAGTAAAAATGAAGATAGTGAAATACATGGTGTGGGTCCTCACGAGGAGTAAAGCCAAAATGAGTAGCGGGATCCTTTTTGTTTGTTAGTGAATGCATATGGCTCTTATCTTGTGTGGAGGTTTTGGCTAAGGGGATTTGCAAGCTGAGAGTAGGAGAGAATGAGAGTGTGCCTTCTAAGAATTAGAAAAAATGTGGGGTGGGTATCATTTTTCAAATGAAATTAGAAAAAAATAAAAAATAAATAGATCATAAAAAATGTAGCTCTTATTTAGTTATTTTATTTTATTTTTTACATGAATGTTGCTTGTTTATTAAAAACTAAAATAAATAAAGAAAAAAATGAGTCTCAAACATAATTAGGTGTTTACAATACCAAACAGAAATTGTAATACCCTATAAATGAAGATTGTTCTACGCTTAAGTAGTATTCGTGGTTTCATTATTAGAATGTTACTTCATGATGCAGAATTCTTTTATAAATTATTGATATTGAAAATACGATAATTTTTTTAAAAAAAATCTTAATTGAAAATGCGAGTCTCATCGTAATAATAGTTGCAGTAGGAAATAAACAATTGAACGTTGTCACTCACACCTTAACTTGCTTTGATTACTTGATATAAAACTTAATCATGCATATTCTTATGTTCAGAAATTAATGTAAGGGCATTAGTACCCTTTCATACATCACAAACATATACCATACAATTATGTCTTATACATGCTATTACACATACTTGCTATCCATCATGCATGTTACAAGATTAACTATATTTTACTTATTTATATTACAATTTTCCTTAATTATCATACAAAATGTATATTATTAGGGTGGACTAACTTTAGCTAAAGTGCTTTTCTTTTATAGTTGCAAAAACTAATTTTTATCACAAGCATACAAGGCACTTATTTTGAATTTCATACATCTTTCGTTCTCTTGAGATCACATTACATTAAATCACATATATAGTTTGACTATCATTTCATTCAAGACTTATAGATAATTCATTCTCATTCTCTAGTCATCCTTTCCGTGACAATTTAATTTAAGTCATATCATTCACATTCTTAGTGAAACAATATCTTTCACTTTCCACATACTCCACCTTCTATTCTAGGGTATGAGTTCATTCCAAATGGCCATCACCATCATAATTGCTCGAAGCCCTATGACTTCTATATGGAAATTTCTGTGACCTACATATGGGCGCAAGCCCTATGAGTTAGCATGGTAAGAGTAGCCTCTTAAATTTTCGCATAAAATTTTCTTTAGTGATCTTTTAACTTATTATGTTCCACCTTAAGTCTTTGTGATAATATACATGTTCAATATTCAATCAATATGATATGCAGAAATAGCATCACAATCATCCAATTTCTCATATAATTCATGCACTCATGGAACCATAATTCACATTAATTTTCATTCATCATTCAAGAGAGCGCATATAACCTCTAATCCAATCTATTTTCCCATTTATCATCAACACATGAGCATCATATAAAGCATCACTTTTTTAAACAAGTACGAGTACATTTCATACAATCTACATTCATATTTGTGTACTCATAAGGCAACACTACAACTTGGCTTAATTATTCTAATTAGAAACTAATCTTCTAATCAATAATTTCTTAATTATGTTTGATGTAACTTTATTGGACAACATGCAACCTTCCTCTAAGAGCTTATCCATCTTACTTTATTTCATAAGTTTTATGATAAATCTCTCATAGGAACTTAGTCCACTCATCCTTTTAGGTTACCTCTCAACCTTTCCATTTCTCAAAGATTAAGTTTCTCTTAATATTTTTAAGGTAAGATTATGAAATTTTGGATTTCTATTCTAGTTAGCCAAATGGCCTTTTTGGTTATTTACTCTTTGTGTTTATTAATTTGAATGTTTTATACACAACTTACTTAATTCAAGTTTAAATGTTAGAATTTTTATACTTTTTGGCTAATAACTTTACTAATTAAATTTGAACCACTAGTGAACCTACTTACTTACCTCCTTGCCTATGAATTCAAAGTTTATTACTCATATCTTATTTAAATATCTTTAAGCATCCACAGTATCATACTTTTTCTAATTAGTCTATAGATGGCCAAATCCACTTCCTAAGGTCCTAAAGGATTATGGTTCATTTTTTTCTTTTCTTAGAAAGTAATTTACACTAGTTAGGACTTAGGCTATTAATTCACACCAATTTTAGAAATTTTTACGGCTTTTCCTCCTTGTGTAGTAAATATGGCCGAATGTTCATCTTCCTCCCTCTACTCCGTAATTAATTTCTACTCACCACCTTATGCATATTTGGGTTCATTCTTAAGTCTTAACATGATTTTAACTTGTTTTCACCAATTTGATCAAACTTGGCCAAACGGTTACCCAAACAATTTCCAAGCCTCCTCCAAATTTATAATTCCTTACTTATACTTGATTAGGATCCTCTTTACACCTTAACCAAAATCTTAAACTCAAGTTTCTTTAATTAAATAAGAGGTGGCCGAACAAGGATCCTTTTCTCAATTTCTTCTCATTTGGCCTTTGTGTTATAAATTTTAGCACTTCGTACATCACTTTTCTTTAGATCCATCATGATTTGTCCTTACCCCATAGCTTTGGTCATGATCATGGAAGGTCTTAAGTGTTTTGTTCATCTTTGGATCCATAATTCCATCTTTACTCTTACTAGTTTTAAAGTTCAAGCTCCAAGTTAAGTTTATAGCTTTTATGACATAAATTTTTAGTCTTTTAGGATATTTATTATATGAGTCTAGATCTAGAATTTTATCAAATTAAAACTTTAAGATTAAAGCTTTTAATAAAAGATATAAACAAGCTTACAATTTTGAACATAAAGACTTAAAAGAAAGCATTTTTCAAGACAACTAAGTGTAGATCTACTTGAGCTACTCTAAAATCTATTCATCTCTTACTTTAAGCACTTCAAAAATTTCAAAAAAACTTTCAAATCTTCCCCAAACCATTAAAAATCATTTTAAAGAAATTTTAACCGATTAAATTGCTCCAAAGGTTGTTAGAAGCACTTTAATCCATCAAAATTTTCCTTTAAATTTCAAAAATCATTAAAAACTTGGTGATTCTCATTTTTAACTATCAAGGGTAGCTTTTATCTCCAACAAACTCAAGGAAAAGGTATTCTTAGAACTTAGAGAGATTCACAAAAAAAAGAAAAGAAAATCAAGCTATAAATACATGATTTAAAGCTTATAAAAATATATGGTATAGACCCTACTTGTTGAAGATTTCTATGAAGGTCTGGTGAGTCTTTAAGGTTGATCTCCCTCCTTCTTGGTGGTCCACACAAGATCTCTCAATGATGGTGGTGAAGCTTGATGGGTTTGATTTTGTTTTAACCTAAACTTCAAACATGGAAGTTTAAGCTTAGCGTGAATTTTGGTGTTTTGAGAGAGTTTAAAAAAATTTGCATAAGTGTTTAGAAGGTGTATTATGAAGAAAATGGGCCCTCCATGACTTAAGATATCATTCGGCCATTTAGGGACAATTTGAGAATTAATTTCCCACTTAAGAGTATTTTGATACATTTACATGTAATTTCTATTTTCTAAAATAAATGTAAATGTAAGAAATTATCCTCTAGGATTAGTTTAACATTAATTATTCTGAATTTATCACTAATTACGATTAACTTATTCTAAGGATGGTTAATTTTAATTAATTAATATTAATTTTAATTGATCAAGGTTAATTTTAATCAATCAAGGTTAATTTACTTTAATCATGGTTAATTTTATCTCTCCTATTTAATATTTTTGTCATATATGACATTAATAAAGTGATGACTCGTGGGATGAGTCACCATCGTATTTTTCACATGTCCAATTTCATGCTTAAGGAGTGGGATCCACATCCCAACTTCTGTTTTGCATTTTCTTACCCTATTGGTCTTTCAAGAACACTTTGGTAATTTTTCTAAGAATTTTCTAGAGAGTTCGCAAATTATTCCTACGATATTTCTAACATTTATTGGTTCGTTCCTGAATCATTCTTATGTCATTTTCCATTTTTCCAAGAACAATTTAGCCCTTATGGAAGATAGAGCTTTCTAAGAATGTTTTGGATATTTTTAGGGTTTTTAAGAGCATTTTCATCCTCTGTTTATGTCTATTTTTTTTATTACGACTTTCTAGCCATCATATATAAATCTAATCCCTTAGAATATCTTCTAACTATTGTTTTGAATTTTTTACACATTTATTTGTGTTATCCTAATATAAGGACAATTTCATCATTTGTTAAAAATTCTCTAATTTTTCTGACTTTTGTTCTTATTTTTTATTTATTTCTTACTAGAGGATATTTATAGCTTAAGAAGTTCATTGTGAGAAATTATGGATATTACAGAAATCATCTTTGAAAAATTTTAGCTAGTTACTTTCTTGAATAATTTATAAAAAGACTTTGACATAAACATGTTTTGGTGAGTTTTTCTACATTTACTTAATAAAAAGATTATCATAAGTAAATTTATTTTAAATATAAAATATTGATAATTATAAAAATAAAATTTGGACTATCATGCATCTTCAATATCTCTAAAGTCTTAATTCTAACCTTGGGTTTGTGTATTTAAATGGTAAAATATTTTAAAAAAAATAGATAATCTTATGTTTAAAATTAAGAGACTTAATTAATTAAAAAATAAAAATTATATACACATTTAAATTAAAAAATAAAAAGTGTAACTATATCAAAGAAATAATAAGAAATTATGTGAATAAGGTAACTCTAAAATAAGTACAAGTATTATTTACACTCAATAGAATTTTGGAATCTAGAATCTTGAATCAAATATATTTGATCTAGTATGAATAAAAAATTCATGTTACAAATAGACAACCTTTAAAAATGATGGAGAAAGTTGTTATTTCACCATGAAAACTTAAGTAATGGAAAAATGGTATTTCTACTGACATTTCGCCGTTCAAGTCAATCACAATCTTAATAGAACAATAGTAAAAAAAATTGTATGTACCTTTAAGTTCTTTATACAGAGTGCAAGTATATGTATTTAGAGTTGCCTGAGAAATAATTTTTTTCTTAATCATCTCTATTTTAAAAGAATATCTTAACCATTTAAAATTATTCAACAAAATTTTAATATCTTTTAAACATGAAAAGTGTGAACCATGTAATTTTATTATTCATGATATTAGATTTTTTTTTTTTGTTATTTATGGTATTCCATTACACTTTGATTGAAGAGAACCAATCATCTTAAAACAAGAATTACATTAATAATTTAATTAAAAATATTATTAAACTTGGCATAATATGTAAAAAGAAAAATTTATAAACTAACATTTTAAGACATGTACCCATAGTAATTTATGGATACATTTATTTTAATATTAGAAAATTAGTTTTTATATATTTTAATATATATCTAAAAAAGTTGAATATATATTTTAAAATATTTAAATAATTTAAAATTAATTTTACTCAATTTTATAATAAATAAATGATACATTCAAAAAATTCATACTTTACAAAAGAAAACGGAATATGATAATTTTTTTATCCTATCTTATTTTTAGTGTTTGGTTAACTTGTAAGCTATAATAAATTTATTTTATTATTTTATTATATCATATCATATTATTTAGTGTAATTTTTATGCTAAAAAAAATTAAGTTAGAGAATAAAAAGATAGAATAATATATTTATTTATTTTTATTATTATAATAATAATAATAATAAATAATCAAAATAATAATATTCATCATAATTTTAATAATATTATTATTTATTATAATAATATAATACATAAATAATTTTATTATTGATATAAATAATATTAATAACAGCATTAATAATGTTAATATATTAATATTAAAATTAAAACTAATAATTATAATAATATCATTATTAATTATAATATTAATAAAATATATTAATAAAATTAATATAAATTATTATAATAATAATAAAAATTAAAATAATATTATTATTTATAATGATAATACTCATAATAGAATTAATATATTAAATTATTAAATTATTAAATTATTGTTGTTATTATCCATATTGTTAATTTTCTGTATTTTTAATTCTTCTACGTGGTTGTCTTTCTCATTTATACACTTCTTTCTTTTTTTCTTAATATCCCATCAATAATAATTTTTTATTTGATAAAATAAAGATAGGATATCATTTTTAAAAATTTTTTTATTTATGTTTATTGAAAATTTTTAAATATTAAATTAAATTTTTTTCAATAAAATTATATCTAATTTTAATAAAAGAATAATTTTTTATTTAAATTTAATTAATTTTTAAAATTAAGATAATTCTATCATTTGAATATAATTTATATCATATTTTATTATTATTTAATTTATTCTAAATATGATTAAAAATAATATAATGTTACTAAATTTAATTTTTAATATAAAATAAAAATCAAATAAATTATATCTTATTCTATTCTTATTTTTATCATATTCTACTCTTATTGTCGTATCATATTTTTCAAACCATACAAAGTAAACTTATCACTTTTTAGAATTTTAAAGTGTCCCCTCTCAGGGCCAGGCTCAGGCCCAAGCCCTTTTTAGACAACCGCATAATAAATTGGCAAATAAAGGCAGGCTTCTTTGTAATTTATAGTTTCGTTTCAACGAATGTTGCTTAAATCTATTGTATTACTCGGTGTATTAATGTATTTGCAAAAAACTTAAATGGCACGTTTAAGCTAATTGCAAATTCTGAGTTTGTAGATTTTGAAAGATAACATGTTAAAATAAAACGAAGTTGAATTAATTTTTAATCTATTTTAAAAAAAAATTTACCTTAGTTTTAAAATAATTAAAAATTTATATTAAACTTTTTTAAACAAACAAGTTTAAAATACAATTATTCACCTTCATCTTCATATCAATTGTCTCCTCCTGAACATTCGTTTTAAAAACAATCTATATAACTAAATCGAAACTAAAAATAAATCAAAGAATTTATAATATAAATAAACTTTATTTTTCCACTTCATATAAAATTGTCTATCCACTGTAATAAAAATAAACAATTTCGGGAAGTAAAATCTTTGCTAAAGTGGAGCATTCATTTATTTTAAACTAACAATTTTTTTTTTTACTTTTAAATAAAAATATTCATTCCAACAAAAAATACATTGTTTAAATTAATTTAAACACAAATCTTAATCACATTCAACGTTAAAATAAAAATAAGTATAATGTATTTTTTATACTAAAAAGTAATACTATCCAACGTCACTCCAAACGGCACTTTATGGCCATCTTTATATCTGCTTTCCAAGCATACAAATCACAAATTAACCCATGCGGAATTGATCGAGGACTTCACCAGTTTTCTTTCCTGTGGTGATTCTGAAATCTCTCAAATCTTCATACTTAAATGGGTGATAGAGACGCGGATTATCAGAATCCACCAACTCTAATGGAGCCTCAACAGTACCATCCATTGATGCCAGCATGAATGCACCAAATGAATAGCGAGTAGCTATTTCCCTGCATATCACACGATGCTTCGCATTCCGAAACCTTCCATTACTCCATACCTATACAAAGATATATTTTAAGACCAAACAATGTTTATAAAAACCAAAAGAAGGTTCAATTTGATTCAAATAAATTTAATTACTCCTTTTATCACTTTAATTTGAATTATATATGTACAATTTTAAACTTTTTAAAGCTTTTGGAACCAATAGTCTCTTTTTAAAAATATTATGTAAAATCTTGTTTTTTTATTAATTTATTCTACTTAAAACTTTGAAATTATGATTTTTTTACTAAATAAATATTTTGAGAAATTTATGATAGAAATAAAATATGAACTAATTTTTCAAATTAAAAAAATTAAAAGGAAAATTTTAAAAATTTCATTAAATATGAAATTATAGTTTTAAGAAAAATATATTTTTTTAATTTTAGATAAATTTAATGTTTTGATTAATAATTTCTTAGTAGAAATTAATTTAATTCATTAGATTTATAATAACTTTAAATAAAAAAATTAAGAATTTTTATGTATGTAAAATAAAATTGTTAAATTTTAAAAATAATAACTTAATTTATTAAAAATAAAAAAATTACACAGTTTAAAATAGATTGAAAAAAAAAAGCAGTAAAGCAGTGAAGCCCAAGTGGAGCAATTAAAATTAAAATAAAATAAATGAAAAATACCCAAGTGGCTGCTTGCTATATCTGTATACTCTATTTACTTACATGTCCAACATCTCCCATAATGCAAATTAAGGATCCTGATTTAGGAGGGACTTCCATAAATGAGGCAGAATCATCAATCAACTCAAGACCGCTAACAGATTCATCATCTTGAAGTAAAGTTATGAATCCAGTGTCTGTGTGTGGTTGTACTCCCAACTTACCTATGGTTTCTTGGGTGAAGTTACATTTAATAATCCTAAAAATGAATGGCCAGTCCTTGAAATCAGCACCTGCCACGCCCACAGACTCTGCCATCTTTTGTGATGTACTTGATGCCAAGTCATGAATTGCTTCACCATATGCCTCTATTATTTGCCTACAAACCCAACAAACCCAATTAACTAATCAACATTAGACATATAATATACTTTCAATATTTTTATAAATACTTTATTTATTAAAATTAATAAAAATAGTTAAAATAATTATTGCATTTTAAGTGAACAATTATACACTATCACCAAAATAAATTTTCTTAATTCTGATAATTTTTTTTTCCTTGTAAACCATTTGTAATCCTTGATCGTATATTTATCTTCTCAATTGTTTAAAACACCTTGCTAATGCTTTTTATTAAAAATTTATTTATATCAATTAACAATATTATAATAGTTAAATTTACTTATTCATACTTGCTCAACAATCAAGAGTCTATATATTATAATCAATTTTTTTATTTTTAAATATAAATTTTAAAATAAAATGTTTTATTAAAATAGAGTTAAATAAATTTTAACTTAATTTTAAAATTTTTTACTTCCTATTTTTAAAATATTTTTTTTAAAAAATTTTAGATATAAAAATAAATTATCCAACTCTTTTACGTGTGATGAAAGACATAGCACAACTACCAAACTATTATCATAATTTTACTAAAATTAGATTGGATTGATTCGTTAGATTAGTAGAATAAAAGTCGATTATCTTTCTAAGTTATTTAAATTATAATTTTTTTTTAAAAGGAATTGATAATAAATTAATAAATTTGGTAATATAAATTGGTAAATTAACAAAAATAGTAAAATATCTTTATATATAAAATAATATTATTTTAATAATTTTTATAAAAAAATTTAAATTATATTATATTTGATGTAATATTACATATATAATTTAAATTTAAAAATTTAAAAAATTTAAAGTAATATATTATTTTTAATTTCTAACTTATAAAATTAAAATATTAAGATATTATATTATTATAAATATATTTTTTAATAAATTATATATTATAAATATTTTTAAAATAATATTTAATTGATACTAATTATTTAATGACTAAATTAATTTTTAAAATCTTAATTATCATTATCATTATTATCAATTAAAATAATTACTTTTATAACTATTAAATATTATTTTCATTATTTACTATTATATTTATCACAATTATTATTATTATTAACATTATTATTAATATTATTATATTCATTATTATCATATTATCATTATTATCAATATAATTATATCAACCTAAACAATTTTGTTTATTAAATTTGTTATTCTATTATCACTATATTCACCAAATAAACTTAAATTAAGAAAACAATTTTTATTATTAAAATTAAAATAATTTTTTAAATACATGTATTAAAAAATATATAATAATAAATTAGTAAATAAATTATTTTATTAAAAATTACAACATTTAATATTACGAATGATTTGATTTTTATTTTTAAAACTAAAAAAATAAATTTTAATTTTTTAAATTATTTGCCACAATTTATTCACCAAACAAAGTTTTAAATTTTTTAATTCTAAAAAATAAAAAATATATTAAAAAAAGAAATCAAACATGTTGTAATTTTTAAAAATTTAAAAATACAACATAACATTTTACTTAACATAATATTTTCTTTCTTATCCTTATTTTAAAAAATACCATCTTGTTTTAATTTTATTTTTTATTCTTATAATTTTATAAGGAACAAAACAAAATATTTTTATTTTTATTTATTTTATATAAATTTTTTAATAAAATAATATTTATAAAAATAAAATAAAAATAAAAATAAAATATTTTTATAAATCAAACCCCCCACCTAAATTTTATGTTTTTAAATGAGAAGTACTGGTTAACAGAATTTATGAGACTAGACCATATTCTAAAAAAGAGGGTTCACAGAGAGTAAAATGAAAGGAACCTGTAGTGAGATGACACATTCAACTCTGAGCAGAAATTTTCAACTGGTTGTGGTGATGAATACATGTCATATATTCCGAGAACCTCATATAGAGTAACCACTGGTAGGAACGACAGCTTTGTTGCGCCTTTTGATTTCCGTAGGAAGGTCAAATAGATATTTAGCCACCATCTTCATATCCATCATTAGTGTCATTTCAATTGGGTGGTTCATAATCCTGAAACATCCACTTTTCTCACATGCTTCCTTTAACTTGTTCCGCTCTTCTTCTTCTGGAAGTTTCTCCAAATCCACCACTGGAATGTTCGCCTCAATCTTCATTTTTCACTTTTTGCGGATTTCTTTTTCTAGCTCTGCATTAAGCAGGATGAACTGAGGAAATTAGGTTCCCTCCATACAAGCAATAGTTTACTTAATATAAGCCGTAGTTAAGTTTTCTACACTGTCAACAGAATGAAATAGAATGTATATATCCACTCGTGTACATGCACGTGTGATCAACAATATCAAACGAAAATGTCCACATTACAATGCTGTTGGTTGTATTTAATTAAGTAATGTGGAGTAACAATACAAACATAATATTACAGTATGATTAAGTAATGCCGTAACAGAGTTAGACCAGCTAATGAGACAAGCAAGGGGGCTAAGAGCGTGTGGATCTCACCTTCCCTCAAAAAATATTTTATAAAATTTAGTAAAATATATGTGGTTATATAATTATTATTATGCAATATTAATGAGATTCAGATAATTAATAGATAGTTAAGTTTTTAATTGAATATTATTTGAACTAGAAATTTTTTTAATTTAATATTTAAATTATTCAATACAGTCTTGGATTGTTATCCACTTGTAAAGATAAAATTAATATTTTTTAAATAATATTTTTAAAAAATAACAACACAACTTAAGAATAACAACTAAAAAGTTGAAGGGAATTATTCTTATCAAAACGCAAATAAGTGAAAGGAGAGAACATGTTTAAAATACTCCTCTTGTTAGATCAATGCGATTAAATGATTTAGTCTACCTTTAATTATTTATGAAATTTTTTACAATGATTGTGTTTATTTATGGCTTTGTATCTTTAATGTCATAAGGTAATGTCTATTTATAGATATCTTTTTACAACAGTTAAATCATAAATTTACGATGTTTATCCTTAAAAACAACATGATATCTATACATACATAAAGGGTAGAAAAAAATTACTGATAACTGTAAAACCAGTTTAACTTTTTACTTTAATACCTTCAATATTTAGAAATATTTCTATGCCTTTTTATCTATTCTTTGATCCAAATCCTTAATTTTTGTACTCTTAAGTTAAAATTAGAATTTTCTTTGCTTCCAAAACTAGAATTTAGTTCAAATATTTGCTTTTACACTTAGTATAATTCCTTATCATTTTATTTCATTCTAAAACTAGTATTTTGTTGGAGTCTTCCTCGAGATGTTTTTTTTAATTAGATATTTTTAATTGAATTTCTTAACTTTAACACTTAAATTTAGTCTTAAAGGATCTTTTTCAAAGTCCAGATGACCTTGAGAATATAATTTGACATTTTTCGATAAAGTTAATTTTCTATCTTGCAAAAGTTTAAAAAATGATTTTTTAAAAAATATATTTTTAAATATTTTAAATATTGGAGGAAAATATTTGATTCTTTTTACTATTTTATCTTTGATTTTTTTTCTTACTCATCCCTTTCTTTATTATAAATAAAACTTATGCATTTTTGGATCCTTAAATATGAAAAATAGATCTTCTTCCATCGCTAAATATTTTCTAAAGGAAAATGTTTATGTTTGCTCAAACTCATATGACGAGCGAGTTTCTTAAAAATCCTACTAAAGTTTGTAGAGCTGCACCATTAGTAATAAATGATTTTTAACTACCATGATTGGATAGAGTTCAAAAGGAGAAACTAGCATATGGAAAAATCCTAAGAATTCATGATTTGACTCAATTTTCTAGATAGAGTCTCAACTACAATCTAGTAATGCTTATCAATTCTTTTTTTTTTTTATAAGTTCATTAAAAATTTCCAAACCCCTTATGGTATGGTAGCCCTACTCTGTTTGATGTAATCATTATTACTGGCCTTCATTCTTTTTTGCTTTCAAGTAGTCATCAAACCTAAAACACAATTTTTCTTCCAAATCTAACAAAATGACCTATCATTTGTTCATTTCCCAAAACAACGTAAAAGAAGGTCCAGTTTCAAACGAGGAATACATAGTTTTCCTTTTATATTGACTTTTTGCTTTTGTTTTCTTGTTTAGATCTATCTAAGTACCAAAGTATTTACTCCATGAAGTCACCCCTATCTACCTTAGAAAGTTGTTGTTAGAAAATCTATACAATTCCTTGTCTAAGATGGTTGAAGACCTTTGTTTAACCAAAAAGCCTTTGAAATAATTTGGAGGACCCTTTCTGGATACTTCAACTCTAAATTAATGTCATTTTAAAGAATCATCTTACCAGTAATATCCCATTTGACACCCCTCAAAATATTGAAGGTTTTAAGATCTCATTCTTTACCAGCTCTATATTAAAGAAAAATAATTTTGATACATTTTTTCATTTCTCTATTTTTTTATTAATCTTAATAAACATAAGCCTATGCTCCTTTTACCTTCGATGCATATAGGTTAGAATGGTTCACTCAATCCCTTCCTTATAATACTCTAGGAACCAAGAAGAAAGCATCAAAATATAGAAATAAATCTTAAGTTGTCAAACTTTTTTTCCAATTTTAATGAAAATATTTTAAAATCATTTCTTATTAACCACATTTAGTGACAAGACAATTCATTCTTAACCGGTTCGTGTTAGTAAGTAATAGTCGGAGGCGTGTGCTAGTACTGTCCTCAAGGATATTTGCGCCAAAATGCGGTATACCCCAAGATTCAACAGACCCGTCTGCTAAAGGGAGCAGGAACAGAACTAGCAAAGCAAAGAGAGAACCCAGCAGAGTGTGCGAAGATGTGTCTCTATATATAGGAGAGACACTTCAGAGGTACTTTAAAATTCTTTAAATTATAACTAAGCAGAATTTCGTTTTTGAATTTAAAAATTTGAAATGAAATCTAATTACATCGAAAATAACAGACGGTTTTTGAATTGCTAATTAAACAGGATTTAATGGTATTTTAAACTAAAATAAATAGCTGATAAGTTTCATAATAAAACCCAATAAAGTTTAATAATACCGGTAAGTTTTATAATAAAAACTCGATAAGACCTCATAATGGCTAGTAAAAGGCAATCAAAGGGCAACGGAAATTTTGAAGCCTTAAAATAGAGATCTCCGGGTAAACAATTTATTTTTAAAATTTCCAGGTAATAAAAAAGTTCGTGGCCCTCAATCGTGGCCCTCAATATTGAGGGCAGGGGGTTTCGTCGTTTTTGAACTGAGTTGGCTCAAGCTCATGTGCACGAGGGTATGTCTCTCTTACTTGCTTGTCTACAAGCCCAATGAGTGCCCCCATATATAAAGCCTAGTAAGGACCCTTTGCCAAGCAATGTGGGACTTGGTCCCTTTTGAAATATCACCAACAATCCCCCACATATTTCAAAAGGGTTTAAAACATTTGTGACAGAAAAAGGAAGAAGAAGAAGAAGAAAATACTGCTGGGTTTTTGTTTAGGTATAATATGCATAAGGCCTGGTGTCTTTTGGACAATGAACCAGACTTTAGACAGATGAGTTTAACTTACTGTGTTTGGTGAAGCACGGCCTCTATGAACCAAAGCCACATTAATAAAAGTTAGAGGCTTAAATATCACAGACAAAATGAAAGTTAGAGGCTTTTGTAACAGCACGTATATTTTTTTTAATTCTTATCTGTTATGTTAATGTTCTTTTTGCAAGTTTCAGGTATTCCGCATTGTTGTAAAAATTGTGTATTTCAAAATAGTTTTAAATATTCAAATTAATATTATTAATTTAATTTTAAATATTCAAATTAATTTTAATAAATATCATTATGATTTTAAGATATTTAGAATTATTAATAATTATTTTAAATTTAAATTATGAATCAATTGTTTTAATTATCCATTAATGGTTATTATGTTTTAAAATTTGACCGTTAAGAAATTATTACGGCTTTATTTTTTTCTGTTTTGAATTTAATTTTTGACCGGAATTCAATTTCTAACCTATAGGTTTCCCTAAAAATCTTTTATATATACCACTATTCCTGCTGGGTTAAACAGAGATGTGAAATTTCTTGCTAGTTTTGTTACTGAATATTTCAGAAAAAGCTGTTGTATCCTGGGGATAACGCCATGGGCGGACAAATCTTTGAGGGCAATGTAATCACACGCCTCAGCCTACGAGACATCATCAAACTTCTTCAACAATCTTCAAAATTCTCCAACAATCTCAAGGATTTGTCCCATAATATTTTCTTTACAATGAATTAGATTTTTCTTCTCCTTTTATATAAAAGAATGTATACCTTTTCTTTAATTCTTATCTGTTACACTAATTTTCCTTTTTGTAAGGTTCAGGTATTTCGCTTAAAAGTTCGGCTCTACCTATGAATTATGAAATAGGTCTGTTGTCCAGGGATGCAAAGAAGGAACAGAAGAAAATGAAAAATTTTAAAAAAAATAATAAAAAAAATAAACCTATTTTTTTAAATCCTCACCTTTTCTACTACATTGTTGGAGAATTTCGAAGATTGTTGAAGAAGTTTGACGATGTCTCGTAGGCTGAGGCGTGTGATTACACTGCCCTCAAGGATTTGTTCGCCCACGATGTTATCCCCAGATACAACAGCCTCTTCTAAAATATTCAAGAACAAAAGAAATAGTGGTATATATAGAAGATTTTTAGGGCAACCAATAGGATAGAAATTGAATTCCGGTCGAAAATTAAATTCAAAACGGCAAAAAATAAAGCCGTAATAATTTCTTAATGGTCAACTTTTAAAACATAATAACTATTAATGGATAATTAATAAAATTGATTCATAACTTAAATTTAAAATAATTATTAATAATTCTAAATATCTTAAAATCATAATGATATTTATTTAAATTAATTTGAATATTTAAAATTAAATTAATAATATTAATTTGAATATTTAAAACTATTTTGAAATACACAATTTTTACAACAATTCTCCACCATTTCAAAAAGGTTTAAAATAAAATAAATTAAAATAAATATTTTATTGGGTTACCATAAGTGTAAATGTATTAGATCCGGTGTCTCTTGGACTATGAACCAGACCCTAGACTGGTGAAGCAGAGCTTCTATGAACCAAAAACACCTGGTTGTAAGATAGAGGTTTATGTGTTACGTTATACCCCATGATTCTTGCCGTTTTCGCCGATTTTGCGCAAATAGGCCATGCGCATGCCTGGTTCATGAGTGCTCTAGAGATTGTGCCTCAATATCATACAAGCGACCCCACTTGACACTCATATAGGTGATTTCATCAAGTGTATTCTTCATTTCATACACCATCCATAAGGGACATGATAGTCATTAAACATTTTAGAATTAACCTCTCGTTCAATGCAGCCTAACACTTCTCACATCATAGGAATAAAGAATGAACAGTGCTAGAAAGACCAACAATAATTTGTTATTACCCATATGAACCTTTCTCATGGGATCTCCAATCACAAAGATTGGGTTCCTGTTATTGTTGATTTTATTTTGGCTAAAACTTTATTCCCCTCGATGCCATTCACTAAGTTTTTTGCTTTGTGAGAAATAAGGTCAAAATCATTTTGACTTCACGTTAATTAGGATTACTAATTATTTAGTGATTATTGACAAGACTTTGTGACATATATGATTATATGTCGATTTATCAATTAATTTTTACTATTGCTACTTAGCAATCATATGTATGCTTACAGTAAACATGTTTTTTTTTTTCAATATTTACTAAGAATTTTTCTTAGTATACATACTCTAATTTTCCCAAATTAAAAATAATGATTTGGTCTCTATAATATATTTTATTATATATTTGGATAATCTAAATCACGATATCTTGTTTAAAATTAAAATAAATCAAATTTTGATTTATTCTCGTACAAATCAATTTTATCATCGCTATATTATTTTAATATAGTGGAAAAATTTCCATACCATAATTAATGGCATCTCTTAAATATTTTAAATATGTTACAACAAGCTCAAAATATTTTCAATAATATCACTTTCTTAATAATTTAAATATACTCAACAAAATCAATTTTATTGCAACAACTAGCCTTTGTACACATCACATTTGATTATTTGTTCATATATCAAATATCAAGTAGGAATCAATAGAATAAAAATTGACATATAAAACAAATAACAAAATCTCATACAACGTTATCAACACAAAAGTTTTTTTTTTTGCATGTTCTCAACATTCAAGATAAAAGCAAGCACTCATTTGCCCAAACACAACATTTACTATTGAAATTTAAATTGGATATCATGCAAACTTATTATGATTTTGATTCAACAACAAATACCGCAATTGTAGAACATTCCAATTTCAACCGATCTAATCATTAAATCAAACACAAAAATTATGATCAATAAGAGCGAAGAAATATAAAGAATTCCATAAAAGATAGGGGACAAACTACGTTTCAATTTCTGAACTCCAATTAAATTCCAAAGAAAGTCATACATAGTGGTACTTACCCCAGATCAAAATCCAATCATCATAACTAGCAAAAAAACAATCCCTGTACAAAAATTAGTCATTATAACAATTTATGAATTTTCAGCAAGATTAAACTCAATCAGGATTCAAAAAGATAAATCGCAAAATCAAATTAAAATAATAATAATATTGATGATAAATCTTTAGTAGAACAAAATGTGGAGATTTTAAAAAGAAGGTTGTTTTTTATTATTATTATTTTAAAATTTTTCATTTTCTTTTGTTCCTTCTCTGCATCCCTGGACAACAGACCTATTCCATAATTCATAGGTAGAGCTGAACTTTTAAGCGAAAAACCTGAACCTTACAAAAAGGAAAATTAGTGTAACAGATAAGAATTAAAGAAAGGTACACATTCAGTTATATAAAAGGAGAAGAAAAATCTAATTCATTATAAAGAAAATATTATGGGACAAATCCTTGAGATTGTTGTAGAAACTTGTGTATTTCAAAATACTTTTAAATATTCAAAATTGTTGTAAAAATTGTGTATTTCAAAATAGTTTTAAATATTTAAATTAATATTATTAATTTAATTTTAAATATTTAAATTAATTCAAATAATTATTATTATAATTTTAAGATACTTAGAATTATTAATAATTATTTGAATTAATTTAAATATTTAAAATTAAATTAATAATATTAATTTGAATATTTAAAACTATTTTGAAACACAATTTTTACAACAATCTCCCACTATTTCAAAAAAGGTTTAAAAATAAAATAAATTAAAAGAAAGATTTTATTAGGTTACCACAAATGTAAATACATTAGATCCAGTGTCTTTTGAACTATGAACCAACCATATACAAATAAACTTAACTGACGTTCAGTGCTTTGGTAAAACAGAGCTTCTATGAACCAAAAACATCTGGTTGTAAGACAGAGGTTTACGTGTCACATTACACCCCACGATTCTTGCCGGTTTTGCCGGTTTTGCGCAAATAGGCCAAGCGCATGCCTGGTCGATTCATGAGTGCTCTGGAGATTGTGCCTCAATCTCATACAAGCAGCCCCACTTGACACTCATATAGGTGACTTTATCAAGTGTATTCTGCATTTCATACACCACCCGTAAAGGACATGATAGTCATTAAACATTTTAGAATTAACCTCTCGTTCAATGCAGCCTAACACTTCTCACACCATAGGAATAAAGAATAAACAGTGGTAGAAAGACCAACAATAATTTGTTATTACCCATATGAACCTTCTTCATGGCATCTCCAATAACAAAGGTTGGGTTCCTGTTATTGTTGATTTTATTTTGGCTAAAACTTTATTCCCCTCGATGTCATTCACTCAGCTTTTGCTTTGTGAGAAATAAGGTCAAATTAATTTTGACTTCGCGTTAATTAGGATCACTAATTATTTAGTGATCATTCACAATACTTTGTGACATATATGATCATATCTCGATTTATCAATTAATTTTTGTTACTGCTCCTTGGCAATCATAAGTACTCTTACAATAAACATAATAATTTTTTTTAATATTTACTAAGAATTTTTCTTAGTACACATTCTCCCAAATCAAAATAATGATTTGGTCTCTATAATATATTTTATTATATATTTGGATAATCCAAATCACAATATCTTGTTTAAGATTAAAACAAATCAAATTTTGATTTATTCTCGTACAAATTAATTTTATCATCACTATATTATTTTAATATAGTGGAAAGTCTTTTCATACCATAATTAATGGCATCTCTTGAATATTTTAAATATCATAGATAGAATGAAATATTTTGTAACAGACTCAAAAATATTTTTAGTAATATCACTTTCTTAATAATTTGAATATACTCAACAAAATCAATTATATGATTTATTTTATTGCAACAACTAGCATTTGTACTCATCACATTTGATTATATGATTTATTTTATTGCAATAACCAACGTTTGTACTCATCACATTTGATTATATGGTTTATTTTAAATATCAAGTAGGAATCAATAGAATAAAAATTGACATATAAAACAAATAACAAAATCTTATACTGCGATATCAACCCAAAAGCTTTTGCATATTCTCAACATTCAAGATCAAAGAGCAAGCACTCATTTGCCCAAACATGACATTTACTATTGAAATTTAAATTAGATATCATGCAAACTGATTATGATTTTGAACCAAAAATTCTATTTCAACAACAAACAATTGTATAACATTCTAATTTTATCCCGATCCAAGCATTAAATCAAAAACAAAAATTATGATCAATAAGAGCGAAGAAATAGAAGGAATTCCATAAAATATTGGGGATAAACTACGTTCCAATTTTCGAACCCTAATTAAATTCCAAGGAAAGTCATACATAGTGGCACCTACCCTAGATCAAGATTCAATCACCACACCCAAAAAAAAAAACAAACAAACCCTGTACAAAAATTAGTCATCGTAACAATTTATGAACTTTTTTGGTAAAATTAAAATTAGAAATCATCATAAGGTAATCATCAAACAATAAGAGTAAGATTAAACTCAATTAGGATCCAAAAAGATAAATCGCAGAATCAAATTAAAATAATAATAATAATGATAAATCTTTAGTAGAAGAAAAGGTGAGAATTTAAAAAATAGGTTGATTTTTATTATTATTATTATTATTATTATTTTATTTTATTTTTTATTTTCTTCTGTTCCTTTTCTGCATCCTTGGACAATATACCTATTTCATAATTCATAGGTAGAACTGAACTTTTAAGTGGAATACTTGAAACTTGCAAAAAGAATATTAACATAGCAGATAAGAATTAAAAAAAATATACGTGCTGTTACAAAAGTAAAGAAAAAATCTAATTCATTGTAAAGAAATTATTGCGAAATCCTTGAGATTGTTGGAGAATTTCGAAGATTGTTGAAGAAGTTTGATGATGTCTCCTAGGCTGAGGCGAGTGATTACACTGCCCTCAAGGATTTGTCCATCCGTGGCGTAATTCCCCAGGATACAACAGCCCCTTCTGAATATTCAGGAACAGAACTAGCAAGAAATTTTATCTCTTTTTAACCCAGCAAAAATAGTTGGTATATATAGAAGATTTTTAGGGCAACCAATATGGCTGGAAGTTAAATTCCGTTCAGAAATTAAATTCAAAACGGCAAAAAAATAAAGACGTAATAATTTCTCAATGGTCCACTTTCAAAACATAATGACCATTAATGGATAATTAAAATAATGAATTCATAATTTAAATTTAAAATAATTAGTAATAATTCTAAATATCTTAAAGTTATAATAATAATTATTTGAATTAATTTAAATATTTAAAATTAAATTAATAATGTTAATTTGAATATTTAAAACTATTTTGAAATACACAATTTTTACAATAGTTTGTTCCAATCTCAATGTTTTAAAGATAAAAATATATCATTCCTAAGAAAAAAAGAAAAAGTAAAATATGTGAAAATCTTAATTAAATTAGTTCTTTTTATAAGAGGAAAAGTTTATATCTTCTATAGATTTTGATCCTTGCTTCTACTGCATGTAATACCCACAATTTTTAATGATAGATTCTTTAAGTTATAAATTTTTTTAAACAAGTAAAGTAAAGATAAAAACAAAAAAGTTAAGAGAAATTAGAAAACTTTCAGTAAAATGACTAAAATATCATTACATCAGGATGACAACAAATAAATGGACAGGTAACTCAAAATAAAAGTTAAAAGATATTCTAAAGGCATAGAACTCATTAATGATGGTTAGGAAGTCACAAAGAGAAAACAAAAAACATCACCGAAAATACTCAAGATGTCCTCGAAAAGATTTATCTCCTATAAGAGCTAAATTGTTCCAAAAAAAATAATAGATGACAAAAAAATTATTCAGAAATGAATCAAATAAGTGTTAAAAACATTAGAAGAGCAGTCTGGGAACTTTCTGAGAATTTTTCAAAAATTACCAAAATACCCCTGAAAGGATGGGATGGCAAGAAGCTGCGAATCAGAGGCCCAGAACTTGAGGCTTATCTTGAGGAACAATTTAACATGTGTTAAATGAGTGGATCACTCACCCCATGAGTCATTGCACCATTAATGACATATAAGACAAAAATATTTATGAGATAAAATTAACCATGGTTAAGTCAAAGTAACCTTGATTAAGTTAAATTAATCATGTTTAAGATAAATTAACCTTGATTTGAGATAAATTAATCATGATTAGGATTAAATGATAATTTGTAACATTTTCATTTAATTTTAAAAATTAAAATTATATATAAAAATACCAAAATACCCTTAAATAGAAAATTATTTCCTATTGACCTATGGATGGCCAAATTTGTTTAGGAGGCTAAGGGGGCTCATTTGATCCATTAATATCCTTATAAACACTTGTGCAAACTCTATAACTTCACTCTAAGCTCCAACTTTTCTTAAGACCCATAAATATACACTAAACTTGAACTTCCATATTTGAAGTTTAAGTCATAATAAGATAAACAAACAAAACCCCACCACCATCCTTGGAGAGATTTGTGTGGACCACAAGGAAGAGGGAAACCCATTTCAAAGATCCACCAAATCCTTTTATAACTCTTCAACAAATAGGGCTTCTACCTTAGACTTTTTTCTAAGTTTCTATTTATGTGATTTGGCTTGTTTCCCTTCTCTTTTTTATGGATCTTTCTCTAAATATATATGGATCGCACTTGATAGATCATGATGGAGTTCAAAAATGCCCTTAAATTTTAAAAATAAGCATCACTAAGTTTTTAGTGAGTTTTAGAAGTTAAAAGGAGATTTTGATGGATTAAAGTTCATCGTGGAGCATTTGGAGTAATTTAATCAATTAAAATTTCTTAAATATGATTTTTAGTAGTTTGGAAAGATTTTAGAGTTTTTCTTAAGTTTTTTAAGATGCTTAAAGTAAGGAATGAATAGAACTTAGAGTAGATCTAGTGGATCTCCACTTGGTTGTCTTGAAAAATAACTTCTTTTATGGTCTTTATGATAAAAGTTGTGAACTGGCTTATGTCTCCTCTTAAAAAGTTTTAAACTTTAACATAGTCTTTGAGAAATAGATCTGTGCCCCTACAACAATAAATCTAAAATACTATAAGCCTAGCTCCCAAAAGTTACAAAATTAACCCAAAATTAGATCTTTAAGTTAATATGAAAAAGTGTGGACTTGTGGAGAAAATATTGATTAACGCACTAAAGACTTTTCGTAATCATGAACAAAGTTATGGGTCAATGGTAAATCATGATAGATCCAACAACAAATGATGCAACAAGTGTTAAAATTAATAGTGCGAAAGTCAAGTGAGAAGAACATTGAGAAAATGACCCTTACTTCGTCAAGGGTTTAAATCGAACAACCCAAGTAAATTAAGATGAATTGAGTTAAAAAATTTAGTTAAGGTGTAATAAGAAACCTAACCATGTACAAGAAAAGAATTAAAAAATTAAGAAAGATTATGTAATGGTTTGAGAATTATTAAGAAAAACATAGCTAATTAAGAGAAAAATAAGTTTAAAATCTTCTTAATTCTTAAGAGTGAACTCATCCATGCACAGGATGGTAACTAAAAGTTTAAATTTGGAAAAATGAGAACTTAATAGCCATTTGGCCAGTGTATCATAATTAATGAGAATAAAACTTTATAAAATTTTATGTTGGTTCAAATTGTTAGTCTAAACCGTAAAATAATGTAAATCATCCTTTAAATGTAAGGAAATGAACCATAATTCTCTAGAAACTCAAATATTCAATTTGTCCAACCATTGGCCAAATTCATAAGATATGAGTGAATTGGATTCTTAAGAATTTTTAAGTGAGATATGAGTGAGGAGACATGAATCCATAAGCAAGAAAACGGTTAAGTAAATAAATTAATGGTTCAAACTTAATTAGTTCCCTTAAGGATCAAGGAAAGCATAAACTACTAACACTAAAATATGGAATGAGGTAGTTATTCAAAAAACGCTTAATTTGGAGGACACAAAGCGGATCCACCCAATAAGGCCACTCAATCAAATATGTTAAACCACATCATGTTATAAACCTAAATCAAAATTATAAGAAAATATTATACCCAAATATTAAATTTGTCTAACCATTCGGTAAACTCATAAGATATGTGTGAATTGCATTCTTAAGATTTTTTACGGTGGATATGAGTGAGGAGACATCAATTCATAAGTAAGAAAATGATTAAGTAAATGAATTAGTGGTTCAAACTTAATTAGTTAAGTTAAGGATCAAGGAAAACATAAACTTCTAACACTAAAATATGGAATGAGGAAGCTATGCATAAAACACCTAATTTGGTGACACAAAGCGGATCAGCCCAATAAGGCCATTCAGCCAAATATGTTAAACCTCACCATGTCATTAACATAATTCAAAAATATAAGAAAATATTGTACTCAAATGTTCAATTTATCCAATCATTGCGAAAAGTCATAAGATATGTGTGAATTGGATTCTTAAAAAATTTTAAGTGAGATATGTAGGAGAAGACATGAATCCATAAGCAAGACAATGATTAAGTAAATAAATTAGTGGTTCAAACTTAATGAGTTGAGTTAAGGGTTAAGGAAAGAATAAACTTCTAAGCCTAAAATATGGAACGAGGTAGTTATGGATAAAACACCTAATTTGGTGAAAACAAAGCGGATCAGCCTAATAAGGCCACTCAGTCAAATATGTTAAACCTCACCATGTCATAAACTTAAATCAAAATTATAAGAAAATATTATATTGAAATATTCAATTTGTCCAACCATTGGGTAAATTCATAAGATATGTTTGAATAGGATTATTAAGATTTTTTCAGTGAAATATGAGTGAGGAGACATGAATTCATAAGCAAGAAAATTGTTATGTAAATAAATTAGTGGTTAAAACTTAATTAGTTAAGATAAGGATCAAGGAAAGCATAAACTTCTAACACTAAAATATGAAATGAGATAGCTATTCATAAAACACCAAAGTTGGTGAACACAAAGCGGATCAGTACAATAAGGCCACTCAGGCAAATAGGTTAAACTTGACGATGTTATAAACTTAAATCAAAATTATAATATTCAATTTGTCCAACCATTGGGTGAATTCATAAGATATATGTGAATTGGATTCTTAAGAATTTTTACAGTGGATATGAGGGAGGAGACATGAATCAATAAGTAAGAAAATGATTAAGTAAATAAATTAGTGGTTCAAACTTAATTACTTAAGTTAAGGATCAAAGAAAGCATAATGTTCTAACAATAAAGTATGGAATGAGGCACCTATGCATAAAACACCTAATTTGGTGAACACAAAGCAGATCAACCCAATAAGGCCATTCAATCAAATATGTTAAACACCACCATGTCATAAACTTAAATCAAAAGTATAAGAAAATCTTGTACTCAAATATTCAATTTGTGCAACCTTTGGGTAAAGTCATAAGACATCTGTGAATTGGATTCTTAAGAACTTTTATGCGAGATATGAGTGAGGAGACATGAATCAATAATTAAGAAAATGATTAAGTAAATAAATTAGTGGTTCAAACTTAATTAATTAAGTTAAGGGTCAAGGAAAACATAAACATCTAACACTAAAATTTGGAATGAGGTAATTATGCATAAAACACCTAATTTGATGAACACAAAGCGGATCAGTCCAATCAGGCCATTCAGCCAAAAATGTTAAACCTCGCTATGTCATAAACTTAAATCAAAAGTATAAGAAAATATTATACTCAAATATACAATTTCTCCAACGATTGGGTGAATTCATAGGATATGTGTGAATTGGATTCTTAATATTTTTTAAGTGAGTTATGAGTGAGTAGACATGAATCCATAAGCAAAAAAATGATTAAGTAAATAAATTAGTGGTTCAAACATAATTACTTAAGTTAAGGATCAAGGAAAGCATAATGTTCTAATACTAAAGTATGGAATGAGGAAGCAATGCATAAAACACCTAATTTGGTGAACACAAAGCGGATCAGCCCAACAATGCCATTCAGCCAAGTATGTTAAACCTCGCTATGTCATAAACTTATATCAAATGTATAAAAAAAATAATATACTCAAATATTCATTTTGTCCAACCATTGGGTAAATTCATATGATATGTGTTAATTGATTCTTTAAGAATTTTAAAGTGAGATATGAGTGAGGAGACATGAATCCAAAGCAAGAAAAAAGGTTAAGTAAATAAATTAGTGGTTCAAACTTAATTAGTTAAGTTAAGGATCAAGGAAAGTGTAAACATCTAACACTAAAATATGGAATGAGGAAGCTATGCATAAAACACCTAATTTGGTGAACACAAAGCGGATCAGCCCAATAAGGCCATTCAGCCAAATATATTAAACCCCATCTTGCCATCAACAAAAGTCCAAGAGTAAAGAAAATATTGTACTCAAAGGTTCAATTTTCCCAACAATTGGGTAAAGTCATAAGATATGGGTAAATTGGATTCTTAAAAAGTTTTAAGTGAGATATGTGTGAGGAGACATGAATCCGTAAGCAAGAAAATGATTAAGTAAATAAATTAGAAGTTCAAACTTAATTAGTTAAGTTAAGGGTTAAGGAAAGAATAAACATCTAAGACTAAAATATGGAACGAGGTAACTATGCATAAAACACCTAATAAGGTGAAAACAAAGCGAATAAGCCTAATAAGACCACTCACTCAAATATGTTAAACCTCACCATGTCATAAACATAAATCAAAATTATCATAAAATATTATACTCAAATTTTCAATTTGTTCAACCATTATGTAAATTCATAAGATATATGTGAATTGGATTATTAAGATTTTTTAAGTGAGATATAAGTGAGGAGACATGAATTCATAAGCAAGAAAATGGTTAAGTAAATAAATTAGTGGTTAAAACTTAATTACTTAAGTTAAGGTTCAAGGAAAACATAAACTTCTAACACTAAAATATGGAATGAGGTAGTAAGGCATAAAACACCTAAGTTGGTGAACACAAAGCGGATCAGTCCAATAAGGCCACTGAGGCAAATATGTTAAACCTCACCATGTCATAAACGTATATCAAAATTAAAGGAAAATATTATACTAAAATATTCAAATTTGTTAAACCATTGGATAAATTCATAAGATATGTGTGTGAATTGGATTCTTAAGATTTTTTACGGTGGATATGAGTGAGGAAATATGGATCCAAAAGTAAGAAAGCTATTAAGTAAATAAATTACTGGTTCAAACATAATTAGTTAAGTTAAGGATCTAGGAAAGCATAAACATCCAACACTAAAATATGGAATGAGGAAGTTATGCATAAAACATCTAATTTGGTGAACACAAAGCGGGATCAGCCAATAAGGCCACTCAGTCAAATATGTTAAACCTCACCATGACATTAACTTAAATTATTATTATAAGAAAGTATGTAACTCAAATACTCAATTTCTCCAACCATTGGGTAAATTCCTAAGATATGTGTGAATTGGATTCTTAAGATTTTTTACGCAAGATATGAGTGAGGAGACATGAATCCATAAGTAAGAAAATGATTAAGTAAATAAATTAGTTATTCAAACATAATTAGTTGTGTTAAGGGTCAAGGAAAGCATAAACTTCTCACACTAAAATATGAAATGAGTTATAATGCATAAAACAGAAAAATTTTCAACACAAAGCCGATCAGTCCAATAAGGCCATTCAGCAAAATATGTTAAACCTCACCATGTCATAAACTTAAATCAAAAGTATAAGAAAATATTATACTAAAATATAGAATTTGTCAAGCCATTGGGTAAATTCATAAGATATGTGTGTGAATCGGATTCTTAAATTTTTTAAGGGAGATATGAGCTAGGAGACATAAATCCATAAGCAAAAAAACGATTAAGTAAGTAAATTAGTGGTTCAAACTTAATTAGTTAAGTTAAGGGTCAAGAAAAGCATAAACGTCTAACACAAAAATATTGAATGAGATAGTTGTGCATAAAACACCTAATTTGGTGAACACAAAATGGATCAGCCCAACAAGGACATTCAGCCAAATATGTTAAACCTCACCATGTCATAAACTTAAATCAAAAGTATAAGAAAATAAAATACTCAAATATTCAATTTGTTCAACCTTTGGGTAAATTGATAAGATATGTGTGAATTGGATTCTTATGAATTTTTAAGTGAGATATGAGAGAGGAGACATGAATCCATAAGCAAGAAAATGGTTAAGTAAATAAATTAGTGGTTCAAACTTAATTAGTTAAATTAAGTATCAAGGAAAGCATAAACTTCTAACACTAAAATATTGAATGAGGTAGGTATGCATAAAACGCCTAATTTGGTCAATCCAAAGCATATAAGCCCAATAAGGCCATTCAGCTAAATATGTTAAACCTCACTATGTCATAAACTTAAATCAAAACTATAAGAAAATATGGTACTCAAATATTCAATTTGTCCAACCATTGGGTAAAGTCATAAGATATGTGTGAATTGGATTCTTAAAAAATTTTAAGTGAGATATGAGTGAGAAGCCATGAATTCATAAGCAAGAAAACAATTCAGTAAATAAATTAAAGGTACAAACTGAATTAGTTATGTTAAGAGTTAAAGAAAGCATAATGTTCTAACACTAAAATATGGAATGAGGAAGCTATGCATAAACACCTTATTTGGTGAACACAAAGCAGATCACCCCAATAAGGCCATTCAATCAAATATGTTAAACACCACCATGTCATAAACTTAAATCAAAATTATAAAAAAATATTATACTCAAATATTCAATTTCTCTAACCATTGGGTAAATTCATAAGATATGTGTGAATTGGATTCTTAAGATTTTTTACGCGAGATGTGAGTGAGGAGACATGAATCCATAAGTAAGAAAATGATTAAATAAATAAATTAGTTATTCAACCTTAATTAGTTATGTTAAGGGTTAAGGAAAACATAAACTTCTAACACAAAAATAAGAAATGAGGTAGTAAGGCATAAAACACCTAATTTTGTGAACACAAAGTCGATCAGTCCAATAAGACCATTCAACGTTATAGGTTAAACCTCACCATGTCATAAACTTAAATCAAAAGTATAAGAAAATATTATACTAAAATATACAATTTCTCGAACCATAGGATAAATTCATAAGATATGTGTGAATTGGATTCTTAAGATTTTTTAAGTGAGATATAAGTGAGGAGACATGAATCCATAAGTAAAAAAACGATTAAGTAAGTAAATTAGTGGTTCAAACTTAATTAGTTAAGTTAAGGGTCAAGTAAAGTATAAACTTCTAACAAAAAAATATTGAATGAGATAGTTATGCATAAAACACCTAATTTGGTGAACACAAAGCGGATCAGTCCAACAAGGCCATTCAGCCAATCATGTTAAACCTCACCATGTCATAAACTTAAATCAAAAGTATAAGAAAATAATATACTCAAATAATCAATTTGTCCAACCATTGGGTATATTCATAAGAAATGTGTGAATTGGATTCTTAAGAATTTTTAAGTGAGATATGAGTGAGGAGACATGAATCCATAAGCAAGAAAATGGTTAAGTAAATAAATTAGTGGTTCAAACTTAATTAGTTAAGTTAAGGGTCAAGGAAAGCTTAAACTTCTAACACTAAAATATGGAATGAGGTAGTTATGCATAAGACACCTAATTTGGTGAACACAAAGCAGATCAGCCTAATAAGGCCATTTAGCGAAATATGTTTACCTCACCATGTCATAAACTTAAATCAAAAGTATAAGATAATCTTAATCTTAGAAGAATATGTGGACTAAGTTTTCCTAAGAGATTTCTCATAAAACTTAAAGAATAAAGCTAGATTAATGAATTATTAGAGAAATGTTACATGCTATCCAAAAAATTAATACTAGGTGTAATTAAGTAAGTTTGATTTGAAGAAAAGTTGTCAATTGAAATAATTGTGATATATTATATGTTGCTTCTTAAGTAAATGAAAATGTATACAAAGTACCTAAAATATGCTCTTGAATTTGTAGAAAATTGATGTGCTTTATGATGCCTATGCCTAGATGATAATGTGAAGATTGCTTGGATTAGAAAAAATATGTGCATATCATATTGGTTATGTTATTTTAGCATGCATGTTATCTAAAAACTTTAAAAAGGAATATAATTAATTAAGGGATCACTAAATAAAAATCTTATATGAAAAGTTAATACTACTCTTAATGTGTCTTATGCACATTACGAAGGTGAAATGGTGTTTCTATGGTGGAGACAAAAAGGTTCTCCAAAAATTATTCTATTATGAAATGCTAGATCTTCAAAGATTATGATGATGATGACCACCAAGGAATAAGATCATATCCTAAGAATGGAAGGTAGAGTGGTAGAGTCAATGAAAAGATATTATTTGAATAAGATATATGATATGCCTATAATATAGATTATCATTGAGAGAATGATAGAGAAATGAGAGGAATTATGATTAAGAAATAAATGAAATGAAAATCGAATGATATTTATGATATGATATAATGTGATCTCAAGAATATGCAAAGTGTATAAATTTCTCTTAAAAGACGGATGAAATTAAGAATAAGTAACTTGTATACTTAAGATAGAAGTTAGTTTCTACAACTGTAAAAAAAATCCATTTTAGCTAAGGATTTTTTTAAAGTTAAAAGTCAATTTGTATACATGTCTTGTTTCTTAAGAAACTCAAGTGTTTGGGTTGAAAATATTGACGCTACCATAAGATAGAATTCTACTGAGAAACTTATTTTCTCATCCCATTTACCATTATTTTCTTTCCCGGGCACTGGACATGTCTTTTGTGATGGTAGTGATGTTCATCGAGTTCAGTAACATAAATTAAATAGTCAATGCCCACTGATTGATGATTATGGCACATTCGAATGTAAGAGTTTAATTCTCATTCGGTCAACTATTCGTATCTGCAATCTTAAGTCTTGATTTCTCATCTACAAACTTTGCTATACGTCTTAGAGCTTTCCATTCAAATATGGTCTTTCCTCCACCACCAGGGTATCAAGCACTTCTGGAAGCACCCGCAAAAAAGACCTCCTCTTCCTCTAAAGGAATGAGTGAACCATTAATGCCTTCACATTATTATAGTTTCTCACATGCGTGGTCTTCACAAGGCAACTCCCATTTTTCGATGCCACATCCATTTAGAGCCTATCAAGAGATAAGAGATGAAGCTTTCTATGTCCTGGATGAAAGCTTATGATTGGAACCTCGAGGCCCACATTATTAAGGCATTAACCAATCCATGCTGATGACAAGAGTTCTCTGATCTCACCCGAATAATGTATATGTTTATAAATAATCATGTATTATGTATGGTAGTAGTAGATGTGTGTAACAATACGTTGTGTGTAAATAATTGTAAAATATAAGTATGTGAAAGGGGATTAATACCTTGGTACTAACCTCTGAACTCAAGGACATGTAATAATTATTAAGGTCTGTATAAATAATATGAATTAAGTTTTGTATGTATAAATATATTTTATGACCCTAGTAAATGTTACACTGATGTGAGTATAGTGTCCAAATAATTATATTCTATTACGTAATCGCTACAATAAGGCTCGTATTTATAGTAAAGTTTTTAAAAGAAAAATTTTCTTGTATTTTCAATATCAATAATTTCATAAAAGTTTTTCGCATCACGAAGTAACATTCTACTAATGAAACCACGAATATGACGTAAGCGTAAAATGAGCTTCATTTTTAGGGTATTACACTATATACCAAAATTAACAAAAATTTATATTTCATTTTGTGCCGAAAATATTTTTAAATTTTCTAAATCTTGCATGACGAGCTTTTAATACAATGGGTAGCATTCTCTGCCCTTCTGTATTTAAAAATCGTATAGGTTCTTATGCAACTTTCGTTTGCCTTAAACTTTATGCATATATGGATTTATAAAAATTAACTTAAAATTATATTTAAGTCAATAAAGTCTTACTTAAATTTGTGTTCAAAAATAAAATTTGTAACATTTTTAAATTTTCTAAATATCACGCGATTAGCTTTTGATACGAACGGGTAACATTCTCTACCGTTCTATATTTAAAAGTCGTATAGGTTCTAGTACAACTTTCATTTTCCTTGAACCTTGTGCATATATGGATTTAGAAAAATTAATTAAAAATTATATTTAGGTCAATAAAGTCCTATTTAAATTTGTGTTTAAAAATAATTTTTTTAACAATTTTAAATTTTCTAAATCTTATACAACGAGCTTTTGAAATGAACGGATAACATTCTCTACTATTTTGTATTTAAAAATCATATGAGTTTCAATGCAACTTTCGTTTGACTTGAACCTTATACATATATGAATTTAGAAAAATTATATTTAAGTCAACAAAGTCTTGTTTAAATTTATGTTCAAAATGAAATTTTCAACGTTTTTAAAATTTCTAAATCTCAGGCGACGAACTTTTGATACGAGTAGCATTATCTATCGTTTTATATTTAAAAATCGTATAGGTACCGATGTAACTTTCGTTTGGCTTAAACATTATGCACATGTGTATTTAGAAAAATTATCTTTAAGTCAATAGATTCTTGTTTAAATATGTGTTCAAAAATAAATTTTCTAAATCTCACGTGATAAGTTTTTGATACAAACAGGTAGCATTCATCGTTCTGTATTTAAAAATCGTATAGGTATCGATGCAACTTTTGTTTGTCTTAAACCTTGTTCGCATGTGAATTTAAAAAAATTAATTAAAAATTATATTTAAGTCAGTAAAGTATTATTTAAATTTGTGTTCAAAAATAAAATTCCTAACATTTTTAAATTTTTTAAATCTCACGCGACAAACTTTTAATATAAATAAGTAACATTTTCTACCATTTTGTATTTAAAAGTCATATAGATTTGAGTGCAATTTTTATTTGGCTTGAATCTTGCACATGTGGATTTAGAAAAATTAATTAAAAATTATATTTAAGTCAATAAAGTTTTATTTAAATTTTTGTTCAAAAATAAAGTTTTAATATTTTTAAATTTTCTAAATATTATGCAACGAGTTTTTAATTCAGACAGGTAACATCCTCTACCGTTCTAAAAAAAATGTCATATGGATTTTGGTGCAACTTTTGCTTCAATTGAACTTGGTGTATATGTGAATTTAAAACTATTTTTTTTCTCACAAAATTATTTTCTTTTAAAAATTAAGTCATTTAACTAAAACTACGTTATCTTAAATTTTTTATTATACTGAAAAATACGTAAGAGTAGGTTCAACTATTTTCATAAACTATTTGAGAAATCAAACAATTTTTGGGATGGACAATTAAAATGGAAATACATTTTTTATTTATAACCTATTCTCGAACCTAAAAATTTTTCTTTATTAATTTTTTTAAATATTTTTTTAAAATAAAATTTGATAACAACTCCATAATTCCAAACTTTCTTTCTAAATTTTCTCAGATGTATTCACGATTATGATATATTTTTTATTTTATTATTTATTTTGATACCATTGTTATTGTAATTTTTTAAAAAAATATCTTATAAGCATGTTATATATTTTAAATTTTAATTTACAAAAGAATTTATTTTTGTTCTTTAATATTATAAAATATTTTAATTTGATTAGTTCGTTAAGCATTAATGACAGTTAACTCTTGTTTTAATTAAAATATAATAATTAAATTAAAATTGACAAAAAATTGAAGGATGCAAATATTTATAAAATTAAGAAACTAAAATTAAAATTAAAAAATACATTAAAGAATCTAAAATATAATTTTTTGTATTTTTATAGATACAGTTTCATTAATTTACTTAAGATGGTAGAAATTGTCGTGAAATAGACAACTCAACAACTATTATTTCTGTTAAAATGGAGCACCATTTTGGCCTCATTTGTTTTAAACTAATAATATTTTATTGTTTTATAATAAAAATATAAACTTTAATAAAAAATGACTCAAATTAATTTAAATACAAACCTTAATCTCACACAACTTGTGAAATTTAATACTACTCAACGTCTTTCCTAACGGACTTTTTCGCCACCTTTATTTCTTAATAGGTTAGTCATATGCTTTTCAAGCGTTCAAATTACAAACCAATACGATATTGATCGAGGACTTCACCATTTCTCTTTCCAGTGGTGATTCTGAACAACCTCAAATCTTCATATTTAAATGGGTGATAGAGACGAGGATGATCAGAGTTCACCAACTCTAATGGAGCCTCAACATTACCATCCCTTGATGCTAACATGAATGCACCAAATGAATACCGAGTAGCTGTTTCCTTGCATATCACACGATGCTTCGCATTCCGAAACCTTCCATTGCTCCATACCTTCCATTAAAAAATATATTTTAGATAAACTTATGTTTATATTAAATTTTAAATGAAAATTAATTTATTTCAACGAATTTGTAAAAATTTTGATAAAAAAGTAAACTTTGAGAATTTTTGGTATGTAAAATAAAATCAACGAAAAGATTAAAATTGTTGAATTTTAAAAATAATAAATTATTTTATTTAAAAACTTAAAACTTAAAATTACACAAAGCTTAAAATAGATTGAAAAAAATAAAGCAGTTAAACCTAATATTAAAACTCAAGTGAGGCAATTAAATTTAAAAAAAATAAAAAAATAGAAAATACCTAAGAGAAGCTGCATGCTAATCACTATTTGCTTACATGCCCAACATCTCCAATAATGCACATTATGGACCCTGATTTGGTAGGGATTTCCAAATATGAGCCAGAATCATCCATCAACTCAAGATCATTAACAGTTTCATCATCTTAAAGCAGAGTAATGAATCCAGTGTCTGAGTGCGATTCTGCTCCTGAGTAACCTATGGCTTCTTGGGTGAAGTTATATTTAATAATCCTAAAAATGAATGGCTAGTCCTTGAAATCAGCATCTACTACGCATAGAGACTCAACCATCTTCTGTGATATAGTTGATGCCAAGTCATGACTCGCTTGGCCGTATGCCTTTATTATTAGCCCGGAAGCAACAAACCCAATTACTTAATAATGTTAGATATAATATTTTTTTCAATTCATTTTATAAAAAATAATTTTTTCTTAATTTTGACAATTTCTCTTTATGTTTTTATACTGAATTATTTATACTCTTTTTATTTATATATATATATATTATTACTTAAAATATATTTTTAATATATATTATTATTATCATAGTTATTATTATTATAAAACTTATGATGATTATTATTATAATAAATATAATAATAATAATTATTATTATATTATTATTATTTTATTATTGTTATAAATTCATTATCATGTTATAACTTTACATCTAATTTTGTAATTTTATTATATATTTTAATCACAGTTTTTTTAATTTATCATTTAAAATATAATAAAATTTTAATAAATAAAAAATTAAATTTTTAAAATCGTAAAAAATAAATTATTATTATTATTATTAAAAGTATAATTATAATATAAATAATATTATACATTTATAAAATAATTATATAAATTTTTTATGTTATAATTATTATATTTTTATTATTATCTTATAAATATTATTTTTATTTTTTACTATTATTAGTATTATCATTATCATAGTTATTATTATTATAAAACTTATGATGATTATTATTATAATAAATATAATAATTATTATTATTATATTATTATTATTTTATTATTGTTATAAATCCATTATCATGTTATAACTTTACATCTAATTTTGTAATTTTATTATATATTTTAATCACAGTTTTTTTAATTTATCATTTAAAATATAATAAAATTTTAATAAATAAAAAATTAAATTTTTTAAAATCGTAAAAAATAAATTATTATTATTATTATTAAAAGTATAATTATAATATAAATAATATTATACATTTATAAAATAATTATATAAATTTTTATGTTATAATTATTATATTTTTATTATTATCTTATAAATATTATTTTTATTTTTTACTATTATTAGTATTATCATTATCATAGTTATTATTATTATAAAACTTATGATGATTATTATTATAATAAATATAATAATTATTATTATTATATTATTATTATTTTATTATTGTTATAAATCCATTATCATGTTATAACTTTACATCTAATTTTGTAATTTTATTATATATTTTAATCACAGTTTTTTTAATTTATCATTTAAAATATAATAAAATTTTAATAAATAAAAAATTAAATTTTTTAAAATCGTAAAAAATAAATTATTATTATTATTATTAAAAGTATAATTATAATATAAATAATATTATACAATTATAAAATAATTATATAAATTTTTTATGTTATAATTATTATATTTTTATTATTATCTTATAAATATTATTTTTATTTTTACTATTATTAGTATTATCATCATCATAATAATAATAAATTTTATTTTTAAAATTTATAGTTTGATTATTTTAAAATTTTAATTATTTATTTAATTTTTATAAATTTATAAATAAATGATATTATTTAATATATAAAAATATATTTAATTATAATATAATATTATAATATATCACTTTTACATAAAATAAATATTAAATAATATAAAAATATTATATTAATAATATAAAAAAGATTTTTAATTTAAAATATTAATAATTAAATAATACATAAAATATAAATTTATATAATTATATTATATTTTTTATATTATAATCATTCTATTACTAACCATTATATAAATATTATTTTTATTTTTATCACTATCATTATATTATTATTGTCATAATTATTATTATCATAATAATAATAAAAATAATAATATTTAATTTATTATTTTTTATAATTTATAATTTATATTATTTTAATATAATTTAATTTTTTTAAATTAATATTTTTATTTATATACTTTTTTTATAAATTTTTAATAAAATAATTTAATAGAATGATTTTTAATTTATTTTTTAATAATTTTTAAAAATTAAAATTAGAAACAAAAATTAATTTTAGATTTTAAAATTTTTAAAATTAAAAATTAAAAATTATTCTGAACGGATCCTATATAAATAATGATATTGTTTATTTACTTATATTTTTTATCTAATAATTAATAGTTTTAAAAAATAGACTTAACAATTTAATTTAAATATAAATAAATAAATATATTATTATTTATAATTATAAAAAAATAATAAATATATATTATTATTATTTATAAATGTATGAAGATTCTCTTCTAAAATAGAGGGTTCCCCGTTCACATAGAGTAAAATTAAAGGAAACCTGTGGTGGGGTAGCACATTCAAGTCTGAGCAGAAATCTTCAAGTGCTTGGGGTGATGAATACATGTCATATATTCCAAGACCCTCATATAGAGGACTTGTTACCGTCGATGACCGGTAGCCACTGTCAGGGACTACACCTTTGTTGCGCTTTTTGATTTCCATAGGAAGCTCAAATAGATATTTAGCCACCATCTTCATATCCTTCATTAGTGACATTTCAATTGGATGGTTGATGATCCTCAAACACCCACACTTCTCACATGCTTCCTTTAACTTGTTCCGCTCCTCTTCCTCTTCAAGTTTCTCCAAATCCACCACTGGAATCTTTGCCTCAATCATCATTTTTCTCTCTTGATTTTCTTTCCTTTCTGTGGATTTAAGTGAGGGTGATTAAGAGAGCAAATTAATTAGATACCTATACAAGAAATCATGTACTTTATATAAGCCGTAGTTAAGCTATATGATGAATCAGCATTATCAAATAGAATAAATCCACGTGTACATGTGTACCTGTGATCAACAATGTCAATAATAAACATCTCCACACAATACTGTTATCAAATAGAATAAATCCACGTGTACATGTGTACCTGTGATCAACAATGTCAATAATAAACATCTCCACATTACAATACTGTTAGTTGCATTTAGTTAAGTATTTTGGCATAACAAAACAAACATAATTTTACAGTATGATTAAGTAATGCGTTAATGTGAAACTTTTTATGCTGTTAACCATTTACAGATGATAGCATATTATTTTTTAAACAATTATTATAAAAATAAACTTTTAATAATACAATAATCTATGATAAATGATAGTGTAATTTTTTTATTTTATTAATATATATAAATTAAAAATTCTTGAAAATATTGATTATAAAAAAATTATATTTATTAAATATATATTTTTTTTAAAATAGATTAATCTTGTCAATATGTATAAAACATATGTTTTTGTGAACATTTAAAAAAATATAATCATGTAATATAAATCTTTTCAGCCTCTTTGTGGTTTGGTTTCTGGACCGGTCTTTATTGAGGGGAAATTTTTGTCTAATTTATCTGCTTGAGGAGGGCAAAAGGATAAAAAGCCTGCCCTTACATTATTTAAGCAATCATAGAAGCAATGATGTTAACCTAGCACCTTTTTTATTTGATTGCTTTTTTATGGATAATTAAACAAGGAGAAATGAAAGCAAAAAAAAGTATATGTTTGAATTAATCGGGGAAATCAGAGTATTTTAATAAATAATTCTGTTTATAATCATAATATAAAATAAATTTTATATTAAATATATGTCATTATCTAATTAGGTCCAAAACTTAAATTTTCATTTTTTATTTTAATTTTACTAATAAATAAAGAAGTAATATTTAATTAAAACAAAAAATTAAATAAATTATTTTTCTTCAATTATCATATTTATATTGAATGTAATCATATTATTTTTTTAAAAGAAGAAAAAATTAGTTGTTTAATTTATTTTTAATTTTAAAAAATTAATACTGTTTAGTTTTAGAAAATATTTTTTATTTTTTAATTTTATTTATAAAATATCATATTATTTTTATTTTTAAAATTTTATACTAAAAATAATAAAAATCTATTTTTTGTTTTTTATTAACTTTTTATAACATATTAAAAATTAAATATGATAACAAAAATATTTCATAAAATAAAACCAATTAAAAAATTTCATCCTCTCTTTAAATTCCATCTTCTCTAAACTAACCTCGAAATTCATGAAAATATTTTTTTAAAAAAAATAAAGGGATTAATTTATTTATTATTAAAATTATTAAATAAATTTTAAAAATAAAATTTATATTAATAAAAAATTAAAATTTTTAAATTTAAATTTATACTTTTAAAATATATATAAATTAAAATTTATATTAATAGTCTTTTTTTCATTTTTTCACTTTATTTAAATAATTTTTTTACTCTAATTTTTTTTTTCAAATTATTCAAATAAAACATAATATCCATCATCATACTTTTTCTCTCATTGATTGTTAGATTTTTTTTTTCTTTCTTCCATTTTGGTACTCCATGTACACTTTTTTTCTCTCATTGTAATGGGTAAAACGTACGCACCATAATACCAATTGTTGGGGATGGAAAATGAGAAAACTTTAATAAAAATAGAGGTATCGTCATCAAAATTTATTAAAATTTTTTTAAAAAAAAATTAAAAATTATGATCTTTGAAATCATGTTGAATTTGGAAGTCATTTACGTATACGAAAGATATTAACATCATGTTACGTCCGTTAAAGACGGCCACCTTCTAATTAATTGTGAAAAATTATAATTAATTTTTAAAAATATTTATCTTATTTAAAAAAAAATTTATTGATTTATTTTATTTTATGTTTTTATTAAAATAAGTGAAGAAAATAGTCCAAAAGTTTATTTGGAAATTTTTTTTCTAATTTGATCTTTTTAATTTTAAAAAAGAAATACGCATAGGTTCAAGGTAGCAAGTGGTTATTCAATAAACCCTTAAAAATTAAATGGTTTCAAAGGTGAATCAACCACTCAATTAACACCATTTGAACCTTATGTAAACAAAAGGAGAAAAAATATGATTAATTAGCATGGTAGAATTTTTTTTTTGTAAAAAAAATTAATCATGAATTATTGTATTTTTTTATTTGGAATGAAGCATATTTTTCATATTACTTTTAAAAAGGATGAATTTATCGTTGCATAGGATCTAAGGTAGCAAATGACTACTCAATAAATTTATACAGTTCGAGTGACGTCAATATGAATCAATCACTTAATTAACATTACTTGGTCATTGCATGTATCCAAAATGGTTTAGCTATTTACACAGGCAAACCAAAATTAAAAAAAAAATAGGAAAAAAAACAAAAAAATCATAATAAAACAAAAAGGGATCAAATAAAACTCATTTACATAATTTATTTGTTTTGTTAGGTTATTAAAAGAGAGAAAAAGAAAAATAAAGGCTACGAGTTAAGAACTTTAATTGAAAAAAAAGATAAATAAAGAAACAAAACTAGAAAATAATTCTACTATTAATTTAAACTGATTGGAACATCAGGGGACAAATTTTACAGAGCAGCGTTGAGAATTGGAACCATGTACCATAATGAGAGAAAAAAAAAAGGGAACGATGTTACCTGGTTTAGAAGGTTGAATTTGATTTGGTTCCCCTTTTCTTGCTCTCTTATCGCTGTATATACCTTTATCTTCTCTTTTGATCTCCTCCTTAGCCTCTTCTTATATCCTATTCTCTTTGATCTCTTATTTAGGCTCTTCTTATTTTTTGTTTTCGTGCTTTTTTTTACGTACCTCTTTTTTCTGATACATCTCCTCTTATCCATATGCCTTTCCCAGTAACTAAAAAACTGTTCTTCCACTACCCCACTAAGCAAAACTACTCTATCACTATCTAAATAATTGCTTTTCCACTACCCTACTAAACAAAACTGCTCCACTACTACCTAACTACCTATCAGAAGATAACCTCTCTTATCTCACTTATCCTTATTATCTTATCTGATTTTCTTCCAAAAATAAATAAATAAATAAATTTAATTTTCAAAATTTAATTGATTTTTTATTATATGTATATATATGGACCAAATTATTTATTCATAGTTGCCTCTCTTTACAATTTTTTTATCAAATAATAAGAATAACAATGTTTTTCATATTATTATTATAAGAAATTTGAAAAGAAGTGAATTAATTTTTTTCTATACATTAACGTAATCAAATGAATGGCTAGAAAAGAAAAAACCTAATTCTTACAAGTCAATTCTTATAAAAAATGTTTGTACAAGTTACGAACGTTGGAAAAAGGGGTTTTGCACCATGAATGCAAAGTTTTGACGATCTTGAGATCTAGAAGATATATAGACACTAATAATGCAGAGGGTGCATAGACCTTTAGTAGGTAGAGGATATGTGGACTTTTGAGACATGGAGGGTGTGTGGACTTTAAATGCAGAAGGTATGTGGACCCTTGAAATGCGAAGGGTGCGTAGATCCTTGAAATGAAATGGATACGTGGACCCTTGAGATACGAAGGCTACGTGGACCCTTGGGATACAAAGGGTATATGGACCCTTTAGATGCAGAGGGTATGTGAACCCTTGAGATGCAGATGATGCGTGGACCCTTGGGGTGTGGACCCTTTAAATATGGAGGGTACGTGGACCTTTTAAATGTAGAGGGTGCATGGACCCTTTAAATATAGAGGGTGCATGGACCCTTAAGATGCAGAGGGTGAGTAGGCCCTTAAGATGCAGAGGGTGTGTAGGCCCTTAAGATGTAGGGGGTGCATGAACCCTTGAGATGCAGAGGGTACGTGGACCCTTTAGATGTACAGGATGCGTGGACACTTGAGATATAGAGGGTACGTGGACCCTTGGGATGCATAGGGTATGTGGACCCTTTAAATGTGGAGGGTACGTTAACCCTTTAAATACAAAGGGTACGTGGACCCTTTAAATGTAGAGGGTGTGTAAACCCTTAAGATGCAGAGGGTACGTGGACCCTTAGGATACAGAGGGTATATGGACCCTTAAAATATGGAGGGTACGTGGACCCTTGAGATACAGAGAGCACATGGACCCTTTAGATGTAAAGGGTGCATGGACCCTTAAGATGCGAAGGATGCGTGGACCCTTGAAATGCAGAGGGTACGTGGACTCTTTGAATGCAAAGGTTTAAGTTTTAAAACCAAAAGAAACCGTGACATAGGCTTGAGATTATTTATTAATCAATAGGATGATGATGATGCAAGAATGTATGATACTAAATGCTTTGACGATATAATTTTATAATGATGCATGATAATGAAGATACCTACCCAAAAAAAAAAACTATTGTGATCTTATTAAATGACTTTCATGATGCTGAATTCTGATTACTGTTCCTATGACCTCTTCTGACCAAGATTCAAGAATGAGTGAGACTTCTTGATTTAATTTGATCCTATTTGTTTTGCTAATATTTGAGTGTCTTCTTGTTTGGTCTATGTCTGAGTGTTTGAGTTACTCTTAGTTTGTCATGAATATTTAGCAAGTTAGAGCAATGTTCTCACTTTCTACCACACACAACTTTTATTGAGCCCTCATTAAGCTTACTGTAACATTTAATACACAAATAATCATAATGTTGTTATTTTAATACCAACACATATTTTCTTTCAGTATATCACTATTAAATGTTGTGGGGTTAGGTGGTGAAGGAAATAACATGATTTTTATTTAACAAAGTGATTGTCGAAGACAGTATATCACTATTCGATCTAGCGAGCTCTTTTTTTTTTATGCATAGTATTTTTTTTATTGCATCTGAGTTTATAGGTATTGAGAGGTCTTTGTCATCCATTTTTGTAAGGATCAAGGCCCCCTCTGATAAAGCTTTCTTGACTACATATGGCCCATCATAATTTGGAGCCCATTTTCCCATATGATATTTATGAATTGGCAAAATCTTCTTAAGTACTAAATCTCCTTCTTGAAACTCTTGATGATGTGCTTTCTTTTCAAATGATTTCTTTAGTCTTCTCTGATATAACTGGCCATGACAAATTGAATTCAATCTTTTTCCTTCAATGAGGTTTAACTGGTCAAAATGGGCTTGGACCCATTCTACTTTATTTAACTTTGTTTCCATTAATACTCTCAAGGAAGGTATTTCGACCTCAATAGGTAGGACTGCCTCTATTCCATATACTAAGGAAAATAGTGTTGCCCCAGTTGAGATACGAATAGAAGTATGATATCCATGCAAAGCAAACGGAAGCATTTCATGCCAGTCTTTGTAAGTCACCACCATCTTTTGAATGATTTTCTTAATGTTCTTATTGGCAACTTCAATTGCCCTATTCATCTTTAACCAATATGAGGAAGAATTATGATGTTAAATATTGAATTCCTTACATAACTCAGTCATCATCTTGTTGTCAAATTGGTTGCATTGTCCATGATGAGTTGATTACGTAGACCATAACGATAAATTAACTCCTTTTTTATAAACCTTACTACTACATTTTGGGTTACATGTGCATATGAAGCTACTTCAACCCATTTAGTGAAGTAATAAATTGCAACCAAAATAAAATGATGTCCATTTGATGCCTTAGGTTCAATGGGACCTATGACATCCATTCTCCACAGTGAAAATGGCCAAGGCCACGATAGAACATTTAATGATGTTAGTGTAGCATTAATATTGTCACCATATGTTTGGCATTTTATGATATTTCTTCACATGATTAAAGCAATTAGATTCCATAGTCAACCAGTAGTAACCGATCCTTAAGATCTTTCTTGCCATTGCATGTCTATTCGCATGACTCCCGAAAGATCCTTCATGCACTTTCTTGACGAATTTTTAGGCTTGAGTAACATCAATGCATTTAAGGAGCACCATATCATGATTTGTTTTGTACAACATCCCTCCATTTAGAAAGAAGCTCATTGCCAATCTTCTCAAAGTTCTCTTTTCGTTCTCTAAAGCACCTAACGGATACTTTCTTCTCTTGATAAAATTCTTGATATCATGGTACCAAGGTTTTCCATCTAATTCTGCTTCGATGGAATGACAATGGACCGGATGATCACAACGCTGGATCTTTATAAGCGGCATGTCTTCTTTCTGACTCAGTATGAACATGGATGACAAAGTGGCCAATGAATTTTCCTCTCGAGGGATATGATCAAAGGTTACTTCGTCTAACTATTTTACTAATTCCTTAATGTAGGACTACTAAGGAATTAACTTTGCATCTCGAGTCTCCCATTGTCCTCTTAACTGATGAATGACCAAAGTCGAATCACCATATATATCGAGGATTTTGACCTTTGATTCTATAGCCGCTTTAATTCCTAGTACACATGCTTCATATTCTGCCACATTGTTTGTGCAATCAAAGCATAATCAAGCCGTGACTGGAGCATACTACTTTTATGGAAAAATTAGTATAGCTGCAATCCCATTCCCCATATTAAAAGTGCCATCAAATAACATCGTTCATCTTTCTTTCGTTGATGGTTTCTCCTCACCAAATGATGTCATTATGTCTTCGTCAAGCAACCTGCATTGTGTTGACTCATAATCTTCCACGGGTTGATGTGCCAAGTAGTCTGTTCAGACACTTCCTTTGATTTCCTTTTGGGTAACATATACAATATCATACTCTGATAAGAGAACTTGCCAACGAGCAATCCTTCTTGTTAGAAAAGGTTTTTCAAAAATATACTTGATTGGATCCATTTTAGACATTAACCAAGTTGTGTGACTTAACATATATTTCCTTAAGCGGCGGGCAGCCTAAGCTAGAGTACAACAAATTCGTTCCAAAAATAAGTAATTGACCTCAAAATTGGTGAACTTCTTGCTTAAGTAGTAAATGGCTTGTTCCTTTCTTCCAGACTCATCTCACTAGCCTAGCATGCAACCTATAGACTCATCAAGTATTGTTAAGTACATAATGAGAGGCTTTCAAGGGATTGGTGGTACCAAGACTATGAGGCTTTGCAAATACTGCTTGATTTTCTCAAAGGCTTCTTGGCAATCGTCAATCCATTCCATTGGTTGGTTCTTACACAACAGCTTGAAGATTGACTCATATGTAGCTGTCAAGTGGGATATAAATCAAGCAATATAATTTAGCCTTCCAAGAAATCCTTGAACTTCCTTTTACGTGCTAAGAGAAGGCATTTTGAGAATAGCTCGAACTTTGTCAAGATCCACTTCAATTACCTTTTGGCTAATTATAAATTTCAATAACTTTCCAAACTTTACTTTAAACGTACATTTGGTTGGGTTCAACCTTAATCTGAACCTCCTTAATCGCTCAAACAATTTCTATAAGTGAACAATATGATCTTCCTCATTTCATGACTTGGAAATCATGTCGTCCATATAAACTTCAATCTCCTTATGCATCATGTCATGGAATAAGGTCACCATTGCCCTTTGATAAGTAGCCCCAACATTCTTTAATCCAAATGGCATAACCTTGTAGAAAAATGTATCCTAGGGTGTGATAACTGTGATTTTTTCCATGTCTTCTTCATCCATCTTGATCTGATTGTAACCTGAGAAACCGTCCATAAAAGAGAAGAAGGAATGTTGAGTTGTATTATCTGCGAGTACCTCAATGTGAGGTTGCGGAAAATCATCCTTAGGGTTAGCACTATTTTGGTCCCAATAATCAACATACATCCAAACCTTCCAATCTTTCTTAGGGACTGGAACTAGATTGGCAAGCCATTGGAGGTATTTCACAATAGCAAAAAAACAAATGTTAAGTTGCTTTGTAACCTCTCTGATCTTTAGGGACATTTCCGATTTCACTCTCCTTAAGTTTTGCTTAATTGGGGGATATTACACCTTCAATGGAAATTTATGCTCTACTATATTGGTGTTGAGGCCTGACATATCTTGATATGACCATGCAAAAACATCTTTATAATCACGTAAGAGCTTGATCAACCTGGGGCGCCCCTCCTCTTTCATGAGTGTACCGATTTTGACTTCTTTTTTCTCCTCATTAGTCCCCAAATTAATCATCGCAATCTATTCCTTACGAGGTTGTGTTTCACGGCCTTTTGCTCCCCCAATCACAACAGTTCAGTGGATAGTTTTGAATCATAATCATCCTCCTCATCAACTTGATTAATGGATAGATCAAAGCTACTTGATGTGATACTAACATTATTTTCATCTTCAAATGTGTTATTTTTAGATCTGCATCATGTAAGAGTGGAAAGAAGGAAATGAACAGAAATTCTAACAAAGCAAAGAATAAGGGTAGAAGAGGAAGACCAATATTTAGAAAATTCAAGATACATTTTATTAATGATATATTGAAAGGAAACATGTATTCCCTTAACAAAGAGAATCTTAAAGCCTTGGGCAAAGCAATAAGATTAACATTACAGAATTACTTGAAGTTTGAATTAAAAATCACAGGGAGCTAAACGATTTCCCAATTGCCGAGTTTTGTGTTTGACAGACAAGAGTGAACCAAGTTGACATGCTTATCCTTTGGAGTATACTTTTCTGTGAAAGCTATTGGGCTCGAAAACTCAAATGCAACACTCCAAAAAGTCTTCCTCAAATCAAATATAAAGACCCCACTCAGTCTGAGGCTCTCTATCATCCAACCTGGCTAGTTTTTTTTCTCTTTTCTCCTCTGCAATCCTTCTTTTATCTGCTTTTGAAGGTTTGTAACCTAACCCAAAACGGTCTTTATTTTCCATCAAACTTGGTAGCTTGTTCAAACCCTGCTCATATTTTTCCAAACCATATCCATATTGATACCTATTCTCAAGCATGACTCTTGCTACCACTGTTGAAGCCCCCGATGATTGGATCTTTGTAATAGACATTCCCCCTTTAACATAACTAGCATTTGCAATCTCAATTGCCTAAAACGAGGTTTCAAGAATCTCTTAAGCTACATCGATATAAGGGGTATAGGAAGGTTTGCACACTAGTAGATCTTCCTCAGCAGAGACAATAATCAGATTGTCATTGACGATGAACTTTAACTTCTGGTGGAGTGTGGATGGTACAGTTCATGCATAATGAATTCATGGTCTCCCTAAAAGGAAACTGTAAGTGGGAGTAATGTCCATTACTTCGAATGTTAGTTCAAAAGTAATGGGACCAATCTGAACAGGGAGACTTATCTCTCCTATCAATTCTCTATAGGATCCATCAAATGTCCGAAATACCATGGTACTCGATTTCATATCCGATATGACAAATGGTAGTTTTGCGAGTGTTGCTTTTGGCATTACATTTAGTGAGGAACCATTATCAATTAAAGCTCTGGCCATAATATGATCCATGCACTTCATTGATATGTGTAGAGCCTTATTGTGTCGTGCTCCTTCCATTGGTATCTCGTCATCAGTAAAAGTAAGGTAATTATTGATAGTGATATTATCGACAATACCTTTGAATTTTTCCACTGATATATTATGAATGACATGAGCCTCATTCAAGATTTTTAGCAATGCTTTCTTGTGAGGCTGAGTTCATCATTAAGGATGGAAGTGATATTTTAGCTAGAACTCGGCTCAACTGGTCAATCACCGTGTACTCACTTTGTTTCACGAGCATTAAAAACTTGTACACTTCTTCCTTTGATATTTCTCCTTGTTGTTCTTTCCTCTTTTTGATTTCTTCAATTGTGGCTTCTTGGTCGACCACCTATCTTCCTTTTTCCTTTCCCTCTCAATTTCATTCATTGATTTGACTCTTAGCTCTTCGGGAGTGTAAATTTGACCACTTCGAGTCATACTGCCAACCCTAGCAGTATTTGTAACCTCAAAATCCCCTAAATGAGCATTTTTTTTGTGAGTCACCTTTAACTTGTACATATCAGGAAAGATGAACTTCAATGGGATTTTGACATCTTCTTCCTTATTTCTCAAGGGTGGTGTGTCATTTTCAATAAAGTTGACTAATCGCCCTCCATGTCATGGTAAAAGGTTACTTCCAACATTAGGAGTGTCCTTTTTAAAGTTTAACCACTTAGCATTAATCAATTCTTGCACTTTGAATTTTAATGCTTTACAATTTTCAGTTGAGTGGCCAATAACACTTGCATGGTAATCACATTTGGCGCTTGGAACATAGTCCCTAGGATAAGGCGGTTTTATTGGTCTCATTGGGCGATGTACCATTATGGAATTTTGGATAACCTGAGGTTGTAGTTTTGTGTAAGACATGGAGATTTGGTCGAATTGGACTGGAGTCCTACCTTGGTTGATAGGATTGCCTTAGGGGTTTGGGTCTTTGTTCCATGGTTGATTGAATTGAGGTGGCCTTATAAGGGGTGAGTTGGATGGAATGGGTGAGACTGAAAGGTGAGATTGAGGGTATGAATTTTGTGAGATGGGAGTGACATGTTGGTAAGGCATATGAGGGGGGGTTTTATGTTGGTTAGAGATGAGGAGGTTGAAAGATGGGTACTCTAAGAGGTTAAAATGTTACTGCATTAGCTTCTCCTTCCTTGTTCTTCCCTGATCCATTTGAAGGTTTCTTTATAGTATTCGTTCCATAAGGAACATAAGCGATCTTTCTACTTTTCAAATAATTCTCAACTCTTTCTCCAATGATGACTATGTTAGAGAAATTTGAGGAGATGCTTCCAATCATCCTATCATAGAAAGGTACTCATAGTGTATCAATAAACAATGCCACCATTTCTTTATCAGATAATGGGGGCTCTACTTGAGCTGCCAATTCTCTCCACCTCTGAGCATATTCCTTAAACGTCTTTTGATCCTTTTTCGACATGTTATGCAATTCCAATTAGTTTGGTGCCAAGTCAATATTATATTTGTACTGCTTGAGGAAAGTATTAGAAAAATCCTTCCAGCAACGAATATGGGAACACTCAAGGTGCATGTACCAACTTAAGGCTACCTTGGTTAAACTATCTTAGAAGAAATGAATCAGCAACTTGTCATCATGAGTGTGTGATGCTGTGAACACTGAATTATGTCCGAGGATAAATTTAAAACCCAAAATAAATTATTTTGTTTTTTTAGTCTAAAATAAAAAATAATAACAAAAAAAAAGAAAAATAGAAAAAAGAAAGAAAAATAAATTTTTAGTTAAGAATTTAGTTGGAAAGTTAGTTGGATTAGTTAATGATGGTTAAGAATTAGTTAGAAAAAAAAATAAAAAAAGAAAAAAAGAAAAAAGAAAAAAGAAAATGAAAGAAAAAATAAATTTTTAGTTAAAGAATTTAGTTAGAAAGTTAGTTGGATTAGTTAATGATGGTTAAGAATTAGTTAGAGAAAAAAGAAAAAAAAAAGAAAATGAAAGAAAAATAAAAATAAAGAAAATAAAATAAAAAAAAAGAGAAAAATCAGAAAACAAAAGGTGAAAGCTTCTTCACTTCTAAAAAATTTTTTTTTGAAATTTTATCTATAAATAGGGACTTTCATTTAGTTCAAAGGGGACTTTTCATTTCTAAAAAATATTCAGAATCTCTAAGGAAGGAGAGAGGAGCACTTTGAGTCATTGAAGGGGAGGCTTTTAGGTTTTTTTTCTAGGAGGAGCACCAAGGAGACTCTTGAATTCTACATCTAATTGAGCACCTTCTTGGTCTCCATGGAACCAGTTATTCATCACCTTCGAAGATGCTATCAAGTGGCATTGAATAACATCAATGGAGGTTAGATCTTGCTTTTATTTCGTTTAATTTTCTTGCGTCTTCTCAGATTTTCGAGTTCATCTTCGTCTCTGTTTTCATTTTCATTTTTGATCGGTCAAATGATCTCCGATTTCAGTGATTTTTGCTGCGTTCTCTTCGTATTTCTCTCTAGTTTCTGGAATGATATTTTTTGTCTAATTTGGATCTGAAATGAAGTCTCTATGACCTGATTACTGAAGGATGTTCATCTTGATGCGCAAATGAACCTAACTTGTTGGATTTGTGCATACCTTGCTCATTTCTGGTCTGATTTTTGTCAAATTTGTTTTGTTTGATTCCTATAACCTATATCTTTCAATTTTTTTGGTTTTAATTTTTCAGATCTACCAAAAAATATTTCTAAAAATTCTGAAATTTGCATTCAAATTTTGGCGCCAAAGTTTCGAGTTAATCTTCGTTTCTGTTTTTCGTTTTCATTTTTGATCGGTCAAACGATCTCCGATTTTGGTGCTTTTTGTTGTGTTCTCTTCGGCTTTCTCTCTAGTTTCTGGAATGGTATTATTGGTCTAATTTGGATCTGAAATGAAGTCTCTATGACCTGATTACTGAAGGATGTTCATCTTGATGCGCAAATGAACCTAACTTGTTTGATTTGTGCATACCTTGCTCATTTCTGGTCTGATTTTTGTCAAATTTGTTTTGTTTGATTCCTATAACCTATATCTTTCAATTTTTTGGTTTTAATTTTTCATATCTACCAAAAAATATTTTCAAAAAATTCTGAGATTTGAATTCAAATTTTGGCGCCAAAAACTCGGTGTTCTTGAAGTTCATTTTTGTCTCTGTTTTTCATTTTTGTTTTTGATCAATCAAATGATCTCCGATTTCAGTGATTTTTATTTCTTTATCTTTCTCTTTCTCTCTAGTTTCAGGAATGATATTAGTTGTCTAATTTGGATCTAAAATGAAATTTCTATCACCTGATTACTGAAGTATGTTCATCTTGATTTGTAAATGAACCTAGCTCATTTGATTTGGGCATAACTTTCTCATTTCTTGTTAGATTTGTCTCAAACTTGTTTTTTTTATATTACTGTGATCCATATCATTCAATTGGTTGGTTTTAATTTTAAGATATACCAAAAAAAATATTTTCTAAAAATTCTGAGATTTGAATTCAAATTTTGGTGCTAAAATCTCTGGTGTTCTTGAAGTTCTTATGTAGATCTTATTCTTTTAAACTTGTTTAGGTATTAGTTTCCATGTGTGGATCCTTCTATATGTGTTTATTTCTGATTTGTTTATGTTTATATGTCCTCCTTTCTAAATCAAATCTTCAAAAACTCCATTTTTCTAAACAACAACTTTCAAAGCTTTAACAGATCCAAGATCTCACGCAATGAATTCCAAAGTTGAAAGTGTAGCATACCCTGTCTTTCGATGTTCAGAGAATCATATGAGTCGAATTGCAACCCTCGCTTGCCTTCGACTCTGTGCATGTGGATCGAAGATCTCTCTTCAAAATTACCGTTATTTCAAAAATAATTTTTAAAGCTTTAAAGATCCGAGATCTCACGCAATGAACTCCGGTTGAAAAGAAGATACCTCGCCTTTCGATGTTCGGAGAATCATATGAGTCGCAGAAGCAACCCTCGCTTGCCTTCGACTCTGTGCATGTGGATCGAAGATCTCCCTTCCAAATTACCTTTTTCTCAAAATAATTTTTAAAGCTTTAAAGATCCGAGACCTCACGCAATGAACTCTGAAGTTGAAAGTGCAGCATACCCTGTCTTTCGATGTTCGAGAATCATATGAGTCGCGCAGCTAACCTCGCTTGCCTCCGACTCTGTGCATGTGGATCGAAGATCTCCCCTTCCAAATTACCTTTTTCAAAATACTTTTTAGGGCTTTAAACGATCCTAGATCTCACGCAATGAACTTCGAAGTTGAAAGTGCAAAGATACCCGTCTTTCAATGTTCGGAGAATTATATGAGTCGCAGATGCAGCCTTCGCTGCCTTCGGCTGTGCATAGGTGGGTCCAGGAACATATGTAAAAACTAAATATGTTTTAAATAATTCTAAGTCTCACGCGATGAGTTCTGTATACGAACTAGTAGCATACCCTACTGTTCGGGATTCAAGAATCATACGGGTCCCAGTGCAGCCTTCGTTTGCCTCGGATCCTGTGCATATGTGGACTAAGGATTTTTTTTTTTTTTTGAAATATTCAAAATACTCGGCTTTTTTTTCAATCCCCTTTGAAGGTCAAGCCTTCGAACCAGAACTACGTAGCCTTGAGTTTCCCATTGCACCCGGGAATACGTAGGAGCAGGATCAAGTCCTGTCAGGCTATTTTCCATGAACCTATTTATTTTCTATTCTATTTTAAGGGATCAAATAGTTTTCAAAATATCACACGCTCAGTTTAAGGGTACCGTTCCTTGGAACGGGCGAGTAGGGTGCCTAATACCTTCCTTACTCGTAACAGACTCCCGAACCTAGATTTTCTTCCTCAAGTTAGGGTTTTTCCAAATGTTTTCCCTTAAAATAAAATTTGGTGGCGGCTCCACATACAATTAAATTCTATTTTTAAATTTTTAGCGAGTTCGTCGTCTCGTCGGAATTACGGTTGCGACAGATGGCGACTCCACTGGGGACCCTAGAGAGTCAAGCCCATTTTATTTGAGTGTGCATTATAATTGATCTCTTCACTGTTTATGTGCATGATTTAATTATTGCATGTTATTTATTTGTTGATTTATTCTTGTTTTATTGTTTGTTTACTCTCTCTGCACCCTAGGATAGATAAACAATATATTGTTATATATCTGTGCAAATTCCCCAATTGCAGGTATCCCAACATTGTGTGCCCTCATACATTGCATATGCATTTATCATGAGTGGGGCCCTATACCCGGGTCTGAGTGCTACCTAGGATAGAGGGATCTAGTGGTGTCACTCTGGGGCCTACGTCCTGATTGGCTATCACGAAAATCCCGGCTAGAGTGCGTCCTATTCATAATGCCCCACAACTAGTGGCTACTTCTACTGTTGTGGCAAGCATTGTGGACTGGAACTTGGCTCTAGTGACCTCTATACCCCAGGATTATTAACCACCTTTGAAAGGTTCATATAAAAGGCCATAGATCCTTAGGACAGGTAACCTACATAAGAAATAAAGAGGGCACACACACCCCTTTCAAGATACAAGCGATTTGAAGGCTACAATTGGGGAGATACAAAAATGAAATCAAGATAAAAATCAAGAAAACCAAAATAGAAGGAGAAAATTCCTAGGAAAAATTAGGAAAATATTTTGAAAATATTCAAAAGACTCAAAAAAAAAAAAAAGAGGGCTTAAAAAGACGTTTTAGAAATAGAAAATTAGGAAAATAATCTTTTGAAAATACCGAAAGATAAAAAGTTTCAATAGGATAGAAAATGAAAATTCGAAAACCTAAAAGAACGTTTTTTTTGTTTTTAGAAAAATCTTAGCAAAACTAAAAGATTTCAAACAAAACCAAAGGTTTTTTCTAGCAAAATAAAAAAATACCAAATATACAATTGCTAAAAAATAAGAAAGAAACACCTAATTATTTTCAAAATCTTTCAATCTCTAAAATTATTTGTGCATTTCAAACAATCATTCATTCATTCATAAAATAAATTTAATTTATCAATGAAAAAGGAGATTTTGAAAATCATCCCATAAATTTTCATACTCATAGAAGCATTAGTATTTTTTTTTTCATTCGTTCGCATTGTTTCTCAAAAAATTAATTTTTAAAAATTTAATTTAAAATTGAAGACAACCTTCTCGCACCTTTATATAGAACTCGTTCCTAATCAAGAATCATGGATGAGTTGGAGAGACAAAATGAGGAACTAAGAAATGAGGTCAAAAATTTGAAAGATCAAATGGCCAAATTAATGGAGGCCATCCGAGTTTGTCAAAAGCAAGAAGCACAGACAAGGTCCTTCCAGGAAGAATCCGGCCCATTACATCCTCCCACGGCTATGGTCCGCCAAACTCTCTACCATCAACCATGCCTTCACTAAATGAGTGGGTTCACATGGATTCCCTCATGGACATACACCTTTTATTGAACCAAACACAAACACAAACACAAAACCAACCTTTAAAATCCTACGAAACTCACCAAATCATCCCAAACACTACCACACACAACAACTTTATCCAAGCTACCAAATTTCTTGGGGGACGAAACCCTATGTTCACTCAAGGGCCTCACCCTATATACATACCATCCTCTCGGCCTCACAACATGCCGGAAAAGTATCCAAGTTGTCCTTCCAACGATAATGCTGAAAAATGGAGAATCTTGGAAGGAAGAATCCCACCGAGGAAGTGCATATGATATCAAAGACGCATCGATCTATGTCTAGTCCACGGACATGGTTATTCCTCCAAAGTTCAAGGTTCCTGATTCAAGAAATATCCAAGAACCTGGTTGTCGAGGAACCATTTGATCATGTATTGTAGAAGAATGGTCGTCAGTAGCCGTGGATGACAACACACTCATCCATTTCTTCCAAGACAATCCTGACCAGTGGCAAATTTGCAAATTGGTACACTTTCACTAGACGGACACATGTCCAGTTCATGGAGGGAACCCTAGGCGTGCCTTTACGACGGTACAAGTATAACCTGGAGATGGCTCTGACGAACTTCGGCTCAATTTGACCAAGAAGGGAGAGGAGACCTTCAAGCAATACGCCCAATGATGGAGGAGTTGAGCAACAAATCAACCTCCTTATGCGAAGAGCTGGTCGATATGTTCATCGACACACTCCAATCCTTTCTATGACAAAGATGATTGGTAGTATGGCTGCTGAGCTTCTGCGATATTAAATCATCATGGAGAAAAAGGATCGAAGGTGGCATGCTGTTGTGGAAAGATTAACGCATAAGCTTACGGGGCGATCAACGTTGTCGTCGGATCTAAGAAGAAAAGGACGAAACCTACAACGTCAACCACGGTCAAGGCGATATACTCCACAAGTGGCACCTTATGCCCCGATTGGTTTCCTACCTCCATCTTACACATCCATACCATATCCTTACATAACCAATGCATATCAAACACCATATCCTCCGACTTACAACTACTCACCGCAAGTCCGGCCACCAACACCTTATACGGCCCAAACACAAGCCATAAGCCTAAATACCAATCAAGGCCAGAAAAAGGAAAAGCCCATCCAATTCGACCCAATTCCAATCTCCTACACCGAGTTGCTATCTTGCCTAATTCAAAACGCTTTGGTTGCACCTTATCCTTTAAAACCTCAAGAGTCACCATATCCTAAATGGTATGATGCGAATGCCAGATACGATTACCATGCAGGATTCATTGGCCATTCCACAGAGGATTGCCTAGCACTAAAGCGTAAAGTACAAAACTTGATTGATGCAAAATGGCTAGATTTTGGGAGGCTTGCTCTAACATGAGAAAACAATCCATTCTCGAATCATGAGCTGATCGACCGATTGATAGAGACGGAACAACATAATGAGTCTCCTTGTACAAGTTGAGATACCGAGGGGATCATCCAAGATTTGTTGTACTTTTCAAAATCAATCTTTTGTAAACAAATCTCAATGAATAATACAAAAATTACATTTTCATGTTTCTTGAGCACGTGCTTTACATTTTGACTTTACTTTTAAAATTTATCATCCTTTTCATCACTCAACCTATTTCTTATTCCTACACCAAAACAATAAATACCAATTGGTGAGGATGCCAGTGCTGTAATAAGTAATCTTGAACGTCGAGTTAATCAAGCTCAAAGAGAACAACCCAATGAGGAAGCACAAACAACTAGGGATTCTAGATCACCATTCAAAGTGTGTTGTCAATAAAATATCTATTTGGAATCAAGTTTAAATCCAGGCAAAATTTAGGGATGCAAAATAAGATCCGTTGAATTAGAAACCAAAATGACCCCGGCAAGATCGACATCCAACTACATAAAATTCAAGGAAAAAAAGAAAGCCCTGCTAGGTCGAAAACCTTCAAAAAGGACCTAGGCAAAAGTTAGGGCACAACCAAAATCAAAAAAGTCCGCTAGGTCGAAAACCCTCAAAGGGCGGCTTAGGCAAAAATTAGGGCACAATCAAACAAAAGCCCGCTAGGTCGATAACCCTCAAAAGAGGACCTAGGCAAAAGTTAGGGCACAACCAAAATCAAAGAAGCCCGCTAGGTTGAAAACCCTAAAAAAACAGCCTAGGCAAAAGTTAAGACACAATTGAGTAAAAAAAAAAGCCCGCTAGGTCAAAAACCCTCAAAGGGCGGCTTAGGCAAAAGTTAGGGCACACAATCAAGAGCCCGCTAGGTCGAAAACCCGCAAGGGTGACCTCAGCAAAAGTTGGGACAAACAAAAGACCTGCTGGGTTAAAAAAATCAAAAGAACAACCTAGGAAAAAGTTAAGGTCAACCCAGAATCCTAGTACCATCTAACATTTCTGCATCTCATACTTTCCAAAATTGGGGCAAAATTTTTGCCATTTCTTAAGTTTGGTTAATTTGACAATCAAGATTATGAAAAGCAGCATAGACATTTTTCACCAAAAGGTGCCATTTGGGCAATCAAACCAACATTCTTCGTCCTTTCCTTTCAAAAATACTACCTTAAAACATGCAACCTCAAAATTCCCTATCTCCTTCCTCTGAACCATCCTATCACTTCACACACCCCAATAGTGCGTATGCTCAAAAGAAATGTGGAAAATGTAAAAAAAATGATAAAAAGATTAATTTTGAAAAGTCATGAAAATCGGATGAATCCTCAACCATCACAATATGGCATGATTATTCCCAAAGAGCCATCCTCTTATCAACAATGATGCCACCAAAAAGAAAAGAAGTGTGGCTTATTCAATGAGGCTGACCACTGTTGGGTCTCAAAGATCTTGAAAAGGAAAATTCCAAAATTGACCAAGAAGCCAAGAAACTGATCAGTCAGTTCATCTGAATCTTGATTCCCCTTGTACCAACTATAAGGTTGTCGAGAAAGTAAAATGTCGAAGAAAATCAAAAATCAAGAGAAACAAAAAGTTTTACACCATCGCATGGCATGCATTCACCCCATAGCATCCATTTCATCAAATATTTATTTCAAGCATAAAAAAGTAGTCAATAAGATTAAAACGTCGCATCCTCTCTATTCAAGCATCACAAACATTGCATCCTTTTCATTCATTCAAACATCGCAATAAGTATCTTGTCATTCAAGCATCCCATAATTCATTTTTCCAAACTAATTAAGACCTGGGTAAAAATTACCCGAACCAATCATAATTAAAAAAAGGACTCAAGCTCAAACCGGGGTAAACGCTTGCCCACCGAAAATTAAATTTGAGATCATCCTCAAATTCTAAATCAAGCTCAAACTGGCGCAAACGCTTGCCCACCAAAAATTCAATTTGAGGTCATTCTCAAATTCTCAATCAAATTCAAAATGGGGCAAACACTTGCCCGCAAAAATTCAATTTGAGGTCATCCTCAAATTCTGAATCAAATTCAAACTAGGGCAAACGCTTGCCCACAAAAATCAATTTGAGGGCATCCTCAAATGCAAAATCAAGAAGTCGAACTGGGCGAACATTTTCCCAAATAATTCAAATTGAGACAATTGACAATTTCAAGTCAAGGCTCAAACTAGGGAAAACATGTGCCCAGAAAAATCCAATTTGAGGTCATCCTCAAAATTCTGAATCAAGTTTAAACTAGGGCAAATGTTTGCCACAAAAATTCAAGTTGAGATCATCCTCAAGTTCTGAGTCAAGCTCAAGCTCGGGCAGATGCTTGCCCACAAAAATCCAATTTGAAGTCATGGTTAAATTTTGAGTCAAGCTCAAAATGGGGCAAACGCTTGCCCGCAAAGAAAATCCAATTTGAGGCCATTCTCAAATTTTGAGTCAAGCTCCAACTAGGGCAAATTCTTGCCCACAAAAATCCAATTTGAGGCCATCCTCAAATTTGGAATCAAGTTTAAACTGGGGCAAACGCTTGCTCACACAAAAGTATAATTTGAGGTCAACCTCAAATTTTGAGTCAAGCCTAAATCCATGGGCAAACGTTAGCGGAAAAATTCAAGTTGAGGCAATCTTCAATTCCTCAACCCCAAAATTCAAGATAAGACTAACATGTGCCCAGGAAAATTCAAGATGACGCAATCCTCAATTCCTAAACTCCAATCAAGTTCAAAACTAGAGCAAACGCTTGCCCAATATCCCCTCAAGTTAAGGCATTCCTCGATTGCTAAAAATCCTCCAAACTGGGGCAAAATGTTTGCCCAAAGTTCCGTCAAATCAAGACATCTCTCAATTATCAAAATTTTCCAAACTGGGGCAAAATAGTTGCCTAATTTTCTTCAAGAGAATAATTATCAAGTATTTAATAAACCCTCAAATTCAAGGTAGAATAAGCTATTCGTTTTAATCCAAGAAAAACAAACTTTAAAATAAGTTGTCTAAGGCAGTTGACGAAGAAGTCCATATTCCACCCTCTCGTGCATTCCTAAGGCACATCATATTACTTCCCACACCTGTCTCATTGGGTCATTCTTTTACTTGCACTAACAGACCATTACTTTCATGTTGCCACACCTGTCTCCATAGGTTATTCTGTCTCGGTAAGACATCTATTTTTTGTACTTGTCTATCTGTCTTGACAAGCCTCTCTTTCCCATACCTGTCCTAACAGGTCATTACGCGTTTTTTGTCTGGAACGATAAACCAGTTTTGTCGCTTGTCTTAACAGGCTGTCTTAACAGGTTAACCATCATTCCACCTTTGCATTGCCTGCACCAACAGATTTCATTCTCGTGCCTGCCCTAACAGGTCATTTCTACTTTTTGCTTGTCTTAACAGGCCACTTTTGCTTTTTGCCTGTCTTAACAAAGTTTTTTTCCTTTGCTGTCTTCACGAGGTCAATCTTCTTTTTGTTTTCACATGAGCTATCTTAATAAGTATGATCATTCTTGCCTTGTCATGCTTTTAACATGTCATCTACTCGCAACTTTGTTTAACGAGCCATTTCTACGTTCATGTCCTACGGAGCTTGCTTTTTCCTGTCAACAACACGAACTTTTTCTACCTGTCTAAACAAGTTTCCGTCATTTCGTTTTGCCTGTCTTAACAGGTTTTCACCATTCTGTTATGCCTGTCTTAACAGGCGTTTTGCCTCCATCTTGTCAACAATAGGACTTTTACTTTTTTTGCCTGTCTTAACAGGTCATTTTCATTTTCCTTTTCTTGTGTAGCAGGCTTGCATCTTTCCTGTCATCAACAACACTTTTTCTACATTTCACCTGTCTTAACAGGTCCTTTTGCATTTACCCTGTCAAGCAGGATTTCATGTTTAAATTTTCGCATACATCCTGTCAAGCAGGATTTCATTTGCATTTATCTTGTCAAGTAGGATTTCATGTTTAAATTTCCGCGCCATCTGGCATCGAGAGATTTCATTTGCATTTATCCTTTCAAGCATAATTTCATGTTTAAATTTCCGCATACATCCTGTCAAGCAGGATTTCATTTGCATTTATCCTGTCAAGCAAGATTTCATTTGCATCTATCCTGTCAAGCGGGATTTCGTGTTTAAATTTCTGCACATCTGTCAAGCGGATTTCATTTGCATCTATCCTGTCGACGGGATTTCATGTTTAAATTTACGCACACATCCTGTCAAAGCAGGATTTCATTTGCATTCTTCCCGGCAACAGCGGGACCTCATTTGCATTTTCCTGTCAACAACAGGACATCAAGCATGTTTAAATTTTTGTCCAGTCTATCACATCAGGCCCCTCATGTTTAAATTTCTGTTCAACCTATCTCATCAGGCACTGCATATTTAAAATTTATGCTCAAAGCCTATCACATCAGGCGCTGCATTTTAGTTTCCTGCATTCTGACCTATCACATCAGGTTCCTCATGTTTAAATTTGTGTTCAGTCTATCACATCAGGCGCTGCATTTTACTTTCTGCATTCTGGCCTATCACATCAGGCCCCTCATTTTTAAATTTTTGCTCAAAGCCTATCATATCGCTCCGTATTTTACTTTCGCATTTTGGCCTATCACATCAGGCCCCTCATGTTTAAATTTCTGTTCAAAGCCTATCACATCAGGCGCTGCATTTTAGTTTCCTGCATTTGGGCCTATCACATCAGGCCCCTCATGTTTAAATTTCTGTTCAAAGCCTATCACATCAGGTGCTGCATTTTAGTTTCCTGCATTTTGGTCTATAACATCAGGCCCCTCATGTTTAAATTTCTATTCAAAGCCTATCACATTAGGCGCTGAATTTTAGTTTCCTGCATTTTGGCCTATCACATCAGGCCTCTCATGTTTAAATTTCTGCTCAAAGCCTATCACATCAGGCGTTGCATTTTAGTTTCCCGCATTTTGGCCTATCACATCAGGCCCCTCATGTTTAAATTTCTGTCCAGCCTATCACATCAGGCTCTGCATGTTTAAATTTCTGCACTTCAGCCTATCACACAAGGCCCTGCATGTTTACATTTTTACACTTCAGCCTATCACACGAGGCTCTGCATGTTTAAATTTCTTCATTTCAGCCTATCACACGAGGCTCTGCATGTTTAATTTTCTGCATTTCAGCCTATCACACGAGGCTTTGCATGTTTACATTTCTGCACTTCAGCCTATCACACGAGGCTCTGCATGTTTAATTTTCTGCATTTCAGCCTATCACACGAGGCTCTGCATGTTTAAATTTCTGCACTTCAGCCTATCACACGAGGCTCTGCATGTTTAAATTTCCGCACTTCAGCCTATCACACGAGGCTCTGCATGTTTAATTTTCTGCATTTTAGCCTATCACACAAGGCTCTGCATGTTTAATTTTCTGCATTTCAGCCTATCACACGAGGCTCTGCATGTTTACATTTCTGCACTTCAGCCTATCACACGAGGCTCTGCATGTTTAAATTTCTGCATTTCAGCCTATCACACGAGGCTCTGCATGTTTAATTTTCTGCATTTCGGCCTATCACACGAGGCTCTGCATGTTTACATTTCTGCATGTTTAAATTTGCATTTCGGCTATCACACGAGCTCTGCATGTTTAATTTCTGCATTTCAGCCTATCACACGAAGCTCTGCATGTTTAATCTTCTGCATTTCGGCCTATCACACGAGGCTCTGCATGTTTACATTTCTGCATGTTTAATTTTCTGCATTTTAGCCTATCACACGAGGCTCTGCATGTTTTCAGCCTATCACACGAGGCTCGGATGTTTCACCTATCACGAGGCTGCATGTTTAATTTTCTGCATTTCAGCCTATCACACGAGGCTCTGCATGTTTAAATTTCTGCATTTCAGCCTATCACACGAGGCTCTGCATGTTCACATTTCTGCATGTTTAATTTCTGCATTTCAGCCTATCACACGAGGCTCTGCATGTTTAAATTTCTGCATTTCAGCCTATCACACGAGGCTCTGCATGTTTACATTTCTGCATGTTTAATTTCTGCATTTCAGCCTATCACACGAGGCTCTGCATGTTTTCAGCCTATCACACGAGGCTCTGCATGTTTAATTTTCTGCATTTCAGCCTATCACACGAGGCTCTGCATGTTTAAATTTCTGCATTTCAGCCTATTACACGAGGCTCTGCATGTTCACATTTCTGCATGTTTAATTTCTGCATTTCAGCCTATCACACGAGGCTCTGCATGTTTAAATTTCTGCATTTCAGCCTATCACACGAGGCTCTGCATGTTTAATTTTCTACATTTCAGCCTATCACACAAGGCTCTGCATGTTTAAATTTCCGCACTTCGGCCTATCACACAAGGCCCCATCATGTTTAAATTTCTGCATCTTGGCCTATCACACAAGGCCCCTGCACGTTTAAATTTCTGCATCTCAGCCTATCACACAAGGCCCCTGCATGTTTAAATTTCTGCATCTCGGCCTATCACACAAGGCCCCTGCACGTTTAAATTTCTGAATCTTGGCCTATCACACAAGGCCCCATCATGTTTAAATTTATGCATCTTGGCCTATCACACAAGGCCCCTGCACGTTTAAATTTCTGAATCTTGGCCTATCACACAAGGCCCCTGCACGTTTAAATTTATGCATCTTGGCCTATCACACAAGGCCCCTGCATGTTTAAATTTCTTCATCTTAGCCTATCATATAAGACCCTAGCACGTTTATTTATTTATTTATTTATTTTTTTGCATCTTGGCCTATCACAGAAGGCCCTAAAGACATTATTTTACGCATCTGTACTTATTCGATCCCTACTGCATGTTTACTTTTACCTGGCCTATTCAGGTCAGCCACGTTTACTTTTCTACATCCACGGCCTATTGAGGCCCCAATATCGATAATCTTTTGCATCCTAGCACAATCGAACGGGTAGTTTCCATCTTCTTTGCTTGTCTTAACGGGCCATTCTCCTCCATTCTTGTCTTAATAGGTCTTTTTCATTCCACTTTGCCTATCTTAACAGACCATTCTTTTCCATTCTATTAGCCTAATCAGGCTCTGTATTCCAAATTTCCACATTTTGGCCTATCGTATCAGGCCCTGCATATTTAAGCCCGTCAGCTCATTACACAAGGCTTGCAAAACTTATGCAAAATTTTCACATTTGAACTACTATCCTCCAATTTATTAGGCGAGGCATTCCTAAGTTTCGGTCAAGCCCCGAACTTTTCTGGTACCTCGAAGCATCATTCAACTCCCGACATATTCACGACTTGCCAATAAGGCTTGCACCCATGCCAGTTTTTTGTCTTTTACCTCGGACATAATTTGTTCACTTCTTTACTCATTTCTTACCGTAATAATCTAGAAACTTGTTTCTTATATTATCTGGTAAGAAGATGAGTAAGAGGGAAAACTGTGGAACACTTGAATTATGTCCGAGGATAAATTTAAAACCCAAAATAAATTATTTTGTTTTTTTAGTCTAAAATAAAAAATAATAACAAAAAAAAAGAAAAATAGAAAAAAGAAAGAAAAATAAATTTTTAGTTAAGAATTTAGTTGGAAAGTTAGTTGGATTAGTTAATGATGGTTAAGAATTAGTTAGAAAAAAAAAAAAAAAGAAAAAAAGAAAAAGAAAAAAGAAAATGAAAGAAAAATAAATTTTTAGTTAAAGAATTTAGTTAGAAAGTTAGTTGGATTAGTTAATGATGGTTAAGAATTAGTTAGAGAAAAAAGAAAAAAAAAAAAGAAAATGAAAGAAAAATAAAAATAAAGAAAATAAAATAAAAAAAAAAGAGAAAAATCAGAAAACAAAAGGTGAAAGCTTCTTCACTTCTAAAAAATTTTTTTTTGAAATTTTATCTATAAATAGGGACTTTCATTTAGTTCAAAGGGGACTTTTCATTTCTAAAAAATATTCAGAATCTCTAAGGAAGGAGAGTGAGGAGCACTTTGAGTCATTGAAGGGAGGCTTTTAGGTTTTTTTTCTAGGAGGAGCACCAAGGAGACTCTTGAATTCTACATCTAATTGAGCACCTTCTTGGTCTCCATGGAACCAGTTATTCATCACCTTCGAAGATGCTATCAAGTGGCATTGAATAACATCAATGGAGGTTAGATCTTGCTTTTATTTCGTTTAATTTTCTTGCGTCTTCTCAGATTTTCGAGTTCATCTTCGTCTCTGTTTTCATTTTCATTTTTGATCGGTCAAATGATCTCCGATTTCAGTGATTTTTGCTGCGTTCTCTTCGTATTTCTCTCTAGTTTCTGGAATGATATTTTTTGTCTAATTTGGATCTGAAATGAAGTCTCTATGACCTGATTACTGAAGGATGTTCATCTTGATGCGCAAATGAACCTAACTTGTTGGATTTGTGCATACCTTGCTCATTTCTGGTCTGATTTTTGTCAAATTTGTTTTGTTTGATTCCTATAACCTATATCTTTCAATTTTTTTGGTTTTAATTTTTCAGATCTACCAAAAAATATTTCTAAAAATTCTGAAATTTGCATTCAAATTTTGGCGCCAAAGTTTCGAGTTAATCTTCGTTTCTGTTTTTCGTTTTAAGTTTTGATCGGTCAAACGATCTCCGATTTTGGTGCTTTTTGTTGCGTTCTCTTCGGCTTTCTCTCTAGTTTCTGGAATGGTATTATTTGTCTAATTTGGATCTGAAATGAAGTCTCTATGACCTGATTACTGAAGGATGTTCATCTTGATGCGCAAATGAACCTAACTTGTTTGATTTGTGCATACCTTGCTCATTTCTGGTCTGATTTTTGTCAAATTTGTTTTGTTTGATTCCTATAACCTATATCTTTCAATTTTTTGGTTTTAATTTTTCATATCTACCAAAAAATATTTTCAAAAAATTCTGAGATTTGAATTCAAATTTTGGCGCCAAAAACTCGGTGTTCTTGAAGTTCATTTTTGTCTCTGTTTTTCATTTTTGTTTTTGATCAATCAAATGATCTCCGATTTCAGTGATTTTTATTTCTTTATCTTTCTCTTTCTCTCTAGTTTCAGGAATGATATTAGTTGTCTAATTTGGATCTAAAATGAAATTTCTATCACCTGATTACTGAAGTATGTTCATCTTGATTTGTAAATGAACCTAGCTCATTTGATTTGGGCATAACTTTCTCATTTCTTGTTAGATTTGTCTCAAACTTGTTTTTTTTATATTACTGTGATCCATATCATTCAATTGGTTGGTTTTAATTTTAAGATATACCAAAAAAAATATTTTCTAAAAATTCTGAGATTTGAATTCAAATTTTGGTGCTAAAATCTCTGGTGTTCTTGAAGTTCTTATGTAGATCTTATTCTTTTAAACTTGTTTAGGTATTAGTTTCCATGTGTGGATCCTTCTATATGTGTTTATTTCTGATTTGTTTATGTTTATATGTCCTCCTTTCTAAATCAAATCTTCAAAAACTCCATTTTCTAAACAACAACTTTCAAAGCTTAATGAGATCCAAGATCTCCACGAATGAATTCCAAAGTTGAAAGTGTAGCATACCCTGTCTTTCGATGTTCAGAGAATCATATGAGTCGAATTGCAACCCTCGCTTGCCTTCGACTCTGTGCATGTGGATCGAAGATCTCTCTTCAAAATTACCGTTTTTTCAAAAATAATTTTTAAAGCTTTAAAGATCCGAGATCTCACGCAATGAACTCCGAAGTTGAAAGTGCAGCATACCCTGTCTTTCGATGTTCGGAGAATCATATGAGTCGCAGTGCAACCCTCGCTTGCCTTCGACTCTGTGCATGTGGATCGAAGATCTCCCTTCCAAATTACCTTTTTCTCAAAATAATTTTTAAAGCTTTAAAGATCCGAGACCTCACGCAATGAACTCCGAAGTTGAAAGTGCAGCATACCCTGTCTTTCGATGTTCGGAGAATCATATGAGTCGCGATTAACCTCGCTTGCCTCCCAGGCTCAGTGCATGTGGATCGAAGATCTCCCTTCCAAATTACCTTTTTTCAAAATACTTTTTAGGGCTTTAAACGATCCTAGATCTCACGCAATGAACTTCGAAGTTGAAAGTGCAGCATACCCTGTCTTTCAATGTTCGGAGAATTATATGAGTCGCAGTGCAGCCTTCGCTTGCCTTCGGCTCTGTGCATAGGTGGGTCCAGGAACATATGTAAAAACTAAATATGTTTTAAATAATTCTAAGTCTCACGCGATGAGTTCTGTATACGAACTAGTAGCATACCCTACTGTTCGGGATTCAAGAATCATACGGGTCCCCGTCTCGACCTTCGTTTGCCTCGGATCCTGTGCATATGTGGACTAAGGATTTTTTTTTTTTTGAAATATTCAAAATACTCGGCTTTTTTTTCAATCCCCTTTGAAGGTCAAGCCTTCGAACCAGAACTACGTAGCCTTGAGTTTCCCATTGCACCCGGGAATACGTAGGAGCAGGATCAAGTCCTGTCAGGCTATTTTCCATGAACCTATTTATTTTCTATTCTATTTTAAGGGATCAAATAGTTTTCAAAATATCACACGCTTAGTTTAAGGGTACCGTTCCTTGGAACGGGCGAGTAGGGTGCCTAATACCTTCCTTACTCGTAACAGACTCCCGAACCTAGATTTTCTTCCTCAAGTTAGGGTTTTTCCAAATGTTTTCCCTTAAAATAAAATTTGGTGGCGGCTCCACATACAATTAAATTCTATTTTTAAATTTTTAGCGAGTTCGTCGTCTCGTCGGAATTACGGTTGCGACAGATGCCATTTTCCTACAATACATGGTCAGATGGCTTTTTGGAAAAGTAGTCCCTTTGTACCTATTAAACTCTGCCACTTTAAACTTTGGAGGTATAACTACATTAGGAACAAGGAAAAGGTCTGTAGCTACTTCGATGTTGTAGCTACTACCTTCTACGACGACTCATAGTCTTGCCTCCAACATTTGTAATTTCCCCTGCTCATAAGGATGACTTGATTAAATCCTTTTGTGTCTTGGTGGGGATTTGTTGTGACATTAGGTTGGGATTCCAGGGTGGCTTATGCGTTAGACTTGGGAGGTGCTTTAGGGGTTCTTGTGGCTGGTCTTGGATTAGCTAGATGGGATTGAGTGGCCCGCGGGTCAGCCTCAGCTTCCGGAGGTACATAGCCAGGGGGAAGCTCATATTCTAGCCATTAGTCCTCTTAAGAATCAACATGTTCTTGCACAGGTCTGTTGTAATGCAGGGTGAGTGGCGTTTTTAACTGAGCCTAGAGGGTTTCTTCAGAGTCCTTCTTTTCCAAAGATCGTAAAGCCCCTAGGACTAGTGCCAACTGCTCCTTTAGTTGGTTGAGCTCGTTTCTCAATTCTTCGTTTTGTTGTTCTAACTCATCTATGATCTTGTGAGCGAGTTCTGTAAGGATGTCGGAGGAATAACCTACTTGCCTTGTTATTATTAATTTTTATCTAAAATGGAAACATGATGTTAGTGTATGAAAAAAAAGGTTAGTGAGGAAATAATTATATTCGATCATTCAAAATTAGGGAAGTTCCTCACACTTCTATTCAAAGATCACTCGTCTCAAAATGGAAGTATGGTTGACGATTAACCTAAGGGAGTATTCAATCCTCAATAGGTGAGGCCTTCGTCAACTAGCAATGCAGTTCATGACCCATATCTTCGATCAAGGACCACTTATCTCAAGATGAAGACATGGTTGACGCCCAATCCAAGGAAGTATTCACTTCTCAATGGATGAGGTCTTGACCAAAGCAACCAACAAGCGAAGTGGAACATCAAAGCATCATTTTATTTAATTGAAAACTTAAGGAATACAAAACTAGTATGAGCGAGTTTCCATACAACATTACATGAATGCTTTCATTCACCTATAACTCCTAGTTAATTTCTCACAATATTTCATCAACTGATAGGTTTACTAAGGGAGCTCGTTTATACAGATTTGCTCCATTGCACCCTGAAAATACCCGACCAATTTTGCAGTATGGTGTTGGACGCAATGAGTCATATCTTGACATTTCTTCTTCCATTGGTTCTCTCCTCTTTGTAGTATGCTATAAACGATTTCCATTCCATCACTGGTACGTTCTCCTCATATTTAAGCCTTTGAACTTTAGATTTGAACTTTTCTCACTCTTGTGTCAATTTCTCAATCTCCCTCCTTAATCTTTCTTGGTTTTGGTTAGCTTTTACTAGCGAAGCAAGCTGATCGCTAACTATATTTCTCCATTTAGTCGTTTCATCACGTGTTACGATTAGATCATCCTTGTGACTTCTACCTCATCTCTGCTGCATCTGTCTTTCATTTCCGCTCTCTTTCTCAATCTGGATCATGGTCATCTCTTCTTCCATCCTCTTGATTCTATCATGCATCTTCTCGAATTTAGCTAAGGTGATATTTGTTTCCTTTTCTTTCTCCCTTCTTGCCTTCTTTGTGCCATCACAGTCATCATGAATGTAAGTATACTCTTCTTTCAAATGGGCTATTTCCATATCTTTCTTTGTGGATTGTCTCCTGAAAACTTCCAATTCTACCTTGGCTTGTTCCTCTCTCTCTCTCTCTCTCTCTCTCTCTCTCTCTCTCTCTCTCTCTCTCTCTTCCACCAATCTCAGTTGTGCTTTCATTGCTTCTAATTAAGAGGTTAGGGAAGCGATTTATGGACCTAACTCCTAGGGTGATTCCCCCTTGCGCGAGATCTTGTTAAAAGTTGGATCATAGGTTCTTCTTGCCTCCCTCTATTCCTTATATTCAGCTGAAGCAATTACACATAGTTTTCCAAGTTCTTTTTCTCCTTTCCGTCTTATATTCTCCCAAGCAGCTCTAATTTCCTCTTGTAGCCCATTAGTGTTGTCTTCACCATACTAAAAACTTCACCCATCTAGTTCTTCACTTCTGGGGACGACTTGAGTCCATCTAAGTTGTCTAACGGTTAACCGGATTGTAGGTTATACACCTTCAAGGTCCTATTAATGGAACATTGGAAAATTTTCCACAATTGAGGATTGTATAGTTAGGGTGATACCAAGGACAAGGATATACCCATGGGAAGTGCTTTGGATGAACTTCCAAGAAGTCTTCCTTCTCGCATGAGGCTTCTTGCTTCTTAATTGGAATGAGACTAAAGTCTTTCAAAGGGTCTAGTGTGAGACCCATATGATTAGATGCATACAGATGAGTCACAAACCAAATATATAAGAGATGTGAACAACATCGCAAAGTCCCTCCATCCTTCTGACTGTATACTCCATGGAAAGCAATGTCTTTGCTAAGATAGCCAGAATAGGATTTGCCCCTTATGTTTTCTACTGATGAAACACATCCATGGTTTCTTGGTCAACCATGCCCAATTTGAATGGGAATAGAACCAGTCCATAGATTAATAATGCTAGAGTCTTGTTGAAATTTTCCCAATTTTCTAGCTTGGCTTGCCTCTCCAAGTAATCTTCCAGCAAAGCTTTCGTCTAGGTTGTCTTCTCAATTTCTACTTGATCTGGTTGCAAGCCAATTATCTTGGTTATTTTCTTTCCTCCTACACAATTTTCCTTATAGAGATACACCCTAACTTTCTCCTTATATAGTATCCTCAATGTCATCTCATACTCTTCTATGGTGGGCACTGGATCCAAATCAGGTAATTCTAGACACTTGAGGTTCGGGTTCCAGAACTGAGTCAAGACACTCAATACAGGTGCTTCTACTGAAATGGATAATAAATCCATAAGCAAACCATATTTCTTTTTAAAGTTTATACAAGCTTCTTTGGTCATCTGCTTGCAAATTGCGTTCACCTTTTGAAGATCATTGATTTGTGTAGTAATTCTGATGCTTCTTATGTGGTCATATACATTGCTAATACAACCTTGAACTTCTTTCATTTGAATGCTATTAAATCTTCCCCCCTAAAATACATTTAAGTAAGTCAAAGAGAATAGAAGAAATAATAATAATAATAAATAGATAAATGATGCAATGTCATGTGTAAAATATGCATGAACCTATATGAACATGTTATCATGCATGAGATATAAGAGAAAAATGCATGCATTTGTATGGATGTGTTATCCTTTTTGTTATTTTTTTTTGTTTATCTAAAAGCCCTAGCTAGTAATGTTAAAAGAAGAAAAAACGAAGAAACTATGTGTGAGTTTATATGAACATGTTATTCTTATTTTTGTTTTGTTTTTTTGGTTTAGTTAGAAACTTGGTTAATGCATGAGGTATATGTTAAAGAGAGAGAGAGGGAGAGAGAGAGAGAAAAAAAAATGTATGGATCCACATGAACATGTCATCTTTATTTGTTTTTTTATTTATCTAAAATCCCATTAATGTATGAGATGTAATATATATATATATATATATATATATATATATATATAAAATTAAAAAATAAAAAATGCACGGACTCATGTTATTTTTTATTTTGTTTTTGAAATGCATGAGACTTATGTTATTTTTTTATTTTTTCTAAAAAAAAATGCATAAACTTACGTAGAAATAAAAGAAGACCATGAACATATTATTATTGTTTTTTATTTTTTTTACCCAAAAGTATATGAAATTTTTTTATATAAAAAAAATGCATATACCTATATGATAATTTTATTTTATCTTTTTTAATCTAAAAATCCAAGTAATGCATGAGATATGTGTTAAAAAGAATTTTTGTATCTCTAAGAACATGTGATTTTTCTTTATGTAGAAATGTACTTAAGGCATGAATTTTTTTTGAAGAAAAAAAAAGGCATGAATATATTATTTTTATGTTTTGTTTATCTAAATATAAAAAAATGAATGAATCTATATGAACACTTTATTATATTTTTTTATTTTTCAAAAAATAACTAATGCATGATATGTGTTAAAAAAGTGTTTGTACCTATAAGAACATGTAAATTTTTTTTTATGTAAAAATGTAAAAACTAATAAAAAAAACATGAATATGTTATTTTTTCTTATCTAAACATCCAAGAAAATTCATGGACCTATATCAACATTTTATTTTTATTTTTAATTTTTTATGAAATCCCAACCAAAGCATGAGATATGTGTTAAACAAAATGTACCTAGTGAAACATGTGATTTTTAAAAAAAAATTTATGTAATTTTTTTTAGAGAAAGGTATCAACATGTTATTTTTTATTTATCTAAATGTCTAAACAATTGCATGGACCTATATAAATATTTTATTTTATTTACTTTAATTTTTTTAAAAGCTCAACTAAAGCAAAAAAACAGATTGTACCTGATAGAACATGCATCTTTTTTTAATTTTTATGTAAAAATGTGATTAAGTTAAAAAAATACATGGACCTATATAAATATTTTATTTTATTCTTTTTATTTTTTAAAAATTCAACTAAAGCATGCGATATAGTGTTAAAAAAAATTGATTGTACATAATAAAATATGTGACTTGTTTTTATGTAGAAATGTGATCAAGTCTTGAATTTTTTTAAAAAAAAAAGACATGAACATGTTATTTTTGGGTTTTGTTTATCTAAATGTCCAAAAAAATATATGGATCTATATAAATATATTTTTTATTTTTCTAAAAGCTCAACTAAAGCATAAGATATGTGTTAAAAAAAATTGGTTGTACATAATATAACATATGATTTTTTTTATTTTTTGTTTATGTAGAAATGTAATTAAGTCATGAAATTTTTTTTTAAAAAAAGACATAAACATGTTATTTTTATGTTTTTTTTATTTAAATGTCAAAAAAATGCATGAACCTATATGAATATTTTTTTTTAAAAAAAGGCCACCTAATACGTGAAATATATGTTAAAGAAATTGATTGTACTTAATAGAACATATGATTTTTTTCATTTTTTTTATGGAGAAATGTGATCAAGTCCTAAATTTTTTTTTAAAAAAGGCATGAACATGTTATTTTTGTATTTTTTTATTTAAATGTCCAAAAAAAAGTATGGACCTATAAGAATATTTTATTTTATTTTATTCCGAAAAAACCCACCTAATGCATGAATATATGTTAAAAAAAGCTAGTTGTACCTAATTTAGTTTTTATTTTTTCAAAAAAAGGTCTGAATATGTTTTTTTTTTCTTTTGAAATATATGAACATATATGAGCATTTTATTTTTATTTATTCTTTCTAAAGATCTCATTAATGAATGAGATATACATTTAAAAAATGCATGGACCTATGAAAACGTGTTATTTTTTATTTTTTACGATTATGATTCATGTTCAAAATTTACAATTATTTAAAAAAAAAATAATGCTAATAATGTGCTTCATTATGCTCATATACTAGTATGTCCTATTATAAAATGTGAATATATATGTACAAGAAGAGAGAAAGAAATATGATCCCCATATGTCCTATTTCAGGTGGAAAAACTAAAGTAGGATATTACTAAGGTTCAAATCCTAACTTTGGAAGAGCTCTTAGTTGTATCTATGTGCATGGTTTCATGATAGATTTAGATAACTCACAGGCTATTATAACCTCATATTGCCCTTATCATGCAAATAAGGATCATAAGTAGGAAAATATTCTCTCAATATAACTACTAACATATGACACCAGTAACAATGAGTGATGACTTAACAGTTACCAAGTGGGCATAGAGCCCCTCAATAGCAATTGTAAGGCAACCGGTAATCCTAAGTTCGCACACGCTCGGGTATAGAGCCCAGAAAGTGTGTGAGGCAAGTGAAAGTGAGATGTGTGAAGGGAGCATACAAACTTTTTAATCCTTAAACTACCCAACCTCATCTGCAAGATAAACATGAAACCAAGAATATACAACAATAAGAATACAAACCTTTTAATCCTAAAACTACCCAACCCCATCTACAAGATAAACAAAAAACCAAGAATATACAACAATAAGAGTCTCCTATCCTATGGTTCGCAATATTCAATATGTACAAACAGAGTGAACACAAATAAATATTTATAATAAAAATGAACAAATACTTACATAAAAATAAATAAAAATAAAAAGCAGAGTGAAATAAACAAAAATTAAATTAAAAAAATCATGCACAATTAATTAGATTAGGCTTGATTCTCCAAAAGTCCTCAGTTGAGTCACCATCTGTTGCAACCAGATCACAACGGGATGACGAACGAGCAAATTTTAATAAAAATAGAGGAGTCACTGCCAAAATTTATTAAAAAAATTTTGGAAAAACTTGAAAATTATGATATTTGAAAGTAGTTTGGATTTGGGAGTCATTTACGCATAGGTATTAGCACCCTACAATATCTACTAAACCGGCTACCTTCTAATTAATTATGGAAAATTATGATTAACTTTCAAAAATATTTATCTCACTCCAAAGAAATATTATTTTTATTAATTTATGTTATTTTATGTTTTTATTGAAATAAATAATAAAATGGTTCGAAAAGTTTATTTGGAAAAAGTTTTTCAATTTGGCATTTCTAATTTTGAAAAGAATATATGCATAGGTTCAAGTAGAAAGTGGCTATTCAATAAACCTTTAGAAATCAAATGGTGTCAAAGGTGGATCAATCACTCGGTTAACACCATTTGACCCTTATGTAAAAAACAGGAGAAAAACAATATGATTAATTAGCATGCTAGAATCTTTTTTCATATAAAAAAATTAATTTCATGAATTATTGTATTTTTTTTTTGAAATGAAGCATATTTTTTATATTTCTTTTAAAAAGGATGAATTTATTGTTGTACAAGATCTAAGGTAGGAAATGACTATTCAATAAATTAATACAGTTTAGGTGACGTTAAAGGTGGATCAACCACTCAATTAACATCACTTGGTCATTGCATGTATCCAAAATGGTTTAGTTATTTACCCGGGCAAATGAAATTAAAAAAATAATGAGAAACAAAAACAAGAAAAGCATAATAAAACAAAAAGGGGTCGAATAGGACTCATTTATATAATATATTTGTTTTGTTAGGTATTAAAAGAGAGAGAAAGAAAAACAAAGGTTACGAGTTAAGAACTTTAATCAAAGAAAAAAATAAATAAATAAAGAAATAGAGCCAAAAAATAATTCTATGATTAATTTAAATTGATTGGGATATTAGGGGACAAATTTTATGAATCAGCGTTGGAAATTGGAATCATGCACCATAATGAGAGACAAAACAAAGAAAAAGGGGAATGATGTTACATGGTTTACAAAGTTGAATTTGATTTGCTTCCCTCTTTCCTTGCTCTCTTCTTGTTATATGTACCCTTATCTTTTCTTTGATCTCCTCCTTAAGCTTTTTTTATATCTATCTTGTTCTCTATGATTTCTTCTTCATTCTCTTCTTCTTATTTTTTTTTGTTCTTTTTTTTACATGCCTTTTTACTGATATATCTCCTCTTATTTAGATGCCTTTTTCACTAACTAAAGAACTGTTCTTCCACTGTCCCACTAAGCAAACTGCTCTTCCACTACTAAATAACTGCTCTTTCACTATCCCACTAAACAAAACTGCTCTACCACTATCCAGTTATCTATCAGAAAATAACCTTCCTTATCTCAGTTATCCCTATTATCTTATTTGATTTTTTTAAAATAAATAAATAAACAAATTTAATTAATTTTTTATTACATATATTTAGAAACAAAATTAGTTATTCATACCAAGAATCTCCCACTTTCTCTCTTCACCAACAAAAATGTCATCCTGCCATGCACATCCATCTTTTGAATTCGCCTAAGATGTTGCTTTGCTTGGCAATAACATGAGTAAAATAGGAAAGTTGAACCATTCGATTGGTCATGGCCCAATTCTTGTCATTTGATCAAGTTTTACTATATACTGGGTCAATATGAATTTATCCTAACATTGACTATTTAAAACATTAAATCATTTTATAATTTCTTTTTACAAATAAATTTAATTAATTTTTTTATAACTGTTGTATATTGATTATTAATGATTTATTATTTTATTTGGTTAAATTAAATTAACTTTTCCTTTGTGAATATTTATTTTAGTTTATTTTCATGATTATTCTATGGATTGATAATTTATTTTTATCTTTTTCTTTTACCATTTTTCTCTTAATTTTTTTAATAGTGTCTTTCATTTCCTTTCACAAATATTGGGTATATTAGTTTAGTTTTTCTTTTGTAATTATTCCTCGATGCTTGATAGTTTTGTTTTATTTATTTTTTTTAATTTTTTTATAATCCTTTTTTATTTTCCTTTCTTACAAATATTAAATTTAAGCAGTTTAGTTTCTTTTATGATTGTCTAATCTAACGATTAATTGATAATTCCCTTTTAAGAAATATTTGATTCATTATTTTTTTTTACAAAATTGTTCAAGAATATTATATTTTTTTCTCACACAAATGATATGTAGAGTTGTCTAACTCATCCTATACGATCTTTAGCTGTGTAAAGTAAGAGAGAATCTTTATAAATCTTTTCACATATTAAGGACTTTATCTGTCCAAACACCAAACTTAGTAATAGTATCAATAATTGATTGATTTATCTTCAAGATAACACCATGGTGTTACATCATTTCCATGGTTCATATAGAGGATTGGATCTACCAAGTGACTAGATAATATCATCTACAAATTTAAACTTGTTTTTGGCAAGAAGAATTATTCTCATAGAGTGTGACTAGTGATAATAATCTTTGTCATCTAATGAAAATGATATAAGAGCTAGTGATGAATTCTCTTCGGGATGAAGAAAGAAAGATCATTAGTGGAAAAATAATATTTTATAACAGGAATTTACATCGGTAGTTCATAAACCAATGTAAATAAATATGCAATTACATTTTTGTAAATAAATGGAAAACTTTCTACATCGGTTCTCAAAACAACCGATGTAGAAAGTAGGATTTTTATAATTTTTTACACCGTTTCTTAAGGAACCGATGTAAAAAGTTGGAAAAGGGATTTTTGTAAATAAAATGACAAAGATTCTACATCGGTTATTCCTTTAACCAATGTAGTAAGTTGTTTCTACATCGGTTCTGAGAAACAACTGATGTAGAATGTCGTCCCATTTCCCTTTGTTTTCGACCTTAGTCGTCTTCAACCTCATTCTATAAATCCCCAGTTTCTCATCTTGACATGTTCTCTCTATTCTTGTTTACGTTTTAGCCATTGCCACTGTCGTTGCTATTCATCGTTGCACTCCGTCATTATGTCCGTCGTTGTCGTTGTTGTTGTGACTATTACCTCCGCTCGAAGTCATCGTCGTATACCCTGAGGTATGAGCAACTTCTGTTGTCGTTGTCGTTATTTATCCGTCTTCTTCTGTTATTATAGTTAAAATTTACATTCATTTTTTGTTGTATTCTATAATTTGCAAGTTTTTTGTTTGGCTACCGCTCGGTCACCGCTCTACCATTGTTGTGTTGACTGTAAGGTATTTTCTCTGCACCTCTACTTTGTTAAGTAATGTGTATGTTAGTATTGATTTTGTTTTAAATATAACTAATACTTGAGTGCATGAACCTGGTTTTGAAACATTGAACAATCTCCATGACTTAAGAATACGACCCTAATTCAGCCTCTGTAGATAAATTGGTTAATCTTTCTAATTTAAGTTGGTTTCTTTTCTTGAGTTCAAATATGAACATATCCTTAGTTTCCTGTTCAAGGTTGAATACAATGATTATATTACTAAATAAGTAAACCATTCATTGTATTCAATCTTGAATTGTCCAAGTTGGACAGTTTAGGACTAAAGTTTTTTATTCAATGGTTAACAATTTCTTCTTAAATATTGTAAATTATTCAGTCATTCTTCAAGGAAAGACGACAATTGCTGGTGATGACACCAATGATTTTTCAAATATTAATATTTCTCAAACTCTCTTATTATCAAGAATATCTAGTATTAATGAAGAAAATGAAATTAATGATATATATACTATTCGAGATGATCATCATGAAGGAATATGAGAAAATGTTACTACATGATACAAGTTAGTTATTTATTTGATTATATCATCATTCTATATTTATTTTTTAACTTATTTTGAAATGTTTGTTACTTCTTTCATATTTAGTACAATTTTATTTTTTTTTCTCTGCTTTCAACACGTACATAGCTGATTTGTTCGAGAACCCTTCTTATTTTAAAATTTTTAAAATTACAACATATTTGATGTAATTTTAAGTTATTTTATTTGTAAATTTAGATTTGATAATAAATAATGATGTATTTAGTTTAAAGATATAGATTCAGTGATTTCTGTATTATCTGTCTGGTCATTTTGTTTGTATATACAGGTATTGTGAATAAATAATATAATAGTATACCTAAACAAAACAAACATTTAAAAAATAAAACTAGACTTTTTATATCGGTTGGACTATAACTGATATAAAATATATTTTTCTACATTGGTTGTGACCTTATCTGATGTAGAAAATAGGACTTTCTATAGCAGTTGATATATAAATCGATATAAAAAATCTTATTTTTTATATCGTTTACTTCAATACTACTCAAATAATCGATGTAAAAAATCTATAACAATCGATATAAAAAACTTATTTTTCATTAATAAATCTGTATTGTAGAGGCAATCAAAAACAAAATTTGTCATGTAGAAAGAGTATGATGGAGCATAACTCGAACCAACTCTAATACCATATAATATGGCTTCCGATTGTGGAGAAAAAGATGAATGTTTGATATTATAAAAATGTTGTTAAAGAAATATGTGTATACGCATATATGTGTTATATATATATATATATATATATATATATATATATATATATGATTATGTTTTTTATTGTCATTTATAGTAAGTACTTAATCACATATTATTATATCTTTAATTTAATTTTATTATAATGATTGATTACAAACACGATTGTCGATTCTTGAAAGATATTTTTCTGATGTGGCTATTCTGCATACGTAGGAGAATATTTTTGAAACTTTTATTTACGTAATGATTTGTATAATAAATCATTTTCATATTTTAGAAACTTAATCTTTTATAAATTTATTATATACATAAATAATCTTAAATTTTTCTGTCCGTGTATGTTGTGAATTTGCGGTAAAAGTAACACCAATGGCTTATTTGATGGTTGACTTCCATTTGACTCGATATTATTTTGGTGCTTTAGATTTTCTTTTGTCTTGGAAAACTTAATTAAACATAATAAATTATGGTATTACTATTAGTATATATAAAAAGCAATTATGAAATTCCACCCGTGTTTTAATTTAATAATTTTCCTAAAAAAATTTTTATTTTTTAAATATATAACTAAAGTTAGATATCATTGCTTTTATATATATATATATATATATATATATATATATATATATATATATATATATATATATATAGACACAAAAAGAAAGACTTCTTTTTCTTGGAGATAAGATTCTTCGTCCCTTCTTTATCTTGGAGATAAGATTCCTGTCTTTGCTTTTTACTTTACAGGTCTTCAATCATTTCAAGCTGTTATACTAATGGTTTTTGTTTTTTCTAACGAACATAATATATATAAAAAATCCCAAGGAAGAATAATAATAGAAAAATATTTTACTCCGATATTAAAAGAAATAGCCGTAGAACAAAAAAATATCACATTATCAGAACAATTACAAATTGAACTAGATAAAACAATAAATTACAGAGAAATAATGGAACCTAAAAGAATTATTACAAATGATGAATTGGGACAAAGAATGATAAGGGTAAACACACCCTCAGTAAATATTAATATAACCCCTAGACGAAGCTTTGATCATAGAACCTTCATAAGTAGAACAAGATCTTTTAGTGAAACTGAAAGAAGAAACTTGTTAGCAGAAATACCAATAAGTTCCAACTTAGCTACTATTAGACCAGAAATTTATCAAGAAAAAATATTGATAAAACTAGAAATAAAAAGGGATGCCATTTGGAAAGAAATATTAGCATCAATCAACCCTGAGTTGACAAAAAGTTATATTGAAGAAGATTTAACAGAAAATAATTTAGAAATAAAAGAAGAAGGAGTAAAAACAACTTCGATAATAAGATTTAATAAAAGAGATATAAAAGAAATAAGATTTTGGATAGAAGAAAATACAGATAAAGAAGTAAAAATAATAATTGGAAATGATACATTGGAAATATTAAAACCATATAGAATACATAAAGATAGAATAATGATAACTATAAATTATCAAGCTCTTGTAATTCCAAGTATCAATGAGTACACAACTATTTTATATTTTAGTAAAATTTAATTATCAAAAATATAGAGCTAGAAAATACCATGCTTTAATAGACACTGGTGCAAATATAAGTGTAGCCAAATACAATGTATTACCGCCAGAGTTATGGAAAAAGAAAGAAAAATCTTTAAAAATGGAAAGTGTAGGAAAAGAGATTCATATAATAGAACAAGATTAAAAAAATGTAAAGATACAAATTGGAGATTATGAATTAAATATAAAGGAATTAAATTTATATAATGAATCTTCATGTGATATAATATTAGGAATAGAATTTTTAAGTCAATATTATCCAATTCATTTTATAGAAAGAGCATTAATTTTAACAACCCCGTGTAAACACGAAGCCTGGGGTATAAGAATAACGAATCCTTATAGAAGGAAAGATGCAAAATTTCAAAGAAAAGAGAATAATAATAACAGAGAAGTACAATTTTTACCCAACAACAAACCTGTTGAGATAAAACAAATAATGACAGTATTAAATATACAAACTATAATACCTAAAACAATTGAAGAAAGAATACAAGAAAATTTTAGTGAAAATCCTTTAATACATTGGGAAAAATCAAAGCCTATGGCAAAAATTGAATTAAAAGACTATAATAAAGAAATAAATTGTAAACCTTACCCATGAACAGGAGAAAATAGAAAAGATTTTGAAAAACATATAAAAGAAATGAAAATGTATAATCTAATTAGGGAAAGTCAATCAAATTATTCCTCACCTGCCATGATTGTTATGAATCATAATGAAGAAAAAAGAGGAAAATCTAGATTGGTAATAAATTATAAAAAATTAAACGATTTAGCTATAAGAAATAGGTACCCTATACCAAAGATGGATTTGTTATTTAATTTAATAAAAGGAAAAACCATATTTAGCAAATTCGATTGCAAATCTGGATTTTACCAAATAAAACTAGAAGAAAATAGTAAGAAATATACGGCTTTTAGCACATCAGAAGGATTGTATGAATGGAATGTCCTCCCGATGGGATTCCATAATAGCCCAAGTATATTTCAAGAATATGTATCAAAAATATTAATATCTATAAGAAGTTTTGCTGTAATTTATATAGATGACATATTAATATTTTCAAACAATAAAGCAGAACATGAATATCATTTAGAACAATTTGTAAATCTCATTGAAGAAAAAGGTTTAAATATATCACCTAAAAATATGGAATTAAGACAAGAAAAAATAGGATTTTTAGGACAAACTATTACTCCAAATGGAATAGAATTACAAGAACACATTAGCAGAAAAGTTTTAGATTTTAAGAGACTAAAAAATAAAAAGGATTTACAATCATTTTTAGGACTAGTAAATCAAGCTAGAAATTATATTCCGCATTTATCAAAATTAACCTCTAAAATATCAAAATTAGCTGGAGAAACAACTAAATGGGAATGGAATAATGAAAATGAAGAGATAGTAGAAAAAATAAAACTTTTATGTCAAGATTTACCAAAATTAAATATCCCTTCAGAAAATGAACAATGGGTAATATATACAGACGCCTCAAAAAATTATTGGGGTGCTGCATTATATTACAAAGATAAAAATAAAAATGAACTTATAACTAGATATGCTAGTGGAAAATTTAATGAATCTCAAACTAAATATCATTCTAATTGGAAAGAATTTTTAGCCATAATAAAAGCAGTGGAAAAATTTGAGTTATTCATAGTGGGAACAAAATTTGTGATAAAAACTGATAATACTCAAAAACTTGGTTGAGTAAAGGAATAAAAAATCAAAAACCAAATAAAATGTTAATTAAATGTATATGATATGTTTTATTATGATTATGAAATTGAATTCATTAAAGGAAAAAATAACCTTGTTGCTGATTCTTTAAGCAGATGGAATCAGATAGCAGTGTAACACGATTGTAAAAAGCTCCACGGAAAATACCAAGTAATCAAGTAATTTATATGGAACAAATTGGAATGAAATTCAACTTATAGAATAAATATGAATTTATGGACTAAACAAGTAACAAAATTTTACTAGAATATTTAACCAATTGGAAAATTTACAAGGAAGAATTGAAAAATTGGAATCAAATTCAAAAGAAAAACAAGTAATCGTTAATATAGAAAAAAAGAAAAGTTTTTCGAAATAATAAAAAATCAAGAAAAGACAAAGAAATTGAAAAGGGTTCAACTTCAAAAAGAACATCAGTTTAAGATAATAGACAATTTTAGATATTTAAAAAAACTAATTGATAATTTAAATCAATGCAATTTAAATGTTGAGACCTTAAGTTATATCTCCCATTTTGCCATAAATAAAGTCAGAATCTATCCAGGAACACCTCGAAACTTGTAAAAACTCTTTTTCAATTCGGATTAATACAATCAATTTATCCTTCTACAAGTATGGAAGAGATATCTGAATTACCTGAGCTATTAAAAAGAGCTGTAAAAACCTACTTTGGAATAATTAAACAACATAATGTATTTATCAGATGTTATTCAACTATTGCTCAAATAAAACCCATAAATTTTATCATCCTATAAATTTAATAAGATTAGGAACCACTAAAAAACCTTTTGAATATGAAACTGAGTTAAAAGAAAAAATAAATGAAGAAGAAGATCTCCTAAGAACTATATCAAGAATTAGAGCACAGGACTATAATATAATATTCCAAGAAATGATAAGAATAATTGCAAACAATGAGGAAACAGCTTGGGTATATTTTACAAGCTCAACAACTTTAATTTATTCATCTGGAAGAACTCTAAGGAATTATAATCAATTTAACCAATTTTATGATAAAATCAAAAGTAATAAAATGGAGAATCCACCGAATACAAAAAAACGAATCTGCCAAATATTATCAAAATGCCAGTTCATCAATGTAATTATTGAAGACAATAAAGCAGAGAAACAGACTTTTGAAGACCCAAACATTGAAGTGATTGAAGACCAGTAAAGTAAAAGCAAAAGAGGAATCTTATCTCCAAGATAAAGAAGGGACGAAGAATCTTATCTCCAAGAAAAAGAAGTCGACAATGTAATATGAAATCTTATCTCTTTGTACTGTACATTTAAATATATTGTAAGGGTCCTTGAGTTCCGACCTCTATATAAGAGAACTCATTCATCATTAATAAAACACACCACTTTCATACAATTACTTCTCTGTATCCTGACACCACTCTTTACATTCGGAGGGCGATTGCGAGTACGAGCACCAACACGAAACACGAACAACCTTGTAAGTTTTCAAAATTTAAAATATGAGTAGCTAAACTCATAAAAAGGGATAGAGGCGGAGTATTAATTAATTGTAAAGCAACGATGACATCGTTTAGTTTTCTTATTTACATTATGTTACGCCTCCGGTAGGAAACGATGGAAGGCTGTGTTGAGTATAGCTGAAGGGGGAAGAAATATCTGTTTTTTAACAGAATGTTATCTATGCATGAAAAAGGGCATAGCTTTACTTCCATGACCCGACTATATTTCGATCAAAAACATAATGTAAGTAGGGGCTCAGGTAATTCAGATATCTCTTCCATACTTGTAGAAGGATAAATTGATTGTAGTATCAGAAAATTATTGGGGTGCTGCATTATATTACAAAGATAAAAATAAAAATGAACTTACAAGGTTGTTCGTGTTTCGTGTTGGTGCTCGTACTCGCAATCGCCCTCCGAATGTAAAGAATGGTATCAGAGCTTTGGAATTGATTAATATGAAACCTCTATCCCTTTTGTCTCTCTTGCTAGCTTTGTTATATCTATATTTGTTCTTTGCTTGCTATATGCCTAGATCTGCAAAAGTAATTAAAAGAGAAATCAGAACCATAAAACTTACTTTGAAAATATTAAATCGTCTTGAAAATCTTGATTTAGAAGTTATTAGAAAATTAGAAGAATTATTAGAATCTTTAAAAGAAGAATTAAATGAATAATTTAAAAAAGATAGAACCTAGAATATATGGAATCAATAGAAAAGAATTACCTGAAAGTTCTTTCTTAGAAAATTCTTTCTTAGAATATAACTGTGAAAATTCAGATTGTTTATTTACACCTTTTATACTAGAAGGAGAATATATCGAAGATAGAATATATATATAAATATGATGAAAAATATGGATGAACCTTCAACTAGTAATACTGAAGGAATTCAAGAATACGAAGAATTTAGAAATATAAATGAAGGTATAGTTCAAAGAAGAATAACGTTCAATGAAAAACAGTATAATAAAATAAAGGATATAAAATTAAATTTAAAGCCAAACGAAATAGAAAATAAAGGATTTATGGAAAGAGTAAGTAGATTATTAAAGTCAAAAAAACAAAGTAAAAGCGCGTGTGTAGTCTTAGAAAGAAAACACCCTATAGAATCATCACTAACAGAAGGAATATTAAGAATACCTTTAATCAGTAAGAATGTTATTGAAAGGGAAATTGGGAAATTATCCTTTAAAGATGAAGTTACAGAAATCTATATAGCAGGAATTCAGTTATTAATAAAAGCTTATTTTAAAGAAGGAATTGATTCACCAATAGAATTACTAATAACTGATGGAAGAATAATAAGTAGTGTAAATGATAGTATTTTAGGAATGTTAACAGGAAATTTAATATATCAAAAATTAAAGTTCACTTTAAATACTAACTTTGCAATATCAAGATCCGATGAACATATCGATCAATCTATTTTAGTTTATCACAAGTTAGGGGGAATAAAAATGTTAGAAAAAACAAAAACCATTAGTATAACAGCTATGATAGGATTGGTTTTTACTAACGAACATAATATATATAAAAAATCCCAAGGAAGAATAACAATAGAAAAATATTTTACTTCGATATTAAAAGAAATAGCCGTAGAACAAAAAAATATCACATTACCAGAACAATTACAAATTGAACTAGATAAAACAATAAATTACAGAGAAATAATGGAACCTAAAAGAATTATTACAAATGATGAATTAAGACAAAGAATGATAAGGGTATGTCGCAACCGTAATTCGACGAGAACGACGAACTCGCTAAAATTTTGAAAATGTTGATTTTGATGATGATGTGGATTAATGTGGAGTCGCCACCAAATTTTATTTTAAGGGAAAAAGATTTGGAAAAACCCTGGATGAGATTTAGGTTCGGGAGTCGGTTACGAGTGGGGAAGGTGTTAGGCACCCCACTCGCCTGTTCCGAAGAACAGTACCCTTAAATCGAGTGTGTGATTATTTGAAAATAGTTTGATCCCTTTTATTAGAGTGAAAATAAATACTTGATAGAAGGTTAGTCCCTGGACTTGATCCTGCTCCTACGTATTCCCCGGTGCAATGGGAAACTCAAGGCTTACGTAGTTCTGGTTATATTTCGAAAGTATGACTTTCGAAAGTGTTTGAAAGAGTGTTTGAAATGTGCTCAAAGGCTTGACCTTCGGAGCTACTTGGAGAGTAAAAATAGCTTGACTATTTTTGAAAACTATTTTTAAGAGGGTGATCCTCATCCACATATGCAGGGTCCAAGACAACTACGTTTGCTACTTGGACCCATACAATCTCTAAACAACGAACAACGAGAAAAAGCTACAGTTCGTGCTTAGAGCTTAGAAATCGCGTGAGATTAAGAATCACAAAACAAGATTTTTATTTTTGAACAACGATGAATGAAAACGACAAGACTCAAGTAAGTATTAGAAATTCAGGAGGGAATTTATCAATTAAGGAATTTTATGAAAATACTTGATAATCTTGAATTTATTTAGGAATTATAGAATTTTGTGAATTATTTAGGAATTTTGGAAATTTTTTTATTTCTGGAATTTTTTATTACTTTCTTATTTTCTAGAATTTTTTATTAATTTTCTTAATTTCTGGAATTTTTTATTAATTTCTTAATTTCTGGAATTTTTTATGAATTTCTTATTTCTGGAATTTTTGTTAATTTCTTATTTTCTGAAGTTTTTATTAATTTTCTTAATTTCTGGAATTTTTATTAATTTCTTAATTTCTGGAATTTTTTATTAATTTTCTTAATTTCTGGAATTTTTTATTAATTTCTTAATTTCTGGAATTTTTTATTAATTTTCTTATTTTCTGGAATTTTTTATTAATTTCTTATTTTCTTTTGCAATATGGGGACTGTTTTGGTATTAATGGAAAGTTTAGGGACATTTTGCCAATTAGGCAATTTGGGGCTTATTTGGAATTTGGGGAATGTTTAGGGGCATATTGGTATTTTTGAGATTTAGGGGACAGGATTAAAATCGCTTTAAGAAAGATTTGGAGAATTTTGGGAAAAGGATTTAAATTAAAGAAATTGGATTCTTGACTTGATTCACGTATATAAAAAATTTACTTCGAATGACCTTAATTGAATTGTAGAAGGCCAGGATGGGATAATGCTTATGCAAGTCAATTGACTTAGGCACAATGCCAAGTCCGATTTCATATGTAATTGCCACTTGAGGGGATGTATATTGCAAACCAATTAACTGGAAGCATGCTTACTGGATGGGCTACGCCATGCAAATTAATTAACTTGGAGCATGCGTAGTGATTTAGTCATAAATGTGAAATGCAAAGCCCAATCCTACGTATGGTAGGCTCATTAGCTGACTTATGTGACTCCTCTGTAGGTGTTACTTGGTCATATCAAAGAGTGGTACACATGGCTCAATTACCTTTTAAAGGTTGGCTATGGTCTATGCACAAATACACAGCAACGTTTAAATTTAAAACACTTTGTGAGGGTTCAAACCCAGTGATTTTGTGCAAATTTTAGACGCGTCAACCAGCTGGGCCATCCTTGGGCATTATGATTCATAACTAAGATTAATTAACATCTCACCACCCAAAGGTGGGTGTCCACGAACAGGCATGTTGCATGGCTATGCTCAAATCCCACTTTTCGCATGCACTCAGCAACTTCTTTATTAGCTTTGAGATTTCTTCCGCTTATTAGCGTCTTGGTTTTATTTTTCCGTGTGGTTGCTAGGTTACTTAATAATCACATATTCTAGCTAGGAACCAAAGTCTTCGATGAGATGGTTGCATGGCCACTGTTTTCCACGTGAATATACGTACCAATCTCCCAAGAAACACTCCTGTTTATTACCCCTTGAAATCGAATGCCCCATATGGTTAACATTTAAGGTGCTGGGAGTGTAGGCTTTAGCGTTAAACGTATACTGATTCTTCCATATTTTTTTTATGCGGCTTTGCCACCTCAACGACGACGGTCCGGGTCAAAGGCTGGAGCCTCCACATGGCCATAGGTAGATCCGAACTAGCTGGGTGCAACCATAATTATCTTTGTGAGCCCCTCAACGTTGTTCACGTGCATGTGAGATTCTTCTTCGATCGGGAAGTGAAAAAGAAAGGACACTTCGTCTCTAATAGTGCCCCCACGCTAAGTTGCAAGCATACACGCATGGTTTCATGTCATCTTTGTGGAGGCGGACAAGAGGATATATGCATTGGAATATTTTTTGGCTAATCTACCTTATTGTTTTATGCGTGTTTAAGCTTTAGCAGGTCACTCGATTAAGAGGACCGAAATCATAAATTTGTTTTAATTGCAACCAATTCTGGAGTGTAACCCTTCTGTCCTATTTCAAGGCCTCTGTATTAATGGCAAAACCACCTCTAGATTCATTTGAATTTCCTATTACCCAACTAAGAACTTCAAGATTAAGATTCCAATACCAAAACTGAATATTTAGTCTAGCGATCAATGAAATATCCATGCATGGTTCATCCAGATAAATGGGTATCCTGATATAAACTTGCGATGGCTCAAACTCAAGGAACTAGGAGGAAAAATATGTAAAGAAACTGACCTGGAATGCCCAAGAACGTTTCAGAAATCTCCAAGTCTTGGTTGCTACGCTCTTCCTCTTCTCTCCTTCAGGATGCCCATCCAGTTGGCGAAAAATTCTTTCAATCCCCCTTTTCTTTCTTTTTTTTTTTTTTGCTTTTCGTCCTCTTCCTCCCTTTTCTCTTTTCCTCCTTCTCTTTTTTCTTCTTTCCATTAACTTTCGTTTTTTGTTTTGTTCAGTTTCCTTTTTCCCTTCTTGGATTTCTGTTTTATATTTTTTATTTTCGTTAACCTCTTTTTCAAATTCTGTTTTTTTTATTTAAAATCTGTTTATTTTCTATTTTTTAATTTGTTTTCTGTTTTTTTAATTTGTTTTCTGTTTTTTAATTTGTTTTCTTCTTTTTTAAATTTCCAGATTTTTATTTTCAGATTCTTTTATTTTTGACTTTATTTTCTTTTTCAGATTTTAGATTTTTTCTTAAATTTTCAGATTTTAGATTATTTATTAAATTTTTAATTAATAATTTTTTAATTAATCTTTTTCTTTTTCTTTCATTTTTCTGATTTTGATTTACATTTTTATTATCAGTTTGTTTCCTGTTTTTGTTTATTTGTTTTTCGTTTTCATTTATTTTTCAGAAATTCCAGATTTGTTTTAATTTGTATTTTTTATTTTCCTTTCTTCTTTTTCATTATTTATTTATATTCTTTTTTTCAGATTTTGAAATTTTTTATTTTTATTCCAGATTTTTATTTTTTATTATTTATTTATTAAATTCTTCCGTTTGTTTTTGATTTTAAAATCTTGTTGCCTTCTCAACTCTTTTAAAACTTTTTATTATTTTTCTCAAGAATTTTATTTTTTGATTATATATTACATATTTTCCTTTTTCTTCTTTTTTTTTTTTTTTTTTTTTCGGAAATTTATTGCATTTTACTTGTTTATCCATTTTCGTTTTATCTGTTTTCTGTTTATCTCGTTTTTAGATTTCTCGATTAATTAAATAATTGGGAGCCTCGAGGACATAAAATGGGTGTTTACGGTTGCCCTCTTTACTCATTTTCCTACTAGATAATGTGAGAAATGATTCTCCTCGAATTATCGAGGTAGGAAATGAGTAAAGACGTGAACACCTAATGTCCGAGGCGTTTTTGAAGAAGTCCAACGACGATTGAATGACCTTATCGACTTCGTGCCCGATAGGGTTTAAATATACAAAGCTGGATGGCATAGCCTAAGTAGGCTGAAATGAGTGAAGGCTTATTAGAACATGTGTGGAATGCAATGGGATTGCTTGTTTAGGACAAGAAAAATGAGATGAAATTGGCCTATTAAAACAAAAAGCAAAGTAGAAAGGCACAGACGAGCTTAGTGGAGTAAAAAGGGCTGTTTGAGGAGGGAGCGTGCAAGAACTAAAAAGTAAGGTATGTACAAGGTGGCCCGACACTTTAGGCCTAGGCGTAAAAGAAAACTTTAATATGCGAAAGGAAACTTGATGGTGGCCCCACACTATGGGCCGTGATGCGAGAAAACTAAATCTTGATGGTGGCACGACAACATAGGCCATAATGCGAAGTTTAAACTTGATGGAACCCGTTGTTGACGGAAAAATGCAAATGAAATCCTGGCATTGCCAGGATGAATGCAAACTGTTAGACAGTGAACGGAAATTAAACATGTTTGAAATCTTGTTGACGGGAGAATGCAAATGGAGGTCCCGTTTCGGGAAGATGCAAATGAAATCCTGGTATTTGCCAGGGACAAATGCAAATGAAAACCCCTTGACAGATATATGCGAAAAAAAAATTGATGAGACTTGACAACATAGGCCATGATGCGAAAAATCTAAGCTACACGTACTGACAACATAGGCTTTGAAAGCAATAAATCTAAACTACAGCGGCCGACAACATAGGCCTAAAAGCGAAAAATCTAAGCTACATGGCGGCACGACAACATAGGCCTAAAAGCGGTAAATATAAACTACAAATGCCCGACAACATAGGCCTAAAAGAAAATCTAAGCTACTTGATGGTGGCACGACAACATAGGCCATGATGCAGAATTTAAAACTTGATGGTGGCACGACAACATAGGCCATGATGCGAAATTTAAATCTTGACGGTGGCGACAACACAGGCCATGATGCTGAAATTTGAAACTTGATGGTGGCCCGACAACATAGGCCTGGCGGTAAATCTAAGCTACTTGCCCGACAACATAGGCCTAAAAGCATAAATTTAAAACTTGATGGTGGCCCGACAACATAGGCCATAATGCTTAGGAATGTAAACTTGATAAGGCCACAACATATAGGCCACAGATGCATCTGGTTTGAAACTTGATGGTGGCGACAACATAGGCCATGATGATCAGAATTTAAAACTTGATGGTGGCACGACAACATAGGCCATGATGCAAAAATTTGAAACTTGATGGTGGCCCGACAACATAGGCCATGATGCAGAAACTTAAAACTTGATGGTGGCACGACAACATAGGCCACGATATGAGAAATTTAAAACTTGATGGTGGCCCGACAACATAGGCCATGATGCAAATTTAAAACTTGATGGTGGCGACAACATAGGCCATGATGCAGAAATTTTAACTTGATGGTGGCCTGACAACATAGGCCATGATGCAGAAATTTAAAACTTGATGGTGGCGACAACATAGGCCATGATCTGAAATTAAAACTTGATGGTGGCGACAACATAGGCCATGATCTCAGAAAGGTAAACTTGATGGTGGCACGACAACATAGGCCATGATCTGAAATTAAAACTTGATGGTGGCGACAACATAGGCCATGATGCGGGAATTTAAAAAACTTGATGGTGGCCGACAAAATAGGCCATGATGCAAATTTAAAACGATGGTGGCCTCACAACATAGGCCATGATGCGAGAATTTTAAAACTTGATGGCGACGACAACATAGGCCATGATGCGAAAATTTTAAAACTTGATGGTGGCACAACATAAAACCATGATGCAGAATTTAAAACTTGATGGCGGTCACAACATAGGCCATGATGCGAAATTTTAAAACTTGATGGTGGCACGACAACATAGGCCATGATGCAGAAATTTTAAAACTTGATGGTGGCCTGACAACATAGGCCATGATGCGTAAATTTAAAACATGATGGTGGCCCCACAACATAGGCCATGATGCAGAAAAGAACTTGATGAGGTCGACAACATAGGCCATGATCGTAAATTTAAAACGATGGTGGCTCCACAATATAGGCCATGATCAGAAAATTTTAAAACTTGATGGTGGCGACAACATAGGCGAAGAGCAGAACGCAAAAGATGTAAAGATGTAATGCTATGACCTCGACAACATAGGCCGGTGAGCAAGAATGCAAAGATGAATGCTATGGCGACAACATAGGCCAGATGCCAGCAGAATGCAAAGATGCAATGCTATGGCCTGACAACATAGGCCAGTGAGTAGGAATGCAAAGATGCAATGCTTTAGCCTGACAATATAGGCCAGTGAGCAAGAGTGTAAAGATGCAATACTATGGCCTGACAACATAGGCCAGTGAGCAAGAATGTAAAGATGCAATGCTATGGCCTGACAACATAGGCCATGGAGCGAGGATGTAAAGATGCAATGCTATGGCCTGACAACATAGGCCAGTGAGCAAGGAGGTAAAGATGCAATGCTATGGCCTGACAATATAGGCCAGTGAGCAAGAATGTATGGATGCAATGGCCTGATAACATAGGCCACGAATGAATGGTGTATTCTACCTTGCGCTTGAAAGTTTTTTTTTTTGGCACTTGATGATTATTTTTTAGGCGGCTTGGGCAACCATTTTGCCCCAGTTTGGAAATTTCTTGATAACTGAGAGATGTCTTGCTTTGAAAGAATTTTGGGCCAACGTTTTGCCCTAGTTTGAAGGGTTTCCATAAGCTTGACTTGAATTTTTCTGGGCAACCTTGCCCTATTGAACTCAATTGGAGTTGAGGAATTGAGGATTGCCTCAACTTGGATTTTCTCGGGCAGATGTTTGCCCCAGTTTTGTTTTTGGTTCAAAATTTGTGGGCAAGCTTTTGCCCCAGTTTGGACTTGACTGAGAATTTGAGGATAACTTCAAATTGAATTTTGTTGGGCAAGCTTTTGCCCCAGTTTGGACTTGACTGAGAATTTGAGGATAACCTCAAATTAAATTTTGTTGGGCCAGCTTTTGCCCCAGTTTAAGTTTGATTCAGTTTTAATTATGACTAATTCGGACAATTTTACCTGGATCTTAATTAATTTTGAAAAGTGGGTTATGAAATGCTTGACTGATAAAATGCTTATTGCGATGTTTGAATGAATGAAAAGGAATATGGTATTTATGATACTTGAATAAGTGCAGAAATGATGCAGGGTTCTTATTTTAATGCTTGAAATAATTTTTTTGATGAAACAAATGTCATGGGATGAATGCAAACTATGAAATAGTGTAAAACTTTTGTTACTCTTGATTTTTTTTATTTTTATGACACATCCTTTCTCGACAACCTTATAGTTGGTGTGACAGGAATCAAAAATCAAGACGAGCTAGATTGACTTGAGTTCGGTGTTTTGGTCAATCTCTTGGCTTCTGATCAACTTTGGAACTTTCTTTTCCAAGATCTTCGAGATCCAACGGTGGTCAATATTATTGAGCAAGACATACTCCTTTTTTGGTGGCTTCGTGGCTGGTAGGACGATGATTCTTTTGGAAACGATCCTGTCATGTCGCAATGGTGGAGGATTCATCTGACTTGTCATGATTTTTTCGAAATTAATCCTTTTTAATTTTTTTACATTTTTCACATTTCCTTGTGGCACGTGCATTTTGAGGCGTGCAAAGTGGTTTATGGATGGTTAATGAAAAGTATAGAGAAAGTTTGCAAAGGATGTTTAAGGTAGTGTTTGAAAAGAAAAAATGACAAAAGGTGTAGGTTTAATTGCCCAAATGGCACCTTTTGATGAAGAATGTCAGTGCTGCTTTTCATAATCTTGATTGTCAAATTGACCAAACTTGAGAAATGGAAAAAGTTTGCCCCAGTTTTAGGAACATATGAGGTGCAGAAATGTTGTCTTGGGATTCCTGGATTGACCTTAATTTTTGCCTGGGTTGTTCTTTTGAGTTTTCAACCCAGCAGGTCTTTCGTTTCGCCCTAACTTTTGCCTAGGTCGCCCTTACGGGTTTCCGACCTAGCGGGCTTTTGTTTGATTATGCCCTAACTTTTGCCTAGGTCTCTTTTGAAGATTGTTGACCTAGCGGGCCTTCTGCTTGATTGTACCCTAACTTTTGCCTAGGTCGTTCTTAGTTGTTGACCTAGCGGGCTTTTGCTTGATTGTGCCCTAACTTTTGCCTAGGTCGTTCTTGATTGTCGACCTAGCAGGCTTCTGTTTGATTGTGCCCTAACTTTTGCCTAGGTCTCCTTTGAAGATTGTCGACCTAGCGGGCCTCCTGCTTGATTGCGCCCTAGCTTTTGCCTAGGTCGCCCTTACGGGTTTTCGACCTAGCGGGCCTTCTGCTTGATTGTGCCCTAACTTTTGCCTAGGTCTTTTTTTATGATTGTCGACCTAGCGAGCTTTTATATGATCCTGATTTTTTTTCCTGAATTGTTGTTGAAAACCGGCAAGACCTTTTCTGATCATGACTTTGTCGATTGATTATTTTGAACTTTAACCCTACTTTTGCCTGGATTATTTTTACTTTAATCCAGCGGGTTTCTCTTCTTCTTGAATTTCATGTTTTGACCTTAATTTTGCCTGGATTATTATTTTTTACTTTAATCCAGCAGGTCCTCTTCTTTTCCTTGAATTTTGAATTTTGACATCGACCTTGCCAGGGTCATCTTGGTTTCTAATTCAGCGGATCCTTTCTTGCATCCCTAAATTTTGCCTGGATTTAGACTTGATTCCAGCGGGATGTTTTATTTGACAAGACACTTTGAATAGGGATCTAGAATCCCTGGTTGTTATTCTACTTCCTCATTGGGCTTTTTCTTTGAGCTTGATTAATCCGACATTCAAGATTACTCATTACAGCACTAGCATCCTCACCAATTGGTATTGTATTGCTTGGGTATAGGGATAAGAAGTGGGTTGAAGAAATAAAAAGAATGGTAAATTTTTAGAAGTAAAGCTAAAATGTAAAGCATGTGTTCAAGTGATATGAAAAATGTAATTTTGTATTTATTCATTGCTGTTTATTTACAAAAGATTAACTTTTGAAAAAAAATGACAATTTTGGATGATCTTCCTCAATAGCTTGACTTGTGCCAGGCAACTTATTGTGTTGCTCCCATTTCTTAGCCAGTGGATGAGCTCTCATGATTTGGCGCTTGGATTAGGAGCGATCTTCTCAAAATCTAGCCGTTTAGCATCAATTAGACTTTGCACCTTGCGTTTCAGGACCTGGCAGTTTTCTGTTGAATGACCAATGTACCCCGCATGGTAGTTACATATGGCATTTGCATCGTACCATTTAGGGTATGGTGGTTCTTGTGGTTTTAGCGGGTATGGAACCACTAGAGAGTTCTCGATTAGCTGAGGTAGTAGTTCAGTGTAGGTCATTGGGATGGGATCAAACTGGACAGGATCCTTCTCCTTCTTTTGGTTTCGGCTAGAATTTGAGCTCATGGCTTGTGTTTGGACCGTATATGGTGCGGGCGGTCGGATTTGTATTGGATAGTTGTAAGCTGGGTGGTAGGGTGTTTGGTAGGTGGTGGCGATGTAGGAGTATGGTATATGAGGTGTGTATGGTGGTGGTTGGAAGCTAGTTGGTCCGTAAGGTGCCATCGGAGGTGTATACTGTCCTTGACCAGAAGCCGCATTATAAGCTTCACCTGTCTTCTTCTTTTCTGTAGAGGCGTCAACTGTCCTAGTGGCCTTGTGCATGATTCTTCCTCGACGCACGCCACCCTCGATCCTTTCTCCAATGATGACGATATCAGAGAAGCTAGAAGTTACACTGCCAATCATCTTGTCATAGAAAGGATCTTGGAGTGTGTCGATGAACGTGCTGACCAATTCTTTCTCGGATAGAGGAGGTTGTACTTGAGCGGCTAACTCCCTCCATCTTTGAGCATACTGCTTGAAAGTTTCATCCCCATTTTTGGCCATATTTTGGAGTTGGGTTCGATCAGGAGCCATCTCCAGGTTGTACTGATATTGTTTGAGGAAGGCCTCAGCCAGATCCCTCCATGAATGGATGTGGGTCCGCTCTAGCTGTGTATACCAGTTGGCAGCAGCTCCAGTTAAGCTGTCTTGAAAGAAATGGACAAGCAACTTATCGTCGTGCATGCAAGGAGACATCTTCCTGCAGTACATGGCCAGGTGGCTCTTCGGGCAGCTAGTTCCTTGATACTTCTCGAATTCAGGAACCTTGAATTTGGGAGGGATTACTATGTCCAGAACCAAGCATAGGTCGGCCGCGTCTCTGGCTTCATAAGTACTCCCCTCAATTGCCTTGATTCTTTCCTCTAGGATTCTCCATTTTTTAATGTCCTCATTCGAAGGATGACATGGGTATTCCTCGGGCATAGGGTGAGGTTGGAAAAATGGTGTGTGCACAGGATGAGGCCTTTGGGTGAACATAGGGTGCGTTCCCCCAACGGCTGTTTGTGAGGTGGTGTTTAGAATGGCATAGGGGATGCCTGTGGTGCTAGAGGGTAGGTTGTGTGTTTGGGTTTGTATTTGGGCTTGTGTTTGGGTTTGTGTTTGGTTGTATGAGGGTGCATACCCATGAGGAAACCCATTGTGAACCCCTTCTGTTTGCGAAGGTATGTTTAATGGTGGAGTGAAGCCAGGAGGGTGTGTTGGGTCAGTTGGTTCTCTTGGCAAGGGTTCCGTTGCCTCTTTCTATTTAGACTGCTGGATGGCCTCTATTAGCTTGGCCATCTGTTCCTTCAGTGATTTGACCTCATTTCTTAGCTCCTCATTTTGTCTCTCCAGCTCATCCATGATTCTTGATTGTGCTCGAGTTCTATAAGGATGTCGAGGAAGTCGTGTTTCTCCAATTTTCCGGTGAAGTTAAAAATTAATTTTTGTGAAATAATTTGAATGCAACAAAACGTGAATGATAGAGATGTTGATGCACAATGAGTGTGAATGTGTGGAATGATTTTTGAAATCTATTTTTTTTTTTAGATCTATGAATGAATGAATGAATCAATGCTATGTGCAAATAATTTTAAGAGATTTGAAGTTTGACTATTTGAAAATAAATGAGAGTTTCTTTTATTTATTGATTTTAACAAATTTGTTTTTAGGAGTTTTGTATTTTTGGTATTTTGCTAAAAAACCTTTGATGGTGTTTGAAAAGGGTTTGTTAAAATTTTCCAAAAACATTCTTTAGGTTTTTGAAATTTTCCATTCTCTCCTTTTGAACTTTTGATATTTTTAGTATTTTTAGAAATTATTTTCTAATTTTTTCCTAGGAATTTCTAGTTTTCCTTGTTTTTTATTTTTTATTTGTTTTGATATTTCTTTTCTTTTTGTTTGACTTTTCTTTCTTGATTTCTGTATTTCCCCAATCTTCAACTTCCGTTTTGGATGATAATTGTCCGTGCATATATGAACCATATTATGAAGGGGTGTGTGCCCTCTTTGCTTCTTATGTGGGTTGCCTGCCCTAGGGATCTATGGCCTTTTATATGAACCTCACAAAGGTGGTTTGTAATCCTGGGGGTGTTGAGGTCACTAGAGCCAAGTTCCAATCTGCAATGCTTGCCACAACAGCAGAAAAAGCTACCAGTTGTAGGGCATTTACAAATAGGACGCACTCTAGCTGGGATTTTCGTGATAGTCAAACAGGACGTAAGCCCCAAAGTGACACCACTAGATCCCTCTAGTCCTACGCTGCACTCAGACCCGGGTATAGGGCCCCACTCATGATAATGCATATGCAATGTGTATGAGGGCACACAAGTAATTGGGATACCTGCAATTGGGGAAATTGTACAGATATATATTGCAATTTATGATTCATCTATCCTAGGGTTGTACACAGAATAGACAAACAAACAACAGATAAATAAACAAGTAAATGAATCGTGCAATCAATAAAATGTGCAAACAAATAAAGAAGAGATCAAATATAATGTACACTCCATTGATCGGGCTTGACTCTCTAATGGTCCCCAGTGGAGTCGCCATCTGTCGCAACCGTAATTCCGACGAGACAACGAACTCGCTAAAATTTTGAAAATGTTGATTTTGATGATGATGTGGATTAATGTGGAGTCGCCACCAAATTTTTATTTAAGGGAAAAAGATTTGGAAAAACCCTGGATGAGATTTAGGTTCGGGAGTCGGTTACGAGTGGGGAAGGTGTTAGGCACCCCACTCGCCTGTTCCGAAGAACAGTACCCTTAAATCGAGTGTGTGATTATTTGAAAATAGTTTGATCCCTTTTATTAGAGTGAAAATAAATACTTGATAGAGGTTAGCCTGACAGGACTTGATCCTGCTCCTACGTATTCCCCGGTGCAATGGGAAACTCAAGGCTTACGTAGTTCTGGTTATATTTCGAAAGTATGACTTTCGAAAGTGTTTGAAAGAGTGTTTGAAATGTGCTCGAAGGCTTGACCTTCGGAGCTACTTGGAGAGTAAAAATAGCTTGACTATTTTTGAAAACTATTTTTAAGAGGGTGATCCTCATCCACATATGCACAGGGTCCAAGACAACTACGGCTGCACTTGGACCCATACGAATCTCTAAACAACGAACAACAGAAAAAGCTACCAGTTCGTGCTTAGAGCTCGTCGCGTGAGATTAAGAATCACAAAACAAGATTTTTATTTTTGAACAACGATGAATGAAAACGACAAGACTCAAGTAAGTATTAGAAATTCAGGAGGGAATTTATCAATTAAGGAATTTTATGAAAATACTTGATAATCTTGAATTTATTTAGGAATTATAGAATTTTGTGAATTATTTAGGAATTTTGGAAATTTTTTTATTTCTGGAATTTTTTATTACTTTCTTATTTTCTAGAATTTTTTATTAATTTTCTTAATTTCTGGAATTTTTTATTAATTTCTTAATTTCTGGAATTTTTTATGAATTTCTTATTTCTGGAATTTTTTGTTAATTTCTTATTTTCTGGAAGTTTTTATTAATTTTCTTAATTTCTGGAATTTTTTATTAATTTCTTAATTTTTGGAATTTTTTATTAATTTTCTTAATTTCTAGAATTTTTTATTAATTTCTTAATTTCTGGAATTTTTTATTAATTTTCTTATTTTCTGGAATTTTTTATTAATTTCTTATTTTCTTTTGCAATATGGGGACTGTTTTGGTATTAATGGAAAGTTTAGGGACATTTTGCCAATTAGGCAATTTGGGGCTTATTTGGAATTTGGGGAATGTTTAGGGGCATATTGGTATTTTTGAGATTTAGGGGACAGGATTAAAATCGCTTTAAGAAAGATTTGGAGAATTTTGGGAAAAGGATTTAAATTAAAGAAATTGGATTCTTGACTTGATTCACGTATATAAAAAATTTACTTCGAATGACCTTAATTGAATTGTAGAAGGCCAGGATGGGATGTGCTTATGCAAGTCAATTGACTTAGGCACAATGCCAAGTCCGATTTCATATGTAATTGCCACTTGACGGGATGTATATTGCAAACCAATTAACTGGAAGCATGCTTACTGGATGGGCTACGCCACGCAAATTAATTAACTTGGAGCATGCGTAGTGATTTAGTCATAAATGTGAAATGCAAAGCCCAATCCTACGTATGGTAGGCTCACATTAGCTGACTTATGTGACTCCTCTGTAGGTGTTACTTGGTCATATCAAAGAGTGGTACACATGGCTCAATTACCTTTTAAAGGTTGGCTATGGTCTATGCACAAATACACAGCAACGTTTAAATTTAAAACACTTTGTGAGGGTTCAAACCCAGTGATTTTGTGCAAATTTTAGACGCGTCAACCAGCTGGGCCATCCTTGGGCATTATGATTCATAACTAAGATTAATTAACATCTCACCACCCAAAGGTGGGTGTCCACGAACAGGGCATGTTGCATGGCTATGCTCAAATCCCACTTTTTCGCATGCACTCCAGCAACTTCTTTATTAGCTTTGAGATTTCTTCCGCTTATTAGCGTCTTGGTTTTATTTTTCCGTGTGGTTGCTAGGTTACTTAATAATCACATATTCTAGCTAGGAACCAAAGTCTTCGATGAGATGGTTGCATGGCCACTGTTTTCCACGTGAATATACGTACCAATCTCCCAAGAAACACTCCTGTTTATTACCCTTGAAATCGAATGCCCCATATGGTTAACATTTAAGGTGCTGGGAGTGTAGGCTTTAGCGTTAAACGTATACTGATTCTTCCATATTTTTTTTTTATGCGGCTTTGCCACCTCAACGACGACGGTCCGGGTCAAAGGCTGGAGCCTCTCCACATGGCCATAGGTAGATCCGAACTAGCTGGGTGCAACCATAATTATCTTTGTGAGCCCCTCAACGTTGTTCACGTGCATGTGAGATTCTTCTTCGATCGGGAAGTGAAAAAGAAAGGACACTTCGTCTCTAATAGTGCCCCCACGCTAAGTTGCAAGCATACACGCATGGTTTCATGTCATCTTTGTGGAGGCGGACAAGAGGATATATGCATTGGAATATTTTTTGGCTAATCTACCTTATTGTTTTATGCGTGTTTAAGCTTTAGCAGGTCACTCGATTAAGAGGACCGAAATCATAAATTTGTTTTAATTGCAACCAATTCTGGAGTGTAACCCTTCCGTCCTATTTCAAGGCCTCTGTATTAATGGCAAAACCACCTCTAGATTCATTTGAATTTCCTATTACCCAACTAAGAACTTCAAGATTAAGATTCCAATACCAAAACTGAATATTTAGTCTAGCGATCAATGAAATATCCATGCATGGTTCATCCAGATAAATGGGTATCCTGATATAAACTTGCGATGGCTCAAACTCAAGGAACTAGGAGGGAAAAATATGTAAAGAAACTGACCTGGAATGCCCAAGAACGTTTCAGAAATCTCCAAGTCTTGGTTGCTACGCTCTTCCTCTTCTCTCCTTCAGGATGCCCATCCAGTTGGCGAAAAATTCTTTCAATCCCCCTTTTCTTTCTTTTTTTTTTTTTGCTTTTCGTCCTCTTCCTCCCCTTTTCTCTTTTTCCTCCTTCTCTTTTTTCTTCTTTCCATTAACTTTCGTTTTTTGTTTTGTTCAGTTCCCTTTTTCCCTTCTTGGATTTCTGTTTTATATTTTTTATTTTCGTTAACCTCTTTTTCAAATTCTGTTTTTTTTATTTAAAATCTGTTTATTTTCTATTTTTTAATTTGTTTTCTGTTTTTTTAATTTGTTTTCTGTTTTTTAATTTGTTTTCTGCTTTTTTAAATTTCCAGATTTTTATTTTCAGATTCTTTTATTTTTGACTTTATTTTCTTTTTCAAATTTTAGATTTTTTCTTAAATTTTCAGATTTTAGATTATTTATTAAATTTTAATTAATAATTTTTTAATTAATCTTTTTTCTTTTCTTTCATTTTTCTGATTTTGATTTACATTTTATTATTGTCTGTTTCCCTGTTTTGTCTGTTTATTCTGTTTTCTGTTTTCATTTATTTTTTAGAAATTCCAGATTTGTTTTAATTTGTATTTTTTATTTTCCTTTCTTCTTTTTTCATTATTTATTTATATTCTTTTTTCATATTTTGAAATTTTTTATTTTTATTCCAGATTTTTATTTTTTATTATTTATTTATTAAATTCTTCCAGTTTTGTTTTTGATTTTAAAATCTTGTTGCCTTCTCAACTCTTTTAAAACTTTTTATTATTTTTCTCAAGAATTTTATTTTTGATTATATATTACATATTTTCCTTTTTCTTCTTTTTTTTATTTTTATTTTTCGGAAATTTATTGTCTGTTTACTTGTTTGTCTGTTTTCTGTTTGTTTGTTTTCTGTTTATTTGTTTTTAGATTTCTGATTAATTAAATAATTGGGAGCCTCGGACATAAATGGGTGTTTACAGGGTAAACACACCCTCAGTAAATATTAATATAACCCCTAGACGAAGCTTTGATCATAGAACCTCCATAAGTAGAACAAGATCTTTTAGTGAAACTGAAATAAGAAACTTGTTAGGAGAAATACCAATAAGTTCCAACTTAGCTACTATTAGACCAGAAATTTATCAAGAAAAAATATTGATAAAACTAGAAATAAAAAGGGATGCCATTTGGAAAGAAATATTAGCATCAATCAACCCTGAGATGACAAAAAGTTATATTGAAGAAGATTTAACAGAAAATAATTTAGAAATAAAAGAAGAAGGAGTAAAAACAACTTCGATAATAAGATTTAATAAAAGAGATATAAAAGAAATAAGATTTTGGATAGAAGAAAATACAGATAAAGAAATAAAAATAATAATTGGAAATGATACATTGGAAATATTAAAACCATATAGAATACATAAAGATAGAATAATGATAACTATAAATTATCAAGCTCTTGTAATTCCAAGGTATCAATGAGTACAAAACTATTTTATATTTTAGTAAAATTTAATTATCAAAAATATAGAGCTAGAAAATACCATGCTTTAATAGACACTGGTGCAAATATAAGTGTAGCCAAATACAATGTATTACCGCCAGAGTTATGGAAAAAGAAAGAAAAATCTTTAAAAATGGAAAGTGTAGGAAAAGAGATTCATATAATAGAACAAGATTCAAAAAATGTAAAGATACAAATTGGAGATTATGAATTAAATATAAAGGAATTAAATTTATATAATGAATCTTCATGTGATATAATATTAGGAATAGAATTTTTAAGTCAATATTATCCAATTCATTTTATAGAAAGAGCATTAATTTTAACAACTCCGTGTAAACACGAAGCCTGGGGTATAAGAATAACGAATCCTTATAGAAGGAAAGATGCAAAATTTCAAAGAAAAGAGAATAATAATAATAGAGAAGTACAATTTTTACCCAACAACAAACCTGTTGAGATAAAACAAATAATGACAGTATTAAATATACAAACTATAATACCTAAAACAATTGAAGAAAGAATACAAGAAAATTTTAGTGAAAATCCTTTAATACATTGGGAAAAATCAAAGCCTATAGCAAAAATTGAATTAAAAGACTATAATAAAGAAATAAATTGTAAACCTTACCTATGAACAGGAGAGAAATAGAAAAGATTTTGAAAAACATATAAAAGAAATGAAAATGTATAATCTAATTAGGGAAAGTCAATCAAATTATTCCTCACCTGCCATGATTGTTATGAATCATAATGAAGAAAAAAGAGGAAAATCTAGATTGGTAATAAATTATAAAAAATTAAACGATTTAGCTATAAGAAATAGATACCCTATACCAAAGATGGATTTGTTATTTAATTTAATAAAAGGAAAAACCATATTTAGCAAATTCGATTGCAACTGATTTTACCAAATAAAACTAGAAGAAAATAGTAAGAAATATACGCTTTTAGCACATCAGAAGGATTGTATGAATGGAATGTCCTCCCGATGGGATTCCATAATAGCCCAAGTATATTTCAAGAATATGTATCAAAAATATTAATATCTATAAGAAGTTTTGCTGTAATTTATATAGATGACATATTAATATTTTCAAACAATAAAGCAGAACATGAATATCATTTAGAACAATTTGTAAATCTCATTGAAGAAAAAGGTTTAAATATATCACCTAAAAAAATGGAATTAAGACAAAAAAAAATAGGATTTTTAGGACAAACTATTACTCCAAATGGAATAGAATTACAAGAACACATTAGCAGAAAAGTTTTAGATTTTAAGAGACTAAAAAATAAAAAGGATTTACAATCATTTTTAGGACTAGTAAATCAAGCTAGAAATTATATTCCGCATTTATCAAAATTAACCTCTAAAATATCAAAATTAGCTGGAGAAACAACTAAATGAGAATGGAATAATGAAAATGAAGAGATAGTAGAAAAAATAAAACTTTTATGTCAAGATTTACCAAAATTAAATATCCCTTCAGAAAATGAACAATGGGTAATATATACAGACGCCTCAAAAAATTAGTGGGGTGCTGCATTATATTACAAAGATAAAAATAAAAATGAACTTATAACTAGATATGCTAGTGGAAAATTTAATGAATCTCAAACTAAATATCATTCTAATTGGAAAGAATTTTTAGCCATAATAAAAGCAGTGGAAAAATTTGAGTTATTCATAGTGGGAACAAAATTTGTGATAAAAACTGATAATACTCAAGTAAAAACTTGGTTGAGTAAAGGAATAAAAAATCAAAAACTGTCAAATAAAATGTTAATTAAATGGCAGACTGATATTTTTTATTATGATTATGAAATTGAATTCATTAAAGGAAAAAATAACCTTGTTGCTGATTCTTTTAAGATGGAATCGATAGCAAAGCAACACGTGACAAAGAAAGCTCCACAGGAAAATACCAGTAATCCAAGTAATTCATATCTGGAACAAATTGGAATGAAATTCCAACTTATAGAATTAAATATGAATTTATGGACTAAACAAATAACCGAAAATTTTACTAGAATATTTAACCAATTGGAAAATTTACAAGGAAGAATTGAAAAATTGGAATCAAACTCAAAAGAAAAACAAGTAATCGTTAATATAGAGGAAAAGAAAAGTTTTTCAGAAATAATAAAAAATCAAGAAAAAGACAAAGAAATTGAAAAGGGTTCAACTTCAAAAAAAGAACATCAGTTTAAGATAATAGACAATTTTAGATATTTAAAAAAACTAATTGATAATTTAAATCAATGCAATTTAAATGTTGAGACCTTAAGTTATATCTCCCATTTTGCCATAACAAAGCTTAATCTATCCAGAACACCTCCGAAACTTGTAAAAACTCTTTTTCAATTCGGATTAATACAATCAATTTATCCTTCTACAAGTATGGAAGAGATATCTGAATTACCTGAGCCATTAAAAAGAGCTGTAAAAACCTACTTTGGAATAATTAAACAACATAATGTATTTATCAGATGTTATTCAACTATTGCTCAAATAAACCCCGATAAATTTTATCATCCTATAAATTTAATAAGATTAGGAACCACTAAAAAACCTTTTGAATATGAAACTGAGTTAAAAGAAAAAATAAATGAAGAAGAAGATCTCCTAAGAACTATATCAAGAATTAGAGCACAGGACTATAATATAATATTCCAAGAAATGATAAGAATAATTACAAACAATGAGGAAACAGCTTGGGTATATTTTACAAGCTCAACAACTTTAATTTATTCATCTGGAAGAACTCCAAGGAATTATAATCAATTTAACCAATTTTATGATAAAATCAAAAGTAATAAAATGGAGAATCCACCGAATACAAAAAAACGAATCTGCCAAATATTATCCGAGTATCCAGTTCATCAATGTAATTATTGCGAAGACAATAAAGCAGAGAAAACAGCTTTTGAAGACCCCAACATTGAAGTGATTAAAGACCTGTAAAGTAAAAAGCAAAGACAGGAATCTTATCTCCAAGATAAAGAAGGGACGAAGAATCTTATCTCCAAGAAAAAGAAGTCGACAATGTAATCTGAAATCTTATCTCTTTGTACTGTACATTTAAATCTATTGTAAGGGTCCTTGAGTTCCGACCTCTATATAAGAGAACTCGTTCATCATTAATAAAACACACCACTTTCATACAATTACTTCTCTGTATCCTGACACCACTCTTTACATTCGGAGGGCGATTGCGAGTACGAGCACCAACACGAAACACGAACAACCTTGTAAGTTTTCAAAATTTAAAATATGAGTAGCTAAACTCATAAAAAGGGATAGAGGCGGAGTATTAATTAATTGTAAAGCAACGATGATATCGTTTAGTTTTTTTATTTACATTATGTTACGCCTCCGGTAGGAAACGATGGAAGGCTGTGTTGAGTATAGCTGAAGGGGAAGAAATATCTGTTTTTTAACAGAATGTTATCTATGCATGAAAAAGGGCATAACTTTACTTCCATGACCCGGCTATATTTCGATCAAAAACATAATGTAAGTAGGGGCCTAAAGAAGTTTTCTTATTTACATTATGTTACGCCTCCGGTAGGAAACGATGGAAGGCTGTGTTGAGTATAGCTGAAGGGGAAGAAATATCTGTTTTTTAACAGAATGTTATCTATGCATGAAAAAGGGCATAACTTTACTTCCATGACCCGGCTATATTTCGATCAAAAACATAATGTAAGTATCTTCTTCATTTATTTTTTCTTTTAACTCAGTTTCATATTCAAAAGGTTATGGCAAAAATTGAATTAAAAGACTATAATAAAGAAATAAATTGTACAACTTCAAAAAAAGAAGATCAGTTTAAAATAGTAGACAATTTTAGATATTTAAAAAAACTAATTGATAATTTGAATCAATGCAATTTAAATGTTAGATACTATGAGAAGAAGAGAATATTATTTAAAAGAATACTTATCTAAAAAATGTAAGTAAGCCTGGAGAAATATAAAATTTTATAAAACAAACAAAACGGTTATATATATATATATATATATATATATATATATATATATATATATATATATATATATATATATATATATATATATATATATATATATATATATATATATATATATATATATATATATATATATATATATATATATCCATCTAACTTTTTCTTTATCTTATCAGCAATAAATAGTAAGTTTAAGTTTGAATGTTATAACCCAGATAAAAATAAAGTTAAAGTTTTATAATTTTTAAAATAATATTTTTATAAAAAAATTGAAAAATTAATCATATGTCACCACAGATATTACCCATATGATTATATTATGACTTATTCACATCACATAGTTTCAACTGTTAAAAATCCTTTCATTTCAAAGAGAGAAGTAGTTCCTCCTAAGATACACTATTAAACATATTTCACTCTATTAATCTTCTAATATATGGACAAGTTGTGTTTAGTGATGCAGAATTTCTTAGCCTATACTTGCTTCCACTTGTTTCCTGCTTGAAACTGCCAAAAATATAACCGATGCTGATGTTGGTCTGATCAGTAAACTTTACCGTGTATAAAACTTATTTTGATACTCATACATCAATTTTTTATTTTAACCAACAGAAATATATAAAATTTTGATAAGTTGATCAAAATTTAATGTATAAATCAACTGCTCTTTGAATTTCAATAATTGTTGAAGAAAAAATTCAATTTTTGTCAGATTTTTTTGGACAGATCTAAGATCATTGTAAATGATATAACTAACATAATACAAAATAAATAAAAAAAAACTATTTGAATTTAAAAAATTATTGAGGATGAATTTATAATTTAATATAAAAATATTGAAATCTAAAATGAAGTTAGAGGATTAATTTGAATTTAAAAAAAAAATAGAAAATTAATTCAACCAAAAATAGAGTACAAAATCCAAACTAGCTCTAAATTTAAACGATAAAGACACTAATTTTATATAAAAAAATTAATTACTTTAATCTATTTTTCATTTGTTTCATAAAAATCTCCATTTCCAAAAGAAAGGCTATGCTTTTAAATTTTTAGATATAATTAACTGTTAATATCATATCATATCATATCCTTTTAACTTCCTTCTTAATCTTATTAGAAAAAATATTTCAAATTACTTTTAAATTGAAATTAACTAACCAAAATAATTAATGAACTAAAAATTAAAATATTATGTAAAATTATCAAATTATTAAAATAATAGTTTTATAAAAATTAAAAATTAATCAGGTTACCATATATTTTACTTTTATTTAATATACTTGTTATGTATTAATAAATAGAATACAAATAAAAAATCTCGATCGAATACACAACTTTTTAATAACTAATTTTTTATTAAAGATATTTATTAAATAAAAATTAAACATAATAAATATAAAAACATAGTTGATAAAAGTTTAAATTTCACCATAAATAAAAATTTCATCTAAATTAAAAATCATAAATGAAAATTCAAGTTTAATTAGGAATGAGGATATTCGTCCAATCATTATTTTTGTTTAGTTGCTTCCAAGATATTTTCACACTCTTTTCAGAAGATTAAATATATTTTTAATTTTTTTAAAATAACTAAATTTTAATTTTGATTTCTCATTTTTAAATATTTGAATTGTATTCATATTTTTAAAAATATCTTAAAAAATTATCATTGTAAAATTAATTCATATTATATCAAAATAAATTAGATTAATTGTGATTAGAAAGAATTTTAGTCATTTTTTAAAATTAAGTCTCTAGTCTCATTAATTATAATTAATTTAACTGGGTTTATCTAACTTAAATTAATGTTATGAACCATCATCAATATATTTTAAAAAATAAAAAATTTAAATTAAATATTTTAAATATAAAAAAAATTAAAATTAAAATCTAATTTTTTTATAAAATAAAAATTTATTTACCCTATGTACAAACAGAATAAAAAGATAAAAAGTTAAGGAACATATTCTTTTAGGTTAGTTAAGGTAATTTTTGATTTTAATTTTTAAATCTTTAAAAACTAAATTAATTTTCGTTTTTAGTTTTAAAATATGATAAAAACAGTTTTTAATTTTAAAATAAGGTCAACTGTAGTTTTTAATTTTAAACATTTGTTGTAAAATGAATCAACCTACTTTATTTTATTATCTTATTATAAATAAAAAATAAAAAATAAATATTAATTAAAAATAAAAAATTAAACTATTATTATTATAATAATAATGATAATGGTAATATTGATAATAATAAAAATAATGTTCATAAATTGATGATATTTTAATGATAATATTTATAATATAAAATATTATATAATTATCAAATTTTTTATTTTTTATATTATTTGATAATTAATAAATAATATAAATAATTTATATATTATTATTATTATTATAATATTTTAAATTATTTAGTATCTTTTTTATAAATTAATTATTATAATTTTATATTATAAATAAATAATTAATATATAATTATGTTATAATATTATAAATTAAATATAATTTATATATCAAATAAAATTATCTATTTTATTATGAATTTGTAAAACAGATAAAAAATTTATTATCTAAAAATTTATAAAATTAATGTTTCTTAAAATAATACAATTTTAAATTTTAAAAAATAAAATAAAAATTATTATTATTATGATAATAGTTATGATGATAATGATTATAATATAAATATATAATTTTTTATTATATATATTATAAACAATTAATATATAAGATGAATAATTTTATATATTATTTTTATTATAATATTTTTATATTATTTAATATTTATAGTATATAAAATAATATATATATATATGATAATATTATAAAATATATAATTATAAAGTGTATAATTAAATATCATTTATATATAAAAAATATTATTTATTAAATTGTGAATCTATAAAATTTATAAATAAAAATAATTAATTCACAAATGAAAAAAAAATCTTTTAAAATAATAAAAAATTAAACTTTAAAAAATTATTATATATCATTATTATTATAAGAGTGATAATAATCAAAGTAATAATAAATTATAATTATAACAATTATATAGTTTGATAAAATTAAAAATAAAAATATTTTAAATTTAAAAAAATTATTTTTTTATTTTTTTAAATTTAAATTTAAAATATTTTTAAAAATTAACTTAAAATCATTGTTAAAAAAAATTATTTTTAAAATTAAAAACTAAAAATTCACAAATAGAATCTAAAATATCATCCATTAAAATTTTATTTTGAAGAGTTAATCATATTTATAGCTAAGTTAATGTATAAATATAGTTTTACGAAAATATAATTAGATAAGTGATGAGACTTCATGTAGTTGGCCTTAAATGCACGAGTCTAATGGTTGCTATGTTAATATTGTGGAATGTAAATCTGTTACCGACTGAAATTTGACGGTACATGAGGAATGTAAACATGAATGGATGGATGAAATAGAAAGGGTGGGGTTGCGGTTTTGATGAATGGTTAAAGATGAATTAATCGGTGGACTATAGATTTGGAATAAATTTTCGATGAATATCGAATTCAACCGGATGATTTCATCCTTCACCTTTGTCCATCATGGATGGATGTAGAACTTTCAAGCTTTTTATCTCGGATTTTATGACTTTTATGTTAATGTTGCACACAAAATTTAATTAAAAATTACTATAATTTTTATCATTATTTTTATTTTTATTTTTTTATTTTTTGATTTTTCATTTATCTTTTTCAAATTTTTGATCATTTTTTTTTATTTTTCAATATTTTTTTCGTGTTTCAATCATCTTTTATATTTAGCTTTTTTTTCTAGTCGATTAACCTACAGCAAACCAAAAACTAAACAAGTCGCTGTATTTTTCGAGGAAACAACTTCAAAATTTTCAACGTCAATTTTTAACAATTTCCAACCTTTTCATAAAAAATGGTCTATATATAGGTATTTAATTGTATCAAAAGTTACTAATGTTATCTTTCAGAGCAATAGTTCTTGCTTTAGCATCACCCTACACCTTCCTTATTTCTTACAACAGTTTTGAAAAAGGAAACGACCTAAATTTAGTGCTGAATTTGTGACACCAAGTAAATAGTAATTCACAATAGTAATTCACAATTCCAATCATTATAAATGGCATCTTTATTACTGAAGTTAACATCATTAATAGGACTAGAACCTAGCCATTTAGAATATATAGAAAGTAAAGTATTCATTTCACTTAGTTAAAAACTAAAATTTGTTCCGCACAAAATTTTTTACTTTCATTATTATCCTCCAAATCTTACCTTATGATGAATGATTTTAATATTTTAAAAATTTTAAAATTTTTAGAAATTTATATACTTTATTTTTAAAATATTTTATTTGAATAAAAATTTTAAAATTTTTGTTTAAATTAAGTAATTTAATTTTTATTATATATAAAATTTTATTTTAAATAATTTTTAAAAATATAAAAATAATATTAATAAATAAGAAATATTTAAAATAACATAATATTAAGGTGGAATTTAAAATTTCAAAATTTTAAATTCTTCTATTTTATCTTAATAAAATCCTTTTAAAAAATTTTAAAATTTTAAATGCTTTGTTAAAAATTATTCAAATAAATTATTTTCAATTTAAAAATAAATTACAATCTTGCTTATAAAATCTGATGTGAACGTGGATACCATGATAAGCAAAAGATCATCTAAGAGATTATCTACAAGGAATGGAAGGTCTATGACGAGAAATAGGACCAAACATATGAAACATGCACTTGAAGGTATTATCAATCAAGTGCAAGAAAAAGACTACGTGAATCCAAGCTCAATTCCAACATGGGTTAATTTATATAGTCATACCATTAAAGATCTTAAGTGATAAGATCTATGATTTGTTATAAATTACATTATGATTTGATATTTATCTAAAAGTTATTTATTTTAAATTGGTTGCAATTCAAATTGTAATCTAATTAGGATTTCTAATTTGTTATCTTTTTTTACTATATTAGGTTAACTATATAATAGGAGTTAGGAATTAAGTGAAAAGACAGATTTTTGATCAAAAATCATATTTTCTCTTTTGAGAGTTTTTCATCTCTGTGTGAGTTGATTCCCTTGGTTCTTGGGCAAAGAACTACCTTTGATAACGTTGGTTCTTCCGGCAGGTAACGGTAAGGGTCACGTTACTCTTGATAACTTCGGTACTCTTCGGCAACGCGCGGTTTGTGTTAGGTTCCTTTATCTTATCTCATATTATCTTATCTTATCTTATTATATCTTATCCTCTCTTATCCTCTCTTATCTTATTTTATCTTATTTTATATTATCTTATATCATCTTACATAATTTTATTTTACCCTATTTTATCTTATCTC